>VSDK01027192.1:175428-223078 GCA_009767595.1 Symbiodinium kawagutii | reverse complement strand
GTTGTTGTTGTTGTTGTTGTTGTTGTTGTTGTTGTTGTTTGTTGTGACCCTGTTTGAGTTGTGGTGCAGGAGCTGCTCCCACTCTTCCTGGAAGGTGTGAAGAATCCGCTTCAGGATCTCCCCTGGCAGCCAGGTCCCATCGATCAATTTCCGCCTTCGGCCATTTGATTCGGAGCCGAGTCCCGCGGGATTTTCCCCCCCAAAATGTGCAGATTTTCGGACCCGCGGCGGCGGTTCAACTCCCTGGGCCTGTACAGCAATGTGCACTACAGGCCGAGAGAGTAGATAGATGGAGTAGAGTTTATTCATAAAATTTGATTTTGATATAGATTATGATGATATATGCACATAAGGTAGGCATTTCTGGGACCTGTTTTGAGCACACTCATTCGGGACCACCATGTTTGAACAAAATTGATGGTGGCCTTTGTTGGACCGTTCGCCTGTAGATGGTTTCAAACCATGTGGCACCATCGACGCGTGGTCCAAAAGTGATTACCTTGGATCCCTTCGACCTGTCACTGAGCGGAGTTTGGTCTTTGAAGGTGGAAATGAACGAATCATCTGACCCTGACTTTGGCTCAGACATCAGACTTTCTCAAGGGCATAGACTCAACTTCCTTAGAATGTGCATCGGCAACGGACAGATTTCTTCGGCCGGCGCATCTTGGGGAAAGGGAAGCCACCAGACTATGCATCCCTATGCATCCCATCTATGCCCTATGCATCCCTATGCATCCCTATGCATCACGATGAATCCCTATGAATCCCTATGCCCTATCCATGGTCCAATGGAGTTCAATGCGGCGTTGCATTTCTAGCACCACAGATTCGACGCCCAGCGCTGTCAATGGAAGGCTGCTGGAGGCGCATTTGACCCCTGCGGGTTTCATGAAGGGATGGTACGACATGCGAAGAGTGCAGATGAATCACATATCAATCGGTAGGAAGCACATATCAATTGGATTCAATTGGTAGATAGTGGTCGTGATGACGTATACATTCGATGATATGCATCTCTTCATCTTTTCTGAGTCACGACCTTTATCTCTTGGACATTTTTGGCTCCAAGTGCTTTGGGGGCGCTCACAAGATTGAAACATTTTGTGGAGCTGTCTGAGATGTCGATGTCTCGTCTTGGATGCTTTGCCGCCATGCTCGTTCTGGCGATGGCCAGCGAGAACCAAACCCGGACCAGCAACGCGAGCGACGGGATCAACGGGTCAGCGCGAGTTCCAGGGTTGAAAGTGAGGAGCGCCTCGAGGCCTGTGACCATTCTGCACATCAGCGACACACACAGCCTTCATCGTTCCACCGGGAACCTGCCAGATGCTGTGCCTTGGATGCCTTGGTTCGGTTGCTTCGTTTCCAATTTCTTCCTGCCCTGTGCCCTGTGATGTCCTTGCATCTCCTTGCATCTCCTTGCAGTCACAAGCACAGTCTCTGCTCAGGACATTCTGATCCACTCCGGTGATGTAGCAAAAGTTGGGAGCGACGGCGAGCTGGGCGATTTCAACCATTGGCTCAGTACCATCAAGCACAAGTACCAGCACATCTTCATTATCGCTGGCAGCTTGGTGAAGGCTTCTGGTTTTGAGCTGGGATTAGGATCAATGCCATTGCGAGCATCCCCAAAATCAACACAGAATGGCTCAGGATTACGAACACAAAAATCGGATGGTTCCCTCAGAAGGATCAACTCCATATCATTCCATATCCAATTTTGTCGTCCCTATGTAGTACCCCATTTATGAAACATACCGTTTGTAGCGTTCACGTGCCAGTTTCTTGATCAGAACTGCCCCGTGGCACCAGATAGTTTATCAGCTGGCCCATGCTGGCCCTCTCAGATGGGCTGAGGCAACCATGACTATTGGGACACCAATTGGCGCTTGAATCGTGGTTGGCTGGCTGAATCTGCTGCACAGAGCCCGGATTATTTTCAGAGTGTCTTGGCCTGAAGCGCTGGTTCATGCAACCAACATGGATCATGATGGATCATGAGAGAAGTTGTAATAAGGATAACGTTAAATAAGCAACGTTTGTTCGTGTTGTTCTTGTTATTGTTCTTGTTCTTGTTCTTGTTCTTGTTCTTGTTCTTGTTCTTGTTCTTGTTGTTGTTGTTGTTGTTGTTGTTGTTGTTGTGGTTGTGGTTGTGGTTGTGGTTGTGGTTGTTGTTGTTGTTGTTGTTGTTGTTGTTGTTGTTGTTGTTGTTGTTGTTGTTGTTGTTGTTGTTGTTGCTGCGGTGGTAAACCCGAACTATGGCCTCCACTACCTACAAATTTGGGTAAGCATGACCAAATAGCACTGACAGAGCACCATTCTAGGTCTCTGAGTGGATAGGGTGACTTCGGGTTGCAAGAAACTCTCGGTACATGACATTGCGTGCATACATGTGCATGTGCGAGTGCAAGATCAAGTAGCTTAGTTTCCTGGAGTTATATGGGTGTCTCTCCCAAAGAGGGCATCGTCCGGTATCGTTCAAAACTAGCCATTTATAGAAAACACCCCAGCCACTTTTAGGGTTCCCTATTTTAATAACCCCCCCCATATCACAGAAATCAGTGTATGATAGCAATGACTTCGGATGCTCCGATGGGCTCAGGGATCTTGAATTGAGAGCAGTCGTTAATGCCGTGCGAATGACGCAACCACCCCTTGACCAAGGCAAAATCACCAATGCCAAAGTGCTGAATCACGAGATGGTCGAGGCAGGACCCACAAAATCCACAGAAGCACCATGCCTATCGTGAGATGCCAGGGTGGGAAAACATGCGCTTGTGCAGATGTACGGCATTCCACAACTGGTGCCTCTGAAAGTATCACCGCTGACCACTTTGGGCGCCGTTGGAGTGGTTGCGCCGACAGGTGATGGGCCTCAAGATTTGGGGCGCCGGATGGCATCCTCGTCGCGGGGATTCCAGGTCTGGGAACGACTACAGCGACATTCCTGCAGGCCAACTGCAGCAGGATTGGGAGAAAAAGGATGAAATGAGGCTAATCATGATCCTGCAGTGGGCATTCAGTGGTCAGCTTTTTCTCAACAGCGCAAGCCAATGAGGCGTGCCCAGATAAGCTCCAGTGTGTTCCAGGTGCCAGGCCCAGGTGGGAAGCTTCCGTTGCGGCAGACCGAGGTTCCGGAAGATTCCGGGCTCCTGAGCAGGTCCGAGAAGGTTCTGCAAGGTTGCAGGACAGTTCCCAGCCCAAGGTTTGGAAAGGTTCTTGGAAGGTCCGGAGCCATCGCGCGGTACAAGAAGAATCAATAAGATTCGTGAAGCTAGAGCGCTCTTGCTGTTGGGGATGCCGCCGAAGCTAATTCGTTCTTGTTTCCTTTGGCTGGGTTCTTTGCCTGCGTGCTGGGGTGATTCATCCCAAATCTCGTGCGCTCAAAATATACGTGCTAATCCATCGCCATGTTGTAAAGCAAGCGCCAAGGTTTTATCAGCCCACATGGCAGATGCACGTGCATACTACGAGACATCCCACGCATCTCTTGGGCAATGATGGATAGCCCAGCACAATGCTTTGTCAGGTGTTGACATTGTGGTTACGCATGAGGCTCCCTTTGGCATTTTTGACATGCAACTTGGATCAACTTGGCGCCTTAGCAACACGAATTCCCATGGATTCCAGTGGATGGTTTGGCCGCGTCGCAGCGCTCAGGACGAGTGGTGGACACTGGGGCTCTAGCCATGAGTTGCTTGGTGCCATCTACCGTGCCAAGCCGAAGGCAGGGAGCAAGGGCGGTGCCGATGGGTGGTTCAGAATGTTCATAGGGCTAAGACTCCCCGGATCTCTCCCATCACCCACTTAAGGAGGTCAAATTGCTCAGAAGTTTAGGCACAATGATTGGTTGGTCAAGGCGATTTGGGGATATTCTGACACCCTGGTGATGAATCAGACATTCGGATCCGTCGGGTGCTTTCAGAGTGAGAAGTGCAGGAGCTTCTTGTTTTGAATCTTTGATGGTGCGATGTGGATTGTCAGGTGCATCTCTTTGGCCACATCCATGAGCAACGGGGACATTGGGACAGGACCGCGTCGTGAAGCTGCCAATTGTCGTCGTAGGGCTTTTCTAACATTTGCTGACATTCTCAGGTTCCGATCTTTACAGAGGTGACAGGATGTGGCAGAATGTTGCAGGCGCTGCAACATAAAAGGTTCAGCCAGTTCGCAACATGCCGTGGGCTACAAGATCTCATGCCAGCTGGCCTGCTGAGAAGACTTTTTGGGCACAGGAGCAACAACCACTTTGAGGGTGGAGTGGAGTATCGCCCCAGTCCTCACACTGGACAAGTCTTCCGCCCCAACGGGCCGCCAGCCCAGAATTACCCTGTTGAGGCGGAGCTCAGAATTGCCTCGGGTCGCAGGATAATCGTGTTGTTGTTGTTGTTGTTGTTGTTGTTGTTGTTGTTGTTGTTCTTGTTGTTGTTGTTGTTGTTGTTGTTGTTGTTGTTCTTGTTGTTGTTGTTGTTGTTGTTGTTGTTGTTGTTCTTGTTGTTGTTGTTGTTGTTGTTGTTGTTGTTGTTCTTGTTGTTGTTGTTGTTGTTGTTGTTGTTGTTGTTCTTGTTGTTGTTGTTGTTGTTGTTGTTGTTGTTGTTCTTGTTGTTGTTGTTGTTGTTGTTGTTGTTGTTGTTCTTGTTGTTGTTGTTGTTGTTGTTGTTGTTGTTGTTCTTGTTGTTGTTGTTGTTGTTGTTGTTGTTGTTGTTCTTGTTGTTGTTGTTGTTGTTGTTGTTGTTGTTGTTCTTGTTGTTGTTGTTGTTGTTGTTGTTGTTGTTGTTCTTGTTGTTGTTGTTGTTGTTGTTGTTGTTGTTGTTCTTGTTGTTGTTGTTGTTGTTGTTGTTGTTGTTGTTCTTGTTGTTGTTGTTGTTGTTGTTGTTGTTGTTGTTCTTGTTGTTGTTGTTGTTGTTGTTGTTGTTGTTGTTCTTGTTGTTGTTGTTGTTGTTGTTGTTGTTGTTGTTCTTGTTGTTGTTGTTGTTGTTGTTGTTGTTGTTGTTCTTGTTGTTGTTGTTGTTGTTGTTGTTGTTGTTGTTCTTGTTGTTGTTGTTGTTGTTGTTGTTGTTGTTGTTCTTGTTGTTGTTGTTGTTGTTGTTGTTGTTGTTGTTCTTGTTGTTGTTGTTGTTGTTGTTGTTGTTGTTGTTCTTGTTGTTGTTGTTGTTGTTGTTGTTGTTGTTGTTCTTGTTGTTGTTGTTGTTGTTGTTGTTGTTGTTGTTCTTGTTGTTGTTGTTGTTGTTGTTGTTGTTGTTGTTCTTGTTGTTGTTGTTGTTGTTGTTGTTGTTGTTGTTCTTGTTGTTGTTGTTGTTGTTGTTGTTGTTGTTGTTCTTGTTGTTGTTGTTGTTGTTGTTGTTGTTGTTGTTCTTGTTGTTGTTGTTGTTGTTGTTGTTGTTGTTGTTCTTGTTGTTGTTGTTGTTGTTGTTGTTGTTGTTGTTCTTGTTGTTGTTGTTGTTGTTGTTGTTGTTGTTGTTCTTGTTGTTGTTGTTGTTGTTGTTGTTGTTGTTGTTCTTGTTGTTGTTGTTGTTGTTGTTGTTGTTGTTGTTCTTGTTGTTGTTGTTGTTGTTGTTGTTGTTGTTGTTCTTGTTGTTGTTGTTGTTGTTGTTGTTGTTGTTGTTCTTGTTGTTGTTGTTGTTGTTGTTGTTGTTGTTGTTGTTGCTGTTGTGCTTGCAGCTGCTGTTTGTGTCGTTGTTGCTGATGGTCCTGGTGGTGTCGGTATACAACCAACAGGACCGGGTGACCGGGTGCAAACCAATGGACCACACAGACATGGTTAACAGGGATCGGGATGATGACGACGTAACATGTTTTATCATTTTTGATGTGACCGTCGCGAACGGCACGCGCTGCGACATGCTTGTTGTTTGTAAATAACCCTCTGCCTCTCGTCAAAGGAAATTTCTTTGACGACTGGTGTCAGCTTGCTGCGGATGCGTGGGCCTTTCAGCCACGGTATAGATCAAAGACCCACAGTCCAGATAGCTAGATCATACAAATGTCTCATATGCCGCCACACCAGCCCCAGGTGTCTAGACAAATGGTTTGCAAAAAGGTGATGTTCGCTGTGCTCTGCAAGGTTTTCTTAGGTTCTGGAAGTCAGGATCCGTGGCCGGGAAATCAGCTTGGTGGAACTGCGCTTGGAGGGCAAGACAAAACGCCGGCTTTCAGATCCAACGTCCACTGGATCCCTCTCTCTCCAAGATTGTCTCGAACGGAATGATGGTTTGACATGGTTTGACGTCATTTGTTTCAAATGAGAGGGTTGCACCAGAACGGCTTCTTCAAGGCTTCAATTGAACATAATGGACCTCTGACATATCTCTATGTTTGCCAACAATGGAACAAATCTTTCACCATGTAGCCATGTAGGCATGTGTTTTCAAGGCGCAGTCTGCAGGATACTATCCTTACAGAGGCAAAGGTAGAAAGACACAAAAAGGCAGAGAGGAAGACAGACAGATGTCCTTAGATGTTTTGATGTCGCAGAGATTATCATGCAACTGCTGGAAGATTGGCTGATCGATCAACCCACGGATCGAGAAGTAGGGGTAGCTCGGTAGATGGATAGATGGATGGATATGGTTGGATAGGATAAGGAGCGTAGGACACTGGACCTAATATAAGGTTGTAGTAGTTGGGAAGCTCCGTCGCTAGATGTCCGGTCAGAAGGCGCAGTAATTCGAAGAGAAGATAGATGAGAGGGATGAGATGAATCAAGTCAATTGGCAGATAATCATTTTTGAATTCGACAAACAGAAACACACTCAAACATTGAACTGAATTGGACAGGCAAGTAGATCAATAGCTAGATGAATGGAGATACAGATCGAGAAGACAGTTCTGATGGAGATGGGGGGACTTGCACACATGGATGGATCAGCTAGATTTCAGATAGTTCGATCAAGTAGATCGATGGACTGAGGAGGAAGACAGACGGACAGACGGACCGATAAATAGGTGGCGTCCAGACTAAGACTTCAACCCCTTGGAAGCAGGTGGTACAGAACCGACATTGATGGAAAACACTGTTGCCCGACTGGCTCGAGTATACTACTTGACTGCAAAATTACGCATGAGTGAGAGAGGCAATTTGTACAAAACCCTCTTTGCCCACAGCTTTGGATGATTGCATTTCCGTTCGCCCCTTTGTCCCTGCTTTTGTAGCAGAGGTTCGCAATTTGAACTCTCATCAGCGCTGGGGTCTTGTGTGTTTGAGGAGCCCCTGTGAGGCGGCAGACAGCCACGCCCAGAGAGAGAGAGAGATAGCTACTGTAGCTGGCGAGTTAGCCATAGGATCTGAAAAGATAAGGAAGAACTAACTAAGATCCTCCGAAAGAAAATGTGGATAGCGTGGATGAGATCAACCGAGATAGGATAGGGTAAGCTTTTCAATGTAATGTAGGTAGATATCGCAGCGAGTGGGCAGACAAGTACTTGTACATATCCACAAATAGATAGGTAGATAGATCGATAGAGACGTAGAGATGAAGACAAACAAGTTGAATGGTTCAGCAAGTAGAATGGATAGACAGACAGATGCAGTCGATCGACAGGCAGATAGACAGGCACGCCCATGGACCGATAGAATCTAGATCGAGATGGAGACTATTGGAGACGGATTAGTTGGTAGGTAGGTCATCAAAATATGCATTGAAACCCGGTTGTGGTCACCGCCTCCCCCTCCAAACAGTCATTGAAACAATTTCCAAAATTCCTTAGCCACTCCATTTTCTATAGCTCTTTTTCTTCCGGCCTCCTGCTGGCTTGCTGGTAAAACAAAACGCGAGCCAAGAAACCCCTTTGTCCTTGGTTTGCTGGTAGAAGGATGTGCCATACCTCGCAAGGATCAAGGATTTGGAATTGTATCAGTGGAGCCAACCCCTGCATTTTTGGACCGTATGCAGATGTCCCTGCCAGGTGGAATCGAACAATGCCATGGCAAACCAGCCAGCAACTTGTTGAAAGTTGCCAGAGGTGGTCCGTGGTCACTGGTTTCCCCATGTGTGGGACTGTTCATGCCTTGTGGTATCCCCGAAAAAAAACCAAAAGCTACCGCCACATACATTCTTCAAACATTTTCAAGCGTGGGATTTGACATTGAAATCTTGCAATCTGAATTTCTGTCAGTTCCCCTAAGATGCAGCCTAGGGGAAAATGGGGAACCCATTCGGTTCGAGGCAGTGGACCACAGCTGGACGGGAGTTTGGGCGCCGCAGCACATCGTGGGACGCGCTCGCCTGATCGTTGCGAAGAAGGAAGGCCACACCTTTGGTCCCACACACCGACACACAGATTACATCAGATTTTCCACTGTGACGCACCATGTTGGTGGGTGTTTGTCAAGATATAGGGGGCCCCAAAAATGATTGGTGTATTAGCATCCATCGTTATGTCAATATAGGATGTTTTGGGGGTACCCCTATGTTGAGAAACAGCCGTACATGCAGGTGTAAAGATTTCGGACGTACACAAACATGTGCATGAACATTTGGCAATAGATGGAATCATGCACGCAGGCGCACACACGCATATCTATATATCTATGGATGATTGAATATTTAGCGGGATGCACATGTTTGATGATGTTTGTAGATAATTTGTCCAACGTCATTATTTTTGCACACTATGCTATCGTAGAATTCCCTATTTTGACAATGTTCAGGGTGTATAAGACTCCTTTGCGCCTTGGGTGTATAAGACTCCTTTGCGCCTTGTGTTGCAAAGATTCCCTGAATTTTTGCTTTGATCCCAGCGGAGGTGATGCCTGGCATTTTACATCTGCCGTGCCGTAGTCGTTGCATGAAATTCAGAGTCTGACAGATCACTGGATCTGCAACTTTTAAGTGTTTTCCAATCTTGGCACAAAAGTGGCTGAGGCAGCTCTGCATGCAGAACAAAATACCCATGTTTCTCCACAACACAACACCCATGTCTTACTTCACAAGTTGGTTTTCAAACATGGAGTTTTTATGCCGTTCCTTCGCGCATGCGGTTCTGACTCGAACAAAAAGAACACTTTTTGGGCAGTGCGACGTCACCTGGCGCACTGCTGAATTGGATGCACGTTAGCTCCCTCTTCCTGCAAGAGGGACTTTGTGGCGAACAGATACAGCGGTACCCGGCATCAAAGGTCTCTGGGTCTCTTGGCTTCTGAGAAAAAAGGGGCTTGTCAGGCTGAGATTCGTTGCCAAGTGGAATATCTACACACCACATATCACCACATTCTCCCCACGTTGCATTCCTGACCTTCAGTCGTTGCATTTCGTGTTCGTGTCGAATCAATGCTTTCTCAGCGCAATCTTCCCGAGCTGTACGTGGCATCGCGAAAGATGAATGACAAACATGACAGAAACATGATGTCATATATATGTACATATATACATATATCTCTCTATCTACGTATTTAGTGAAATTCTATATCTATTGAAAAAATGAAAAGTATATATATATATATATTTAGAATTGTAAAAAAAACATATATGTAAATATTTTAATGTATTTAGACACATGATTTTTTTAAATGTATATATATATATTTACAATTATATTTATATTTATATGTATATCTATATGTATGTAGACTGGCTATATATCTATATGGATACAAATATGTAGACTGGCTATATGTATATCTATATTTATATCTATATCTATATTTATATGGATATATATATATATATGTGTGTGTCATATGATGTCATATGATGCCATGTTGCAGATTGCCAGACGCAGCAGCAGCATTGGCAGGTAAAGTGCTACTCAACTAGGCCGGCGGCAGGATCAACTCTTAGAATGAATTGGGAAAGGTTCTAGAGGTTCTTGAGTAAAGCAGCTGAATTGAAAGCATTTTCATGGTTCCTTCCAAGATGTTCCCAGTGTTGAGTTCTGGTTTCACCATAGCTAGCATCTCAGCTAGTTCTGGTTAGCTGCTAGCCCGCTGTTAAGCTGAGCTGTGCTGTCTGTGGTGGCGGGTTGCGAGGTGCTTCGGAAGGACACGTCTGGGAAGCAGGCCACGGAAGGCTGGAAGCCTTGATGGTCCGTACCTGCTCACGCATGCACACGCCCTGGCACATGTGGCGGGCATATGCCCTGATTCAGAATGGCTGCATATTATGCTTGTACACCGATGGTCGCTGTTCATATGCATTTTACGCATGGACATTCTACTGACAGGTTCTCAAATGTTGTGATACTCCGCAAGCCTTGTGATTCCGCCGCTGCATGGCTTGGTTGAAAACCTCAGGGTTTGCCCCTCACCGTCTCTGCTGAGCCTTCGGAGCATTCTGGTCATGTGGCGTCTCGTGGAAGCAGCGGGATTCCTTGTGGCAATTGCAAGGGCGGTGGATTCACAGGTGGAGGAGCCCCCGTGTTCAAGACCGGCTATGCTACAGGCAGTGAAAGAGATGGCCCCAGCCTGCATTGAATCCTGCCCAGCGATTTGCCCCAAGCTCAACACGCTCATCATGACTGCGTTGATGGGCATTGATCCAACCTTTCAGGCACCATGTTCTTGTGTCAAACAGCACCGATCCATTCAGTGAGATCACATTTTTTTGAAGAATTCATAAGTATCCTGCATGTTCATTGCCAGGGTCTACCGAACCCCAGCTGCTCTCGACTTCTCACACTTTGCGAGGTCTGCTCCGCTTTTGACGTTTGGGTGTGCATGGACCAGCCGTCCTGCACACCCCTCCTGGTTGCAGCGGCCAACTATGACCTCTTCCCAGTGCCTCAGAATGAAGCAGAGCTCCGAGACACATGCGGCATGCCTCCGGCACCCTCAACAGCACCTTGCCCCAGCTTGCCTTGTCCTGCGTTCTAGTCCAGGTTTCAACAGCATGATCGGTATGTAGCTCCGAGGCTCCGAGTTTGATTTTTTGAATCGCTTCCTTTCCTAACTGCAGCGACTCACCAAAAAATGTGGGGAGTGCCCAAAACTCGCATAGTTTCCCTTGATTGAAAAAGACATTTCTGGATGGTTGGTGGGCAGGCAGCTTTGTAAACAAGCTTCGGTCAAGTTAAAGCGCCGCTTTCAGCAACTAAGGAACCTCCAGTGCCCGAAATAGTGGGGAGCGTGGAAGATGTGGAAGACTCCAATCAGACGCAGCAACCCTCAAATGTTTCAACAACATCTGGAGTTTCAGTCAGGACGTCCAGGGTTCGCTGCAAGGCCGCAAACCCAGAGGTCTTGATGTGTTCGGCTTTGGTGTTAGTGAAATGCTGAAGACGAGGGGACCTCGGAGACGGGAAGATGGCTGACTGAAACCATGACCCCTGGACTGCAGGAGCACCACTTCCTCATCGGATAGCCAATCTTTGCGAGGTATCTTGGAGGAACTGAAGGTGGCAAACCCAACTGCATGATTAGAGTGATAGAGAGAGAGCGAGCACGCCCTCGCACACAGACAGAGACACAGACACGCACACACACACACACACTGTGTTGCAACAAGTACATGCAATATATACATGTATATGAATGTGTATATGTATGTGTATATGTTTATGTATTTGCAAATGTATACGTATATGTAATGTATTTGCAAATGAATATGTATATCTATATGTCTTTGTGCATGTAAGATCTGTACATATTTAAATGTATGATATGTATATCTAAATGTAAATGTATACGCAAATGTGAATGCATTTGCAAATGTAAACGTCTATACTATGTCTGATATGTATATGTATACGTATTTGCATATGCGTATGCATTTGCAAAGTATATGTGTATGTATATGTGTATGTATATGTATATGTATATGTATCTGTATTGTCTGTATTTGCCTGTGCAAAGGCATATGCATATGTATTGATCTATTTATCCACTTATTTAGGTTTCCATTTATTTATATTTATTTTACCTATATATCTACGTTCTATGTGTTTGTACGTATATATATATATATATGTATACATCTATATTGATATTATATACTCATTTTATTGATTTGATACATATATGAAATGCATGCCAGCGTTGGAAACCTTACCACATTTCAACCGTGAGGTCCTATCTAGCACCTGTAACAAAGCCGTCCAGGGTGAGCTTCCTGCCACTGAAGTCTAAACCAGCGGGCACAGAACAACCAATCCGATGTTGGTGGCCACTGCATTCAGACTATTCCAATGACTATTCCAATGAGGATTTCCAAAGTAGCACCCCCATCTGCGGATACCCTGGACTATTCCAATGACCATTCCAATGACATCCAATGACTATTCCATCCGCAAATTGTTGATTTGGGGTGGCTAGGGATCTCAGCGCATTCCGTTGCCAGGAACAGTTACCAGTACAACGGAGTTGGACAATGCCACCTGGGGTAATGGCACCTGGGGCAACGATGCCGTTCTTTATGACTTCGCACAGCACCATGCAACTCTGGAATCTCAGCACAGTGCTGGTGGGCAACCTTTCTGTGCTTGATTGTCACATAATGTGCTTTAATCATATTGGATCATGTTTGATCATGTTGGATCATGCCAGATGAGTTCATGCAAAATTGTGGGACCTTGGGCTCACTACGTGCAGCATCGTGCAGCCAACCTGGCAGCATATCATGGGGCTGCCGTTGCAAGGATTGGCTCATCCTCCTCGTGTGCCTAGCCAGGCGCTTCTTCTGAGGCAAGCGGCTTCACATGGCTGTGTGCCTGCTCTGAAGCTGGACAAAGTTCAAAACTTTCTCAGCAATACTTTCAGCTGGTTGAAGCCCAGTTAAGTGGCCAAATCTGGCCCGAACTTCACAAAAGCCAACCGGCTCAAACCATGGCAGGAAGATGGACGCCATTTCCAGCTTTAGAATCATGCGACCTAGGGCAGATGCAAAACCTTTTCGCAGACACCATGTTTACAACATACCAATTTCAAATTTGTACTTTGACGGTTTTCGGGCCCTTTTTGCAAGAAGTATTTGCTGTGCAAATTGCAGCGAGGGTGCCATGCAAGTTTGGTCCGATTGGTTGGGCAAAATTGGCCCGCAACTCATAGTTGCAGCCAGATCAGTTGAACGCTCGGCTGCACAGGTTGCCGAGACGAAGCAAGATGTAGTAAGGTAACATAGGCTGCTTATCAGGCGTGGCTGGACAAGTCAGCTTGACCTGTCAAACGACAGGCTTTTTGTTCAAGCGCCGAGTTTTTCGAGATATCCTGGAGACTTTCACGAGGTGTTCCCCAGCTCTCTTCGAAAAACTCGCTCAGAATCCTGGTGATTTTCGCTATCATCTGTTCACTGGGAGTGCCATCACAGCTTTTCAGCAGCTGATTTTTCTACCAGGTGCTTTGCTATGAAAGGTGATGGGAATCCCCAACCACCAAGCAGTAGAAGCATTGCATGGCTGACTTGGTCTTTGTAGCAGCCATCTACTTCCATCGGCTTCCATTTGCCATGACTGGTAGATACAGCCAAACTGAACCAGAATTGATCATAGTGAACCATAATGAACCACAATTAGCCACAAAAAATAGTGAGTGGAACCATTTGGAACATCTTTTGTTTGCCTCCAGGGGTGCCAGGATCAGTCCTGGAACCCGCGTGATTCGATGCTGGGAGCCATGCTTCCCGTCAAACAACTATGGAGGCGGTGGCGTAGCAGCGCACAGCGGAGGGGAGGAAGAGCAGCAAATTGGTAAAGATGTGTATAAATAAACAAATATATATATATATATATATATTTATTTATTTATTTATTTATTTATTTATTTTACAGAGATATTGATATATGTATGTAAAAATAGATAAACAAATAAATAGAATACATTGATTTAAGTACGGAAATGAATAAACCAGGAAATAGATGTATGTAATGTAATGTAATGTAACGTAACGTAACGTCATGTAATTCATTTGGGAGAAATCAAATGTGATTTTATTGTCAAATGCAATTCAAACATAAATCAAATTAGATCTGAATGTCAGTGTATCAGGACTGGTAATGATTGATAGTGGTTGGCAACTGGTTGTATAATATTGAGTTTAACATTGATGATCAATTGGATGCGCAAAATCTTCCGGTACCTTCCATGCGACGCTTGACCGCTAAGGGCAGCAAATTTAAAGACTGCCACCTTGAAAGTGTGAAACAGATCTGCGGCCAAGCCGCCATGATTTTGGAGACCTGACAGGAGGAAACCCAGATTTGAATCCCGCGTTATCTCCCCAGATTTATGGGAATGATGAATGGTATGGGTGCTGAGTTCCACCCAAGTTGCATGAGAACTTTTGGAGTTGCACCCGGCAACCGAGTCCACAAAAGGACACGTGCTCTGCAGCACTTCTTGAAAGCCCAAATATGCCGTGAAATGGCTCTGGAAGAAAAAGAAGCTGATACCGCCGCGTCGTTGACTGAAACCCAGCAATGCAAGATGTCATTGAGTGGAGTGGCAGATCAATTTCTTGCAAATATCAATAATTGCCGGATTGACTACCACAATTGAGCAGTCAAATTAGTGGCCAGTATTAGAAACCTGTAGTTTTTGCTGGATGAAATTGGATTGGATCGCTTTTGTTGTCAATTTATTGGTTTCTCGGCGAGGCACTGTGGTGGCTGCGAAGAGTCACGTAGCAGCAGCTGCTTGGGATTGGCAGAGGTCACAAGGCTTCAAAACATAGTGCCGTTGGCCTCCGGAGCTCTGGAGCTTGGGTAGAGGTCGTGGTCGTATCAGATTTTGCCCGGGAAAGTATCCACATCATCGGTACGCCCGCATGCCTTTACTTTTCAGCATTCCCGTGGACATGTTCATTTCAGGCATGGAGTTGACGCACTCTTCAACTGGATTCCAGTCTGGCGAAGCCTCGAAAATTCAAATATGTTGGAAGCATATTCATCGTATCTATTGCTTTTATTGTTTGTAGTATTGATTTAGTATTTTCAATGGTCTGTGTGAATAGGCAGTGGAGTTTTCCTTGGCCTCAAGATCAAGTATTTGCTTTGTCTTTTTAGCATTCTGATCTGCCAATCGGCGACGACACTGTGTTGCGCAATCTTTGCTACGCGCTTCACCATGATTGTACAGGCGAGCCGTTTAAGTCAAGGTTTTGAGATACATTTTGACAAATGGGTTGGAATCAAAACCCGGGTTAAATACGTTTAGTAAAGGCATGACCCAAACTTGTTTTTATACTTCCGTCATGAAGACCGCCGCAGCTACATTTGGGTTGGAATCAAAACCCGGGTTAAATACGTTTAGTAAAGGCATGACCCAAACTTGTTTTTATACTTCCGTGATGAAGACCGCCGCAACTGTTTGTGGTTGTAGGGGAGTTCAAAAGAAGCAGTTCTTAGGTAAGCGATGCTCAGCGCATGGAAAGCATGTCCGGAATGACCTTGTATTCAGCGATGCCTCTAGCGATGCTTCTCGATGCCTCCAGCGATGCCCAAAAGTGCCCCCAGTAGTCAGGTACCCACCCGTTGGCAAACCAAGCCACTTTGGTACCATCATAAACATCAATGATCATCAGAGTCCTATGTTTTATTCCTTCACATGTTCATCAAAGAAAAACAAATGATCAGAGTGTTGGCACCAGCGGTTCTAGTTCCAGCTCAGATTCCTCCAGTTCGTCGTCCGAGTAAAAAGATTCAGCATGGAAACCAGACCCAGCAAGATTTGCAGAGGTACTGTCATAGACATCAACAATCATCAGAGTTCTATCTTTTATGACTTTTTGACAATGACCGCCGCATCTATTAGCCAACCAAAACTTTAGGATCAAAATTTACTAACAGGGTTTCGACTACAACCCAAATGTTGTTTCCCATTACTCATCAGTTGGTATCAGATGCAAGGGAAGTTGCGCAAAAGTCTGATTGACGCACGTACGACAATTTGCCTTTCGCAGTCGGAGATGGATTTTTTCTGGTTGTTGTAGATCAGTGTTCTGCTGGAACCCCAGCGAAAGAGAAGTTGGAATTTTATGTCATGCCATGTCCCGAGCATGCAGGCTCCACATGAGCCATGATTGATGAAAAACGTGGCGGATGATTTTGCAATCCGATTGTTGCAGAGGAACCACACATAGCAACCAACATGAACAGAAGGACAATAGCCAGTGCAGGCACTTGTGACCATTGCTCACATGCTAGTTGTTGCCTGGTAGGCCAGGTGAGGCTGTTCCCCTTTAAGTTTCTGTGACTGTTTATCGTCTAAATTCTGCGGTGCCTGATGGTTTATGTGACACCTCCTGGCAGATGGATGAGACAGAATTTTTGCGTCTCAGTCTTAGACCCCAAGTTAAAGTTGTCGTGTCAACCAGCTGCGTCAAAACAACCGTGCTGTTCGGATTTTGAACCTTGTCAGTGGTCGCAGAAAATTTGATCAGGTTTCTGGACATGGTTTCGACATGGCACTCTTTTACATATTTGGTATTTAGGTTGCTTGATTGGGATTTCTGGAGTTGTTCGTTTGACTTCGATGCAGAAAGGACCGGCAAGTTGTATTTTTTTACTGCAGATGGAGCGTCAAGCAAGTGAACTCAAGCAACCAGCAGTACACAACAAGCGCATTCTTTCAAAGCGATGCAAAGCATACAGGGTCAACCCTATGGATTTTGTTCGGCCGCAGGCATATTAACTTGATTTTCCTGACGTCTCTCAGGGCTGCGCCATGGAGGAAAAGTCACCAGTGCCTGCGTCAAGTGCAGGTTCGGCGCTCAGAGAGAGTAGTTTCAACGGCCCAAGAGGGTGAGACTAAAGTGGGGAACATGTGGAAATGTTAGTTCAATCAAGCTTTTGGTCGCGTGAAATGGGTGTTTGTTCGGTTCCACTGTAGTCTAGTTGCCAAGTTTGGCACAGACAGTCACTTACCATTTGGTTGGTGCTATCGTTTCAGACCCCACCCCTTCCAAAAACAGGACACAGGTAGGAGGAGCGCCTCACGCCAGGTGGCTGTGGAGCAGCACGGAATGCATCCTCCACCCTCAAAGAGGAGTTGGAGTCACGAGAAGGACGAACGTTGGCCTCCTTCATCCGAGGACTTAGAGGAAAGCAACTCGAAGAAGTGAAAGCCTTTCCCGACCTTGGCACATTTTGCACGAGAGCAATATCACCTGCTCTCAAAGCATTTCTTGACCGAGCATATTTTACTTCAGAGCGCATTCTCGGTATCATCACTGATGAGAACAACATTTTCACCCTGGATGACTTTGTGCACCATGCTTGCCCAAACAGTGATCCAAAAAAGGGGAAATGGCCTGAATTGGTTGCGAGACTTCACTTGCCCTTGAAGATCATGGGGACCGACGAGAGCTTGGAAGAGGATCATGTGGGGAAATTGTTGGACAAGTGCCCTGCAATCGCAGTACTTCGAAAGATGCCTTTGGATGAGTTGAAACCTCTACTGACCGGCTTCGACCATACGGCGCAACAAGCCATTAGGTCACTTGTTTGGCAAACGGTCAAAAATAGAGATTTCCTTGGTGCGGTTGCAAGGGCAACAGAAGCATCGCTCCAAATCAGCCTTGCTGGGGCCGTGTTCCCATTCCAGCACAAGTTGTTTGTTGTAGCTGCGTTTGAGATGAGTGTCGCAACTAAAGCAGCTAGGTTTTTTGGGGCCATCCCGGGTGTTTGTTTTCCGGAACGGCATCCAGCAGTGTCATGTTGGGGTCGCTTCGCGACGAGAGCCGCCCGGAGAATAATTGGGTTCAATCAAGCAAAGCAATCGCGAGCAAAAACACCCTGTTGGAACTAATGTTCACTCCATTTTGACCCATGTTCCGTCTCTTTGAGCTTGTCTTGGGCCAATTTTGGGCTAGCCTGCGCGTATCTCACAGTATGGAAAAACACGGCATTGGAGAAAGGGGCCACGCTAAAGCACATGCTGTGACTCAATCCTTGCAAATAAACAAATACACCAAGCAGATTGCAGTTTTATCACCCGCGACTTTCCTGTCACAACGTGAAGGGTGGCCCATCTTCACTCTTTATTGCCACATGAAGGGGTAGTTTGGCCTATATTGGACCCACCCGAAGCACATATTCAGCTTGCAGCACTCTATGTCCCCTTCCATCTCCCATAACCTCCTCCATGTCAAAATTTGCAAAAAAAAAGTAGAAAACCCATCACCGTGAAGAAAAAACCTAAAGTGGCACCATCAAGCAAAATGTTGCGGAGCCGATTGCCGCATTGTCGCCGCGGGAACGGGGTTTGAAAAGAAATCACCCATCTTGCAAGTCTGTTCACTTAAATTCCATCTCTTTGAGCTTGTCTTGGGCACATTTGCATTGAACTTGGGCCATTTTGGCTCCACACCAGGCTTCTTTACCAAATTTTACACCTTTTCACGGCTGCAGGAACCTCGGCACCAAGCTAAAGCATGTATGTATTGCTTCAAAATGCTTATGAACGCATCACCAAACCAGCTACAAACGCCCCGGCCCCTTTCGTGCGAGCAGATTTTGATGGATGTTCAGCCTGATGTTGCCTGGATACTCTTGTCAACCAAGCATGCCAAGGCATGTGCTCTTGGCAATCACACTTCCAAGGTGCCACCAGATCACATCCAAAAACAGCACGGTGTTAAGATGATACTTGAACCAAGCAACCCTCGACTGTTTTCCCTGTGCAATAGATTATAAGAACCGCAGAACATTTGCGGGGGAGCATTTGTTGAAACAGTACATCACACCACACCATTATTTGATGCCGTTGTACTGCATAAGGAAGCCAAAGCCAAAGTGAGCGTCGCTCGAACATTTGTCCATGCACTCATACATAGCGTTTGTTTTCTAAGTCAACTTTTTGATTGCTTGTGTGAAATTGGTCTTACAACCAGCGGGCGCGAGGTCACTTCATGCTGAACGGCACCCACTGCGCCAGCAAGGGCTCAAGGACAACTTGTCGGATGAAGCCGTGATGTTTTTTGAAAAAGAGGGTATCTCCGACTTGAAGCGTGTTGACGCACAGAAGAAGAAAGACTTGGAGAAAAAGTGGAAGGCAGCATCAAACAGGCCAGCTGACTTCAAGAAAATCTTTTCCAAGGAAAGGCAAGCGCAACTGGAAGCTTTTGAGACCCCCAATCCAGCACGTACGACAAGTGGAAATGCAGGTCCCACGCGATTGCAGACTCAACATCAAACTATGATGGCGGGGATGGGCAGACCAGTGGACTTTGGAAGGCCGCTGTCAACAAACCCACGTGATGACATCCGGAACCACGTTCAGGACAATGAAGGCCACGGAAACATTGTGTTTGGGTCTGGAAACCATGACTCGGACGAAAAGTTGGTGGCATCTGCTTCGGGAGGTCGGATGCGAAAAGGAGTGCTTCGTGTCGGTGTTGAACTCCTGCAAGGCACCAACTTTGACGTCCCAGAATATGTTCTTGACGTGCCCACGAAGGTTGACATGTTCAATCCTGAACTTGAAACGACCAAGGTGACATACCATACCTTTGAGGAGGGTGTTTCCGAAAACTTCTTGCAGCATGTTAGGGTCAATGGTTTTGAGATGGGAGGCAAGTTTTGTGTTGGACTAGGGCTGCCAATTGGGCGTGGAAGCATCGGCGTCAGTGGCAATCAAGAAACAATGGACGAACATCGCAAGGACAAACATGAAAAGGAAAAATCAAAAATTGCAACAGTGCTTCAATGCGACTTTGTGCCTTTGCAAGACTTTCGCATTCCGCCGAAGAACATCGTCCTGAGCCAGGAGGCGAAAGACTGGTTGGAGAAATTGGGTGAAAATCCTTCACTACCAGCTGCTAGAGACTTCATTGAGAACTTTGGCGATGGCATCCCCATGCAGAAGCAGACCCTCGGAGGAATTTTTTACACTGCAATCGAGGCGAGGACGGAGTCTGCATACGAGCTTTCGACTTTGAAGCATGGGGTCTCGAAAGCATGGGAAACAGGTTTTGACGTCTCTGGCAAGGCGAAGCAGCCCACGTTTAATGTCGCAGTTGGAGCTGAAGGAAAATGCAGTGCCTCTGACACAAATGGATCTTATGAAGCAGAGGCAAAGGACAAGATCAACTACACTTGCAATGCTTGGACAGCAGTGCAAGGACCAGCCTGCGAGACCAGCAAGGGTTTCTATGATGTTCTTTCACGGAACAACAAGCATTGGTACATCATCAATCGAGGCAATCAGGACCAGGTGAAGTTGATATTCGATCTGGTGAAGTCCTGTTGGAAGGATGAAGATGGCGAGGATCACCCAGCAGCCCAGTCTGTATCCAAATTGTTGAAGCAGGCCTTTGAGTTGCGAGAGCAGATCCTTGAAACCAGCCTATCTTCGGAAGACAAGAAGGTTCTCCTCCATCGGCAGTGCCGCTCTTCGCCTGCCAAGCAGGAACCGGTGAAGGCATTTTTGGATGTCTTGAAATCAGTCTTGGAGAAAACCAAGAACTCCTCCATCATCAAGCTGGACCGTGAAGCCAACAACATTGTTGATGAAATCATGACTATGTTTGAGGTGTTTCGTTCCGAGGTGTCAGTGGCTGCAGACTCTGTCCATTCGGAAAAACTTCAAGAAATACAGAGACGTCTGGAGGATCTGGCTTGCTGCACCAAGAAGTATGCAGCCAACTACGAACCAGGAGTTTGCACCGTATTGCGATTGTTCCAGCAAGGACTGCAGCAGTTTGGTGGCAGGGAATCCGCGGCCAAGACCATTGCGGCAAGCTTCGTCGCCCTTATGGACATGGAGTTGGATGACAAGCTAGATGAGGCGGCTAAGTTGCTCAGCTCCACGACGTACGAGGAGCTGACCGAGAAGGACCTGCAGCAACATTTCAATGACAAGGTCGTAGCCAAGTTCAAAGATTCCAAGAACTCCAGCAAGAGTTTTTTTGAATGGCTTGTGGCCATCATGGAATCGGTTCGGGACCAAGTTGCCAAATCCATGGAGCAGATTGCAAATACTTGGCTGAGTGAGGCAATGGGCCAAATTCTCAAACGGCCCGCTTACAGGGTCGAAGATGTGAAGAACAAAGTGGAAAGCATTTGCAAGACTATGTCCGTCACATCCGGGACCGACAACAGTCCTTGTACATATTTGAAGGATGATCTCTCCAATGCATATCCTAAAACTGGGTTCTTGGGGCAATACTTCTATGACAGTCTCACAAGCACGGAGAGGTCCTGGGGGTCCTGTACGGTTGCATTTGCTGCCTTTAGGTTCACACGTGAGTTCGGACCAACAGGAGTAGGAAAAGAGATATGGAAGCGGAGGTTCATGACGATGAAGAGCACCATGGTCCAGGACTTCGCAGCTTCGATCAAAATCCATTTGGAAGAGGAAATGACGGATTTTGGCCAAACCGGCCGGCGCAGGGCAAGACCAGCTTCGCATGGAACATAGGCAGAATGCGGCGGCTTGCACCCACGTGAAGGACCTGATCAAAATCGCGCCTCTCTTCACTAGGCAGGGCTTTTGTTGAGCATTGACATTCCTTGCTCAGCTTTAGTGATTACCAGATTTTTCTAACTTAAACAGTTGACGTGTCCGGATTGAAAACTACTTAGCCTTGTTATGCGAATTGCCGCGTCGCTGACCAGGTAGAACGGAAATGGTGAGACTGTGCCTGCTCCGTTAGGTGTGCTTTGTTTTTCCCACAACTCTGTCAGATGCCAAAGGTGTGCTCAAGTGGGGAGTGCTTGGCTCCGATTTTCAATACGTTATATATTTTGTCCTGCAGCGTTTGCGCTGGCTGTGGTAATGGACGGCATAGCCCCAAGGCCGGCAGAAAAAGGTCGCAGCTCCATAGATGGTGTGCCATCACTGTGGCGAGCATCTTCACACAAAAAATGCCTTTCGCATCAGCCTTGGGATGTTGCTAGCACTATTCGCAACGTTTGCCGAGGATCAAGGTGACAGGACGTCGGGTACCCTGTCAACATGCAAGGAAAAAGAGAGTTCCTATCAACCGGGCGAAGTTGGGGCCAGATAAGGCTTCTCAACAAAACCAATCGTTGCAATTAGTGGTGTTTGCCTCAATCGTTGCACTGCTGTTTGGGTATCAGTGGCCAGCCACCAGTAGCAACGGCCGTCTTGTTTTGCTGCGTCGGATCCGCCTCGCATGGTGGCAGGCAGTTTGGGTTTGTTGCGGTCCTTGTTTGACTATCCTTGCGTCAGCTGTGAAGTTTGTTTTCGGCTTTGTCGGAAGAGTTACCTTGCAAAACTAGCGATATTTTTTAGATATTTAGTTGACTTATATACTGCAATCTTTCCACGCTTCATGTCACGAGAGAGCCGCAGGCCGAAGAAGACCATTTGCTATAGGATTTGGTTGAGATGTCAGGATTGCATCGCAGAATGTTCCGTTTCTTCATGCTATCTTTGTAGATCATCCAAGCCGCATTCAGGTCATCTGTGTAGTTGACAGTTTTGCTGTCCTTGGAGCTTGGGCGATGTGACAGACACCCATGGCCCAATGGCAGTTGTACACATGTTATGTTTAAGCTGAAGCATTTCTGGTTTGGTTGGCGATACTCTTTCCTTGACGTTCTCCGCGTTCTTCAAAATTCGATTTCATTTCAATGCCAGTAACTCGGCCACCTGCGGCACATGCACACACTCACACACACAACAATCCCGTCATGCCGAATGGTGAAAATTCCGCATTTTCTCGCAGCAAAGTGGCCGTCCAGGAAATTTTCCTCCGCCTTTTCCAATTTCTTGTGCAGTGGCGTTGCTGCTTCATGGCTGCACAGGGGTTGTTGAACTTGGACAGGGTGAAGGTTGGCTGGCAGTTTTGTGCATGGCCTCCAAACATGTTCACTTTGTTCCACTTCTCAAGTTTCGTATCGAAACGTAAGGGCGCAAGGACTTTGCAATCATCCGAGGCTCCGACGCTTTGCAGCTGGTGACCCTGGCGCAGCTGTGGCGCAAGCGAATGTATTCCACGTGGACATCGATCAAAAGGGGGGCCACTTTGAACATATCGGGTAGATGCTTCGGAGGTGCTAGTTTGGCAACCAACGCAGCTTACCCCAAGATGTAGGTTGCCCTACATGTTCAAGCCGGAAGTGAAATTGGAGGCATTGTTAGATGCACAACTGCATGTAAACAACTATAAGCACTGCTTAAACCACTGGAATGTGGTAACATGGAGAATTAGAAACTCCACGCAGGTGTCTCAAATTTCATCTCTGGCCGCCGAGTCCTTGAGGTCGGCGTTGCGGCGCTCCAGTGCCAGGGCATGGTTGGCTCGATGCAAAGAGGCATGGGTGGAGCCGGGGACACCATGCGGCACCATGTCCTGTTGGTTGCCGCCATGGAGGTCACTCATGACAGCACTGCTGCTCTCAGCTTCCCGACTCGTGGCGCAACTTGAGAATTTCGAAGGCGCGGGGCACCTTGGAGGTCGATGTGAGTGGAAACTTGGTGACTTCCAGCTTGGAAACAACCAGACTGGCAACGGCACTCCTGTTTTGCACAGTGATGTACCCTCGGATTCGGCTAGTTTGGAAATGATGAAAATCTGGCTTGTTCAGGTTACATCCGCACTGTTTGTGGAGAAGAGAGGTGATATGACCTGCTGCTAGTACTGACTCTGCCACTTTGAAGCTGTTGGAAGCTGAGGATGCAATGCGTTGCTGTCACGTCCAAGTTGGACGGCAGCACTTCGTGTGGCCACGAGGCCAGTTCTGTTGCTGCAAAGGGCGGTCCATGTGGAAACGGTGCTGGAAGCTCCAACTCAGGGGCTGTCCTTAAAACTCGCCATTTCCACAAGGCATAAGAAGGAAAAGGATGACATATCGGGGAGCTTAAGCATCATGATCAGAAGCATCGCTTATAAGTACTCCAATATTTTTGGTGACGCTTATGATGCTCGACATTGCTCGGCATGTTAGTTTCCCGGCCCTCGAACAGTAGCTCGCCGCTAGAAAACCACAGTTTTACGATGATGAAAGAACATTGCCTTGCAAGAAGATCTTTTGGATGGACATACAAAATCATACAAAGCAAATCCGACTGTTTCGTTGAGACTCACTTTGCGTTGCCAAGGATGTGGAACATCCAATTTTTGTTGCGTGCTGACGTTGGCGTTAACATCAATTGCATATACGTACGGTTACGTGCACATATCTTACCCCATGCCAGCCCTTGCCCTTAATCAACACAAGGTGACAACCCCATGCTTAGCTTTGTTCCATGGGCCCTGGGCCGTAGTTCTTCGCCAGCAATAGGGACGGTCATGTTAGTAGATCTTTCCAGGGAATCCCGTTGGGAATCAATCGCCCATGTAGCCTGCGCGCTTTCGATGCGCACTTTTTCTAATTTCCGTTTGCGAATCAGTTCCGATGCATGGCTATCAGTTACACACAGTTCCCCAAATAAACTGATGATGCACCGCACCGTTGTGGCCAACCACAACAACCCACCACAAGCGGTCATCAGTTTATTCATTGCTATTCCTTGTTTTTTGCTTTCACAGTTACTTAGGCCTCGGCCTCGGGTGGACATTTCTGCAGAGTTTTTTTTGACGGCACGCATAGCCATGGCTTTGCAGGTCGCCTCACAGGGGCTTTCCTGTCAGAAGGCCCCACGGGCGGCGACTGATCTCTGATAGCCTGTAGTCAGCTACATTTTACATGGGATATAGTATATATGTATATATGAATATAGATTTACTTATCTACTTAAATGCAAACATGCATATCATTCATTTATTCTCCATGTAATTAGATTGTCACATAGGATTTTGATAATTTCTAATTTGGTGGCAGGTACGTAGAATTGAAGTCTACATCCACGAAATGGTAAATCGATAGCAAATCCATCGGTACATCCGTGAAGAACCAAAGGGGCAAATCCACATTACGTATCTATCCCAAAAGTTGATTTATGCTTGCAAAATGATGATCTTGACTTGAGATAGTTGGGTGTGCGATTGCTTTCGGACAGGGCGAAAAGATATATTGATATCTATATATTTATATATAGATAAACATATAATTATAAATATAGATATAAATATCTATATCTATATATATATATTTATACTTAAATCTATTTTTAAATTGATATTTATATTTGTACATTTTTATTTTGAGATAAATGCATGAATATACAGATATATATAAAATATCAATACTTGACACACACACACAGAGACGCATATATTCTATTTTGCAACTGGGGAAAGGTCTGAAATCTGAACATGCTATTTGAGGCATTAGTTCAAGTCATGGCATGCACCAGCAAGATGGTGGCCGTTTGTGGTGCTGCATGATGCCAGCTTAACCAACTCAAGGGTCTATGTGGGACATTGCATGTGATGCGGTGACGCGATGGAGTCAGCTGAATTCACGGAGGAAGTTCAGCTGCAAGTGGGGGAGAGGAGATCGATATTGACTAGTGACCCAAGTGGCCTGGGCAGCTATTTGAACTCTGATGACGAGAACTTCGAGAACTTGGACCGTGTAAGATGTTCAACAATTGTGTCGGAGGCTTCTTCAGTGTCAACGAAGTCGGAACGAGAAAAAGTGGAGGAATTCACATTGCGCCGCAACATTGAAAGGCTTCGCGTGTTCTATTCCCTGCTTCAGTTCGGCATGTATTGTTTGATCACTGGCGTTTTGCTCACAGTTTTGACCGAGGTCCTGTGGCGCTTGATTCCAGCAGGGCCAGTGTCCGAAGGCATCATCAGTGCGCTCGCAGCCTTGGCTTGGTGCCTAACATCGGTCACCGTGGTCGTGGTGTCCACGTGTCCCACTGGCGAGTTGGACGTCGACACCTTTGTGCTTTCGAGACCTGGTCTCTCAGCCAGGTTTGCATTGCTGCCGCTGGGGACCGGCGCAATGAGGGTCATGGAATTTCCTTTCCCACGTTGGATCTCTGTTATTGTGGGGCTGGTTTGGCTGATACAGGGTTGCGTTGGTTGCGTGGGTCGCAAGAAATGCCGCTGGCTTCAGAAGCTGCGGTGCCTGGGTGGCAGTCATGATTCTTTAGCAACTTTTGATTTTCAGTTTTTAAACATACAGGGTTATATATATATATAGTACAATTCTAAGTGGAGCATTCTCATTGGTTTCAGCAGTTTGCACGCGCTATTTGCCTTGCAGCACTTTGAAACTACCTGCTTTCACCGAACATTTTCAGGTTCACCAACTTGATGCAACTCTGGTACCTCGACGTGATTGTTTCAGCCACTGTGAACGAAGTCAACATGGATGAGCCTGGAATTGGGACCTCCATTTGGTTGGTGTTTCATTCAGCTGTCGTCATAATGGCAATGTGTTGTCTTCACTGGCGACGACGGTTTCGCGAAAGAAACACTGTGAGTTTTTATGTGGCGAGCTACCTGACCCTGACTTGGAACAGTAGCTATTTTGCTTGCCGTGCCATTGACCTTTCCTTGGGCCACAAGGACTGGGAGGAGGGGCGGCAAGAGGACATAGCCATTATGGCAGCCATCACTTTTGCTGTGTTGATGCTGGGTTTCTGAACAGCAGGTTTTTTTTGGGGGCTTTGCCACAAATCCGCTAGCGTTCTTGGGGGATTATTTTAATGCAAGGATTTCCAGATGTTGTTTATGACCAAGGGGCTTGGCCCATGCTATTGCGCGGATTTGTCCGTCCAGAAATGGCTCTCCTAAGGATCCTCCTCCCCATGCTCTTCGCCGTTTTGGTGGGGCAGCGGCATTTGTTCCATGCCTTGACATCCTGGATCAACCACTCTCGAAGCAGACGGCTACAAGACGGAGCCTTTCTAGCGATGCTGCTGGACTCCTATGTCGTAGAAGTTGGTCAGCCGTGGTGGCTTACAGAAAAGGAAGCGCCAGCCCCACAACTCAACGGGGCTACACCGCAGGAGATTCAGGAGACTGGTGTCATGCTGAGGTGTGATTCTGTCTTGAGACCTCCAACATGTTTCTTTGTTTTTCCAGTCGCTCCAACATGTGTTCTGCGTAAGCCTGGCATTAATCCGTGTAGAGCTGTAAATCTGTGTGAATTAGCCTGCAGCGATGGGAGGATTCTCGTCAAGCATCTCGCTCTTCCTCCAACATCGAGCTGCCATATGACGAGGCACGTCCCGGCTTTGTGAAAGGCACCGTGATCTCCGTCTTGGACGATGGGACCAGCTTCGCGGTGCGCTTGCCGCGGGCTGCAGAGACCTTCCAGGTGGGGCATTGGGAGAACCAAACGTGGAACCTGGGAGTGGACACATAGGTAACCCTCATAGGTAGCCGTGGGTTGGCAGGTATACATATGCAGAGATACAATAGGTATCTCATAGGTAGCCATCCGTTGGAGTGGCAAGGCCGCACTGAGGTGGCACTGGGGTGCGGGGCCCTTTGCTCCAGGTCCCACGCGGACAGGAGGTCTTGCCATGGCCTGAACCTTGGACGGAAGAAATTGCGATGTGTGGAATGGGCAGCGTTGAGTCCGGAGGTTTTAGCGCAGAATGCACCGGACTTTACCAACTTCGCGCTGTCACGACCGGTCGGCAGAGGTGAGACCATCGATTTTTTCGTTTCGCACTCCTGGTCAGACAGTGCGACTCGAAAGTGGAGAGCACTGCAGTTGCTGGTGGAGAACTTCTATCAGAAGAATGGCAGGTACCCCACATTTTGGATTGACAAGTTTTGCATCGACCAAGCCGACCTAGCTGATGGCTTACGCGTTCTCCCAGTGAATGTCATGTCGTGTCGAAAGTTGCTGTGCCTGAGTGGAAAGACCTACCATACGAGGCTTTGGTGCGCCTGGGAGATGTGCGTGTTGACGTCTCCTGCGATTTGCTTCGGAAGTATTTGTCCAATATTTTTTTGGAATCTATTCTAAACATGTCTAAACCGGTTTGCACTCCAATTGCGGTGGATTTGTGTCAGAGCGCTGAGGTCCTTTATGTCAATGGAGATGGCCCTGAAACAGATCGTTCTCTTTGCGCTTTCAGAATCCTCATTGACGCAACTCACAGTTTTTGAGTCTTGGCCTTGACAGGTTTGCGCAGCACGGAGCATGGATGTTGTGGTTGCAGGGAGGCTGATTGGGAGGTTGACTGAGGTTCATGAAGGTTCACGGAGGTGTATGGAGGTTCATGGAGGTGCATGGATGTGGAGGCTCTCCGGATCTAAGGATTGCGCTCGGGCTCGTTGCTACAATCCAAATGAGGAATATCGTTTGCGTCGAGTGATTGAGGCAATCGGGAAGCATCGTTTTGAGGTCAAGATTCGTGCCCTGGGGTAGCATGGCAGCAAATCATGGGCTGCTGAACGAAATTCAAACTTTTTCCAAGTGGATGATGATGATGATGATGATGATGATGATGATGATGATGATGATGATGATGCAGTGGTAATAGTCCATCACCAGCAAATACCAGCAATGTTTGTGTGCCTGACTGCACTGACCTGTACAGTGATACTTGCTCGCTTTTGCCGAGAACTAGCAATCGATCATGGCATGGATAGGTGTCTAGGTGTGCTCATCCACTAGCCAAGCAAATGTGATGCTTGTGCGGATCAAGAAATTGGCAGCGTTTCTAGATTAACCAAACACACCACGACTTTCAGTTTTACGGACAGACACCAAAGCACTTGTCTCTTTTTGACAAGCGCCGTGATCTGAAGGTCATGCTCCCATGCATCACCCTGTGACATACCATGACACGCCAAGCGGCAGGCCCCAAGCTTTTATTGAACCCAAGCTCTCCTCATACACTCAGATTACTGTACAGCATACAATGCATATTTTGAATCAGTTTAGTTTGAAATAGAATGGTTTCCTGAAACCTGGTGAAATCTGGCCCCTCCCATAGCTGCATGTCCGCTAATCAGCATCGTGCCGGCCTTCATTGGAATCGATCGGTTGCATTCCTCGCCATGGTTTGGTCAACCCATCCTTCAATGTCAATATTCTTGAAGCTGGTCCCAATCATGACACCTTTGGAAGGGAAGTGAGTGCAGAGTTCCATTGCCTCAGGCAACTGCTCCTAGATAGGGACATCAACGGCGATGGGCTGCTGACGGCCGGTGCCAGTGGTACACTGAGCTTTGCAACCAGCAGCGAGAGTGAGGTCTCGGCTGCTCCCAGGCCCCCTTCCAAAATTTTTGCTCCGCCAGAGAATCAAACTTTGGAATCTGATCCAATGGTGGTCGTCCAACTGTGATCTTTGGCCAACAAGTTGAGCTTTGAAGTTTTTGAAGCCCTGTGTTTTTTTTGGGTGAAAATTTGCTCTTGGTTTGACAGCATTGCTCTGACCAAGTCAGGGGTGTGGCCAAACTGCATTACAAGACATCCTCATACATCCTCGTCATCGGCAAAGTCGATGGCAGAGGTTCTGAACCGATCTGAAAAGATGAAAAAAGAGTCAGTTAAGATCAGTTAAGTGCGTCAAGACGGCAGCGATGGAGTGTTGCAGGGTCTCAGAGAACCTCGGTGAATCTGCCGTGCAGCCGCCTGGCTGGCAGATGGTCGGAAGCCGTGTACATGGTGCGGGCGGCAGCGCGGCCTCCTTCCAGACATGAAGGTGCGCAGACTGCCGCTGCTTTTGTCCATCAGGCAATAGCTCGGCTCAAACCAACCTGAAAGCATTCGCGAGCACCAAATTGTGTAGGGCTGTCTTCTTGGATGTTGGACTAAGAAAGTGTTGCTCCGTTGCCCTTGCTGTCATTGGTCTGTCCAGGCATTTGGCTGATGCCCACTGGTTCATTCGGGAGTTCTTTGCCTCTTTTGAAGTTGCCTCCGATAACTCCAGTAATTAGGTACTACGTAATAGTTAGGATCCCACATACTCCCTCAGAGGATATCGGATAGGCCATCCGTTTTGGGTTGACACTATGGACAAAGCGGAATCCTCCACTGGGTGCTGCATGGTACTGTATCACAATTTGTGGAGGCGCTTCGCTGTTTGGGTGGTGTCCAGGGTCTTACTTAGGTCTTCTGTAGTCTCACTTCGCCCTTTCATCCCTTCCTTTTTGTGCATTTCTTCCATTTCTCCCACCGTGTGCTGGTTGATGGATTTGGGCTTTCAACCTATCCCGTGTCCCCCCTCATGATTTTGTCTTCAAGTTCCATTTGGGATTTCAGTTTTCTCTGCCCCGCTCTTGAAACCAGTCTTGGTTTCCGAGTTTCAACTTTTTTCCTTGTCTCCTTCTGGTCGTGTTTGAGTTTTGCGCTTCTGCCGCCCTGCATACTCATCTCACGCAGGGTTCTGAGGGGTTTTCTCTTCACAGACCACGGTCTGGTTGTAGTTTTCTTTTTAATCCTTGATGTGGGTCAAGGATGACCCGTGTTGGATTTAAGGATTCAAGGCTTGAGAATCCGCATGTTGGAAAGGGTTGACCCCTGCATGCCCGCTCCAAGATGTGCCGATCCTCGTGCCAGGCGTGCGTGTGAGTTTGGATTCCATTGAGGTCAGGGGCCAGAGGAAACGGGTGAGTCATGGGACCTTTGGACGTTGTCTTGATATGGACATTGACGTTTGCGAGCTAGGACTCCGAACTAGATTTGCTAACCACCAGCCTTGGTATCACCACTTACGGGCTTTGTGAGATGGCAGACTGCCACGCCAGATTTGAGTTGAAACAGCATGGCGCAATTTCCTTTGTTCGTAGCAATTTCCTAGAGCGGCGTAGGACATTTGACCTCGCCCGAGGTCTGAGTGCATTGACATCGCGACGTATGACGAAGGGATCAACGGCTCGCCTGATGGAAACATCAAGTGCTGTCCTGAGGCATCGGGCACGAATGGTTGGGTGACATCACCGACTGTTGCTACGAGGACAGGGGGTAAAATCGATTGGAAGATAGGGGATGATACTGTAGGAGATCACTATCCTGTAGGAGCTCACTACCTCCATCGGGATAGGAGCACAACAGCAACCGTTCATAGCATCCCGATGCCATGCGCGGCGCAGATGTTTGAGGCACGAGCTCCAGATCAGCCTCCAGGACAAGTTGCAGGATTCAAAAAGCCGAACGACTCGCGGGGCCAGTGGTATCCAGTGGTGCTGGTTGCTGGACTTTGTAGGCTATCTTTGCATTCTATGCAGCTTTAGATTTGCTGAGACTCATGCTCATCATACTTTTGCATACCTTGTTTATGCCTTGTTTATCCTTATCCAACCTTTATGATATTCGCACTTGCCCCTGAACTTGGGCGGATCTGGGCCTGCGACCGTCCAAGCAAAAGTTCTCTACTCCCACAAAGCTGAATCACGAACGGCATCGCATCAGCACATGTCCACGGATGGTCCTTGGTTGACATTCTCTTTGCCTTGTTGGGCACAGGCTTGCACAGGTACAAGCAAGCATACGTTTTGCCGCCCCAGGTTGCCCCAAGTTTATTCCTTCTAAACTCAAATCAGTGCACTGGTCGCACTCAAAGTGGTGGACTTTGTTCCTGGCAGCTCCTTTGGTTCTTCATTAGCTAACCCGTATCGGCCAACAATCAGCAATACTGATTCACACTGATGGCATAACATTGGTCATGTAGGTCTCTGTCTATGTTCCACTATCTTCCATCATTGTTTTATTGTCACCCCTATATTCCATCGTATTCCAATATATTTCGTTGTGTTCCATTCTGTTGCATTGTATTTCGATGATTTTATTGTATATTCATTGTGTTCACCCCTACATTCATTGTGTTCACCCCTATATTCATTGTATTTCAATGGTGTTTTATTCCATTTCATCCATAAGTTGCACCTGTTCGAACTGCAACCGTTTGGCTTTTTCGAAGGTCGGGTGACCAAGGTCGGCCCGGTGATGTCCTCCTGTTTCAGGCGGAGCTCGATAGTCTCCACCAGTTTTCCTCGTCAAGAAGTGTTTCGCTTGGTTGTTCGGTCTAGGCTTGATGTCACAATATTTCGCACCCAAAAAACAGGTATTCCATGGAATTCTAAATTGCAAATCATCCATTTTTGGAATCTCTTTTGGGGCTGGCCGAAGCTTATTTCTAGTTTGGTGCTTCGAGGGCCAAATTCTCGCGTCAAATTCAAGTCGGCTTAGCGCCTTTGTGCAGGTTGTGGCTCGTGGGGCTGGTGGGTCATGCATTTGTTATGCATGTTGATGCGGCTTTTTGAGTTGCAATCACATTTGGTTTGGAAATGACACGAAATGAATCGAAATGACCCTGTATGTCACTTGATGGTATTTTTAGCTCACGCTTTTTTTTGCATCATGGCGATGTGGTACTTACCGCAAGAAAAAATCTTGCAGCACCTCTTGTACATAGCAAATATCAATTTTTAACGCAATTGACTGCAGTTAGTTCATCAAAACTGCTATCATAAACTACTTGTATTATGTTGATTCATTATGTACATAACTTAACGCTCAGTATTTTTCAACTAGAACAGGCACTAAATGTAATCAGTCCCAATTAGAATTCAGATGAATATGATGAATTCAGCAATTCATTTGCAGTCTAATACTTATATGTCTAGCTACAAATATTTTTAGATATGTGTGTCATAGTTATCTACGATGGTTATAATCCATAATAATCATTAAAACTAGTTTGCAAATCTACTTCAGATAAATCTCGTTTTAACGATTATTATGACTTATTTACTTGACTCTATACAAATCCCAAATCTAACTAGCAGTTCCTGAACCCATAACTTCATTGAACAAGGCTTTAATCGAAGTTTTAATAAACCCATAACTTCATCTCTATAAACGACTTTCGTTTCGATTTTCTCAAAGTCGCTGCTAGGCTGGCGCCATGATGCGGCCTGGCCCAGGGCCGGGCCCTGGTGGCCAGGTGCCAGTGGCATGGCGGAGCCAGGTGGGGTGCCCAGTTGGTTCCGTTGTTCACGTTTCTCAAGCCATAAGGACTCCCAGGAAATCCCAAAAATCGTTGGTGACTACAAGTTGTTGGATGATATATGATGATATATGATGATTTGTGATGATTTATGATGATTTATGATGATATATGATGATTTGTGATGATTTGTGATGATTTATGATGATTTATGATGATTTATGATGATTTGTGATGATTTATGACGATTTATGATGATTTATGATGATTTGGGGGGTAGCCCCCTATTTTGAGAAAGCGCCAGTCGATGTTACATAGTTGAGAATGGTTGGTATTTTTGGATTTTTTTTTTAATGGCAGTTAGATGTGTGTAGTTCATTGTGCCGTTTTTACTATTTGATGGCTTCTTAAAATCGGGGTATCCCAAAATCATCCCATCTGAATCATCTTTAGTAATAAGTAGACTAACCATAGCTTTAGGGATTCCCTATGGCTTGAGAAACACTCATGAGTTGATGCCCATTCATTCGAGTTGGATTTTGTTTTTTAGCAGTGATGGTCCTGGTGCTTGCATCTCGACGTGGCAATCCGGCACTTGGGTCTCGAGTGGACATCAAATGGCGAGATGGTTCACGCAGTTAACCAACCAATTTCATGGTGGATAATGTCCAACCAAATCATAGGGAAAACAATGGTTAACAGTTGGGAACCAGGGGGACTAAGGGTGAAGTGACCCACAGCCAAATAAAAGAGAAGATAAGAAATGATATCTAGCACAAGTATACTAAGATAGATTATCTAGGAAAATCAATGGACGTCAAAATGATTAAAAGATAGATTATCTAGTACAAGTATACTAAGCGATAATTGAGATAAGAGATAGTAAGAGATAATGATAAATACTAATATAAATGACAAATTGATACAAACTGGCAAGAAATCATCAATAAGAGAGAATAAACGAGAAACATCTAAAAGGCAAAAACATGGATAAATCATAATGCATAAATTTATCATCACCAATGGTTCGTATTGGCAATAAATCATCACTAGTGTTGGTTTCTGATTAGTATCTACCTGTTGGTTTCATGCCTATTTTCATTACTTTAGGGAGGGTTACCGAAGCCTTTTAATCAGAAATCAGTTTCTGATTGGTTTTTAATCAGACAACATTTCATTTCTGATTGCCTTTTAATCAGAAACCAACATTAAAAGGCAAACACATTTCGATAATTTTCATATTGCGATGAGGGTTGCCGCGCCTCAGGGGCCAGTCTTGGTCTCCGGTCTTGCCCGGTCTGGGCAGCTCAGAGATCGGCACCCAACAATGGCCACATGGCCATCATTGGCCATCATCCAACATCAGCAGATCCTGCTGAGTGTGGTGTCAAGGAAATTTTACTAAGAAGCAACTTGCAAATACCTGGAAATTGCAGGACACATGCACTCGACCTGCCGATGATGCTTTGGTTCGCTTGTCGTCACCTGTTTGCCATTCCGCCTGAGGAACTATCAGCCACCAGCGCCTGTTTGATTCTCAGGATGGCCGTCAAGTCTCAATCAACACGTGTTCGCTCAAGAAATGAATCCCAGCGAATGAACCCGACGATTATATATGATCAATGAATTTGCGTGGTTGGGAGTACCCCTATGCTTAGAGATGCATCGAGGTTTGGATGAAACTTGCGGGCAGTATGACTTTTGTACATTTGGGCAACCTTACAGAAATCAGGGGGATGCCGCTGGATGCCTTGTGGACAATGATCAGGTATTTGTGATATTTTGTCCTCATGTTTGGTGTGTAGATGAAGGTTTTCTTTGGAAAAACTTGAGGAATAGATGTGCGCCGTATGGGCCTGTGAATGATCGGATCAGGGCCGAGGGTAGGTGACCGGTGGGTCCCGGTGGGTCCCAGTGGGTGTTGGTGGGTGAGCTTCGTGCGCCCAAGGTGCAGTCCACAGAGGTGGGGTGAAGCCACTGGGGAGGGCTGCCAGTTGCAGATGCATAGTCGCTTTGTTATATTCAATGTGTACCTAGTAATATGCTGTATAGGAGCGATTTGAAAGTAAATATAAATTGAATAGACGATAATAGATGAATAAAGAAATCCATAAATGGATCAAAATTCATTCATAACTCTATTGAAGTCCATGTTTTCTATACATTGTTTTTTTAAACGATATTCTGCATATAGTAGCTATTGGTAGAAAAATATATTCTACCATCTATGTAAAAACACAGACACAGAGGAAGCCGGGGAAAGCTGCTGTTCTGGGCACCTGCCAACTAGATCGCTGGACGAAGCTTGTGGGGTTTTCCAGCTGGCTGAGCCAGCAACCAGTGAGGGAGCTCTTGGATCTAGAGTGATGGTATGTGATGGTGCTGAAAAAAGGCTGGTTCTCAGAGTGGCAATGGTGATGACATGTGATGATGGTGATGATTGAGAGATTCCATGGCAAAGCAAGGCCATGCGGCCGCACGCGGGCTTCCCAGCCAATCCGTCTGCGTCTCAAGGGGCAACTAATCGGACCTTGATTGGCAGCAAAAATTAGACCGACCTTGAGAGCCTCTCACAGCCAGAAACAATGGCAACTTGTGTACATGCGTGGTGAGAATGGCCAAGCATCTTGTGCTCTTTGTTGTTCTGCGTTTCTGCTGGGTCCAACATCTCTACGCGCTCTGGCATTATTGAGATGTTGATTGTGTTTCCTATTCGTAGTGCGCAGCGGGCAATGCTCAATCTGCAAGCAAAGTGAATCAAACGGTGAAACCAGGTTCGTATGCAAACAAAGTCTCCACAATGGAATATCAAGTTTTAGTATATCAATATCAGGTTGATTGGAAGCAAATTGTCAGCCAAGCAGTGTGCTTTCCATATTACCACTGCAGTTGATATTGCGTCAACTACTGGATGTGAGCCATTGCGGTGATGGTTTGCCGTTCTTAGGGGGGATGGCAGATTTCTTTTGCCAGGTCATTAAACCGTACTGTTGTTGCCGTTGGTTGGCCACCCAGGGATAACCACAATGTGCAAGGGTCAAAACACGCGTAATGGAGGTGTTGATTGCAGTCGCCGTGGATATGTAAAAAGTAAGATTTACTGTGTGTAGCGATGGGGACCCTCGGTAGCGATACCCCTTTCTATAGTGTAAAGTTATGGACATGTATTTTACATATACGCTTATTTATAGAATTGTATTAACAATTAAAAGGCATGGCAATCATTTTGTCTGGAATTTAGGTGTGTTAATGCAGCCTCGCTCGCAAGCTGGGCATTGGCAGCGGACCTGCGTAGAAAGTCCCAGAAGACTAAGAGGCTAGATCAAGACTTCAAGTCATTCGGGTCCGAAGAGAAAGTGGCTTAAAGATCACTTGCTGCCAGATCCCCGCACATTGCCTGTGCAGAAGATTTGACCACGCATGCAAGTCCAACCTAATCAAGGCAGTTGTAGACCATACACCCCGAGCTTGACTTGGCAACAGCAGAGTCATGAGAATCCACTTGAAAGTACCCAGAGCGATGCCCAAATGTGCTCAGAACGCCCAATCCCCCTCGACCCTGCAATTTGTTCACGGCTTCTTGTAGCGTTTTGAAAGAAAATGCAGAGCCTGCAGCAGATCTATGCTTCACCCGGGCCCATGCCGCGTGCAAGGGGACCGACCAGTCTCAAAGCTAGCCCAGTGTCCTGCAAGAAGTCGGTTTGATTCTGCTTCGAGTTTTTCTTTGCTCGCAACTTGCGAGAGCAAGTAATGTGTTGTCGCTACGGTATCGGACCGAACCCGGCCACGCGCGCACTGCATGGCAAGAGGGTTGGCTGATACAGTTGCTGTAGCTTTCTGTTTGCCATTGTCAACTCCGTTCGGGGATGCTAAGGAAACCTCAGCTTTCTGCTTCTTTTTTTCGATTATGAAATGTGAGTTCACACACGAGTACATGCATGCATCATCGCGGGGCGGGAGGTGGCGTCCGCAATAGGTTTATATAGTAAAATTACACAGCCCGGTCCAAGCTGATGGCAGCCGACCTTGATTTTGTCCATTTTTTAAATTTCCCTGTGTGTAGCGATGGGGACCCTCGGAAGCGATGCCATGACCATGAAACTAACAATGAGTTTTGACCGTCGCACACATGAAGGATGAATCGCATCCAACATGGTGCACTCTGCTTAGGCTGGGGTGCAAGATGGGAAATTGGTCTTTCCCCGCCTGTGGTGCCATAATGAGTTTGATCATGTTGAAACATGGTAGACCACCGCTACACGGGGAACCGTGTGCTGTAAGGAGCAATTCCAGAAACCGACCCCTGAACAGAGTTACCTTCCAAGTTGCCACAGAGGTTTGAAGATGTTCGAGCCATGGCAGGACCCCATACTGGGAACCAACCACCAAAGCATCAGCTGAGGCCGATTCCGGGAGGCGGAGGTGGTACGCCGTGCCATGGCTGAGCGAGGGTAGCGGCTGCGGCCCACCAAGTAGCTACACGAGAAACACACAGAGACACACATACACAATCTTAGCCATGGAATATCCTCACTTGGCCACACAGGCGTTATCACATATAATTACATGTATGATCTACGGTATTTTGGTGATTTGCGTACGCAGCAAACGCCGAGCTCTGTTCCCAGTCCACTCGAGGGACCTTTTTCACTTGGCACCCCAGATTTCATGTGCAGTCTTTGCCACACTGGTGTCTCGGTGAGAGGGCAGCTGGACTGCCCTGCACAGAGAGAGAGGTGATACATAGATACATTTTTACATCGCATCGACCACATGCATACAGGGAGACGCACATAGAGACATCCATAGAAACATACATGGAAACGTACATAGAGACATGCACACACACACACCTCTACACACACAGGAAATGATATACACTTGCGCACATACACACATATATATATTTACACGCATGCTCACACATACACATGCGTACGGTGGTAGGCACATACAATGCACGCACAAGTGCACATACACATACGCACACACATACACACACACATACACACATACACACACACACACACACGCACACACACACACACACACGCATACAAATGTGCATAATTGCGCACGCACACACCCACTCACTCACGCAAATTCAAACTTCCGCCGCAGTAGATCTAGTATACAACGCACAGATAGATGAGGTAGATTTATGAATTGCATTGAATTGCCATATTCATATACATATTGTAAATAAACAATGAACAAATACGAATAAATAGAGATATACATATATCTATCTATACATTCATGTTTTCTGCAGGGGGATAGTGATTCGGATCTTCAGAGAGAGCTGGGTGGTTCACTTGAAGTTGTAGACCGCCTCCTGCGATGTGTGGCTCAGTGTGGCTTTATAAACTTTGAGCAAGCACAAACACAAAACAAGAAGAGTGACGCTGAGTGATTGCAAGCAAAGGCCCAGGACACACTTGGAAGTTCAGTGCTTTAATGACTTTTCAATCTTTTTTAGATTTTGAAGCTTTTTATCCAACCGGTATGTGAAGCTCCAAGTCATGCCAGGCGGCTACCTTTCTAGACCCCACCTGAACGCCACCACCATCCAACCCCCCTATTGTTCAAAACTGAAGTATTAGAGCTAGCGGCGGCACCAATCTTTTTACATACATGGTACTGAAAGATTTCATCGGGATCTTCAACTCACTGTATTTTTTTCTTACCTTCTGGGGATGAATCGGCGCTCAATGCTCATTTGACGACTGGGTAGCCATGGCTGGCCTCGAACACCAGGGAGAGGTGAAGCAAGATGGAGCTCAAGCTCAAGCAGCTCAAGCAGCTCCAGCTCACAGATTGGATCCTCTGGTCCTGCTGAGAAAGTGCGCTATGGCAGGTCGGAATCAGCATCTAATCAGGGGGGACGAGTGAGGCATAGTGAGGCACACTGAAAACTGAAAACATCCATCAATTCAAAAACTTTGTCTCATGATATATATGTTAATATAGAACGTAAACTCCCTGAACTTTCTGGACCTTGCAGCCTCTTTCTGCCAACTGCCACTAGCGTTGAGAAGAATGTTGATCTCCAACGTTTCATCCGTTCAATACTGGTTGAAACAGATGTCTACACAGGGGGCGGAGAGAGAGAGACAGGGGGTGCAACATCGTCCATGCCGGTGGGTGACTCCCTTTCCGTTGGGAGACAGGAGAGCATGTGCAGTATGACTACGAGCACCTGATCTTCGGCAGCTACCGGGTGCACAAGGACACAAGATGCGCCTTCCGTCCATCCAAGGCTGAGCCTTTCATGGACATTGGGTCCATTTGGTACATGTCATTCGTCCGATTTATCGCGGTCGGGGCGGTTCCATGATTCCATGCGCGGTTCCATGCCACAAAACTATAGGCCACAAGATTTGCGACCAATTGCAACATGTTACAACATTTTCTGGTTGACCTCCACAATTTTAAGATAACGAACAATGCTTCATTCAACCAGCAGAAGTCCATAGGTGGCTTGAAGATCGATGAAGTTTCACGTTTCAAATCCAAGTGCTGATTGCGTTGAATCACGCGGCGAAACATCACGGACTGGCAATACCCAAGAATCGCCAAGGCTGTGTCGGGAGTCTGTAGGTATGAAAAAAGTCAAAGCATCCGAGCCCACATACGATTGCCAGCATCGACAGAGTCCAAGATGTTCAGTGCCAAGCAGAGTGCCAAGCTCCTAGGTACCATGAGGTGAGCCGTGAGGACGGTTCATACAACTCATCGTCCGCAAGAAGAAGAGGCTTTCAATACATCGGAGTCATCGATCGGTCAGAGTTGCTGGCATATATCGAGGGAGGCAATGAGAAGTTCGAGAAGATTGTGCCTGAGGCAGGACATGGGGGCGTTGATGATGGTTGATGTCCATTCTTGGCATTTATTGACATTTTATTGGCTACAAAAAAAAGCTTAATGATAGTCAGAGAGAGTCAATGAATGTAAATGGTGGTTATGCTAAACCGCATTTGTGAAAAAATCACAATGGGCCAACAGTGAACTCACCACCGGCCAAATCAAGCATTACTATGCGGGGCCCTGCATGGTTCATTGAGAATACCGCAGAAATCCGCAGAACATTGGAAAAAAGAGAGACCACATGGGACCACTAAGGGAAATGGGGCCCATGCCAGAAGACGTTTGCATGGCATGTGGCATTCAACATGATTTAGCACAACTTCTTAGTTGAACTGTCCACCAAGTTCTTTTTCTCACCTCCCTTTCTCAACATGTTCTTTGTTGCGATAGTCGATGGATGCGTTTTTCGTGGTAGCATTTCAGAAGGGCTTTAAAAGCATTTCAAAATATTTTCAAGAAATTCATTTACAGTAAACTGCCCTCTTTGACGTACATTTTGTTTCATTTTGCAATTTCTCTTCAGTTCTCGCCTTAGCTCAGCAGATGGTGATGGGAACGAAAAGAACTTGTCTTCCTGTCATGGACGAGGCCCAAGATCATGTCATCGGGTGGCCTTCAGGTCTTGGAGGGACGAAAGTTACCAAAGACCGAAAAGAGTGGCGATACGCCCTCGGCGCCGCGAAAACGAAGTGGAGATGAGCTCCCCCTTTTCGAGACGAAAAGGCGAAGACAGGAGCCATTGGAACGGTGATGAGTCATGCGGTGCTTGTGGATGAGGTGTAGCATGTCATTGTTGCTCCGCATCACCAGGATTCTGTCGAGATCTTCTTCAGAGAATATGCCCTGCAGGACAGAGTGCTCAATTCGTTGTGCACAGGGTAGCGGCTCAAACCCGGGGCCGGGGTCAAATTTGCGAAATCCGCAGCGAATTTTGCTTCAAAAGCCCTCCCAGATGTTTTGTCAAGATGAGCAACCTTCCAGAAATGGTTTCAGCATGTTGGTTTTTCAATGTTTTTCAGATCCCCCAGCCGTTCTCGTTTGCGTGTGCATGAAACTGGGCATGTCTTGAGTCGGGTCTGGAGTAGTTCATGGTGTTTTTTTTGTTAGTCATGGTGTCATGGTATGTCATGGCCTATAGCAAATGATAGGGAATGTGTGGTCACATTGAAAGGGGATGGTCAGCTGCTAGGGATTGATATCTTACTGATAGAAACTGGGGAAGCCAATGTGCCAGGCTCCGCCGTTACGTGACCTGGAGAAGGCTGTGCGGTACAGAGGGAAGCCGTTGCCGGGCTTCAAACCAGTGCTGCAATTGGCAAACGACGAGCTCAAGATGCTTGGCTAAGAAAGATGCAGTAGGTAGATATGTAGGATGATGATGGATGATGTAGGTATCTCATAGTATTTTTGCATGGCATGGATGGTGTTTTCGAAGACTGTAGGTAATATTTCAGTGACTTGCGTAATTCCGAGCCAACCTGAAAGTATTTCTTGCTGACCCCCTTCGTGAAGCTCAGCCCTGTCCAGCACACTGCACACCATCCCGGGGTCTCTTACCTGCCACTATCTCATTTTCATTTTCCTTGGGCCGGTTCGAGTCATCGTCACTCTTGTTGCTTTGCCCTGCTGGATCTCAGGGAATGGAGCAAGGTCGCTGGCATTCCAAAGCCCAAGCCGATCGCAAGGGAAACGCGGTCATTCGCTTATCACCTCGCGAAGCATGTCGATCAGCAAGAGAACGGCGAGCCCAATAGGAATCGCTTTCCCATTGCCGCTTGGCGTGCCAGGATCAATCAGGATGCTGAGAATGCGTGGCTGGACCCCTGAAATTAAGCAACGATGTCAGCGTCCTTTTTCTTAGGGGTATGTATAGCCTCGCATTGCCTCACCCTTTTTCGGCTGAGTACCTTGAAGTGGTATCGCCTTTTGAGGGAAAAAGTCTTTCAGCAATGTTGGCCCCCAGGCAATCTATTACTCGTGCAGAGGTTGGTTTGAGCATTAGGTAATCAATCCACTTTGGTTTCCTGTTTGGGTCGGGTACACCACTTTCGAAACTGCTTGGGGACCTTTATAAAATGAGATGATTGCATATAATTGCTACGGTATGCTACGGTCTTGTTTTGCAAGATCAAAGTTGTAGCCGGCATCAGCATTGATGGACAACATGTTGCGCAAACCCAGAAACGGATTGTACAACCGCGATGGAATGTTGAACATGACGATTATGTTACTTGTGTTCGAGGCCTGCTTGTAAGGTCCAAGATTGCTGTAGAAAATTGTTTGCGAATTTTCACGCATATTTTTCATTATGTATCATTGTAATCCACCATGTCCCACCCTGCGAGAACCCAAAATTTATTTGCCCCTCAGCACGGCCTGTCAATATATCTAGAGACTGGTCAGTTATTCAGCTCAGAGAGCACCTAGAAACTAGGTCAGAGCAAAGGTCCCGACATGTGCCTTACTCAAAAAAGAGGCCACTACAAAACATTTCGATGTTTTTTTCGAGCTTTCAACTTTTGCCTGAAGTGAGTTCTACGAAGTTGGTTGAAGGGTCCTGAGCATGTTTAGGTGGGAAAATCAAGTTGTCACCGGTGGGTTGTTTGAAGACGATTTACCTCAAGGCGCGGGTTTAAGATCAACTGGGGGGGACAGCTGCGACTTTCGCAGGCCTAGGAGAACTGGAGGTCAGTTTTGCGAAGGACGTCGCTATTCGATAGCCAGCCGTCAGACAAGCTGAATAAAGCTGAAGGGAACATGGAGTGCCGAGGGGGGTGCGACACCAAAAATCAGGTGTGCATAGGCCGTTTGAGATGCGGGGAGGTTGAAGCCAACCTCCATCTTGGCATTGGAGTTTCAAGGGGCTCGAGGGGAAGGTTGCCGGCAAGGAATGGGTTGCAACCTGGGTGCACAAGTAGGGCCGCTAGTTTCAACATCCTTCAACCATCGAGGTGCAGTGCGAAGGTTGCTGCAGATTCAGCGGTGAAAAGGTTCTGGGATGTTCTGGGAGTAAATCCATATGCAGCTGGAAGGGTAGACCGCTGTTGCTGAGCTTCCTCTAGTGAGGCGTCAGAAGGAGCTATGAGCTGCGCATGTGCAACCAGTTGCTTTCGTTCCCCCTCCTCATGGCGTGCTTTTTCAAAAAGATGCGTCTTTTTGCACATTTTGCTTTGTGACCCTGCTGCTGGTAGTGCCGGAACCAGACCGCAATTTGTACCAACGGGTCATTTGCTTGGTGGCCTTGAACTACAACAAGGGTGCCAGGACCCACACCCCCTGGTTCAATCCCTGATGTGGTAGTGATGTCTTCGTTGTTGTCATCCTTCTTTATGCTGTGGTTGGCTGAGATCGTGGTCCCCAACAACAAGAGCGCGCCTGTGAACAAGAGCAACGCCAGAGCTTTGCTACAAGACGGCTTTTTCAGTCGGGTTGAAAGAAAACTGCTCACTGAAGATGACCTCAAAGCAAAAGCTCAGACTGCGAGGATGGAGGCAGGGACACACTTGCGCGTGTAGCACCCGCCCCCCGGCATCAAGTCTAAGTAGCCCAGACTGCTTGAAATCTTTTCGCAAGATAAGAGAATTCAGCTGGGAACTTGTAGTCATATGCTCATTAAACATCTGGTGGCGGCTGTTGGTGTTCAGAAGCCACTGCTCAGCGGTTGTCCAAGAGGGTCCAAGAAGGAAGGCGGAAAGAATATGCATTCTGCCAATTGTGCTTAAGATGCCTAGGGTCTAGGAAATGTCTCATGCATATTTCATGCATTTCACCACATGACAAAAGGGTTGAGCAAAACTAAGTACAATGAGGCAACATGAACGTGTTCTGTCATGGATATATTTGTTTTTAATAACTGATGTCATTGTGACAAATGCATTCCACGCATTTTCAATCTCGGTGCTGGCAACTAGCCACGACCTATCCTTGCCCCGCTTGGCCACAGGAGCGGGTCTTTGTGTCTCGCACCATTAATGGGAGAACTTGGAAATTCGAGGTTCTGGACGACACCGGTCACTTAAGTTCCTTTGCTGAAGTGATGTCTCGGCAGTGAGCTTAGTGAACCAAGACAGTGATGTACCAATCAGTCGCTATCAATAGCAATGAACATAGTAATGTAATTGTAATGATTGATAGTATCTAGCAGAATGAACATGACAATATGAAGCATGAGAGTTACCCAACACCGAGCCGTATGAAACACCAAATGCACTAGGAAGGAAGGAAGGAAGGAAGGAAGGAAGGAAGGAAGGAAGGGAGCACAACTTCAACAGCTGCTCCAACTGAGGTGACCAGGACTGGAATCGAGTGGTAGCCGTCATCACCAACGGTGAGGAATGGGAATTCCACGGCCGCTTGGCACAACGAGTTGAACAAGTTTGTCAACTTTGGCTGAAGAGCGTGATGAACATAGGGGAAACAGGAAGAAATTGGAAGACTGCTGAAATTTCATAAAGATAAATAGATAAATAAACGAGACAAATAGACGACTGTTGAAAATATGGAATAAAGCAAGTAAAGAATAAGACTGCTGAAACAGAAAGAACCGGGTTGTTTCCATTTTCAAACTTGCAGTAGCCAGATGGTCGAGCTCGCCACTCATACTGACTGTGAACCTTATGTTTTTTTTGACCTTTGGTCCAACATGTGCCCCGCACATTCGCACGGTCTACATCAAGCACTGCAACAACCAGTGAATTGCAGGCTGGCCATTCGGTTCTGTGGTCGACCTCCTTTCCACCATCAAGGCCAGGAACCAACATGAACCAACAGTGTGTAGTGCAACGCTCCATGAGACGGCCGAAATGGCCATGGCTTTCATGTGGCTTATGTTTGCATAACGGCAGAAGGGTTGGAATCTAAGTGCCTCCTTCTGCCTTGCACTTTGATGCACAATAATGCACTCTGAAGTAGTTGATTTCCTATTTATGTCAAGATGTGTTGATGGGACTGCTGTGGACATTTTCCCCAGCATCGCTTGGTGCTGAGGGTTTCTACTTCCGCGAGAAGGACAGGTTTGTCGAGATGCCTGAGCACGTCAGCAAGTGGCAGGCGGCATCGCAGTTTTCGCTTCACCAAGACGGCTGAGCTTCAGATGTTTTCACATGAAGTGGAGTCCGGAGATGTCTGGAATATGCCACGTACTCCAGTGACTTCGTTTCATGAGATGTGTATCGCCAAGTCATCATGTTTCCGGGGTGTGTGTGTGTGTGTATGTGTGTATGTGTGTGTCTTTGCGCGCCATGAGCACGAAATCATTCTGTGGTCGCATTTTCCACAGTTGTCCTAAAACATGTTGACCGCACAAGGCAGCGGCAGAATTTTCAAGAAGAAGCAGAAGAGGAAGCCATACGAAGAAGTGTTTTGATGATGATGATGATAATAATGATGATGATGATGATGATAATGATGATGATGTTGATAGATGATGATGATGATGATGATGATGATGATGATGATGATGATGATGATGATGATGATGGATGACGATGACGACGACAACGATGACGATGAACAATGATGATGAGCGATGATGAGCGATAATGATTGATGATGATGATGGTGATGATGATGATGATGATGGATGACAATGACGACGACGACAACGATGACAATGAACAATGATGAAGATGAAGATGAAGATGAAGATGATGATGATGATGATGATGATGATGATGATGATGATGATGATGATGATTATCGATGATTGATGATGAACGATGATCGATGATCGACGATCGACGACTGATGATGATCGATGATGATCGATGATGATCGATGATGATGATGATGATGATGATAATGGTGATGATGATGATGATCAATGATGATGACGACAACGACGATGATGATGATGATGATGATGATGATGATAATCATGATGGATGATCGATCGTCGATGATGATGATGACGACTACGACGACGACGACGATGATGGATGACAATGACGACGACCACGACGACGACGACGGCGACGAGGATGATGATGATGATGATGATGATGATGATGATGATGATGATAACGATGACGATGACGATGACGATGACGATGACGACGACAATGATGATGGATGACAATGACGACGACAACGACGATGACGATGAACGATGATGATGAACGATGATGATGATGATGATGATGATGATGATTATCGGTTATTGATGATGAACGATGATCGATGATCGACGATCGACGACCGATGATCGATGATGATCGATGATGATCGATGATGATCGATGATGATCGATGATGATCGATGATGGCGGTGATGATGATGATGGTGATGATGGTGAGGATGATGATGATGATGATGGATGATGATCGATGATGATGGATGACGATGACGACGACGATGATGATGGATGACGATGACGACGACGATGATGATGGATGACGATGACGACGACGATGATGATGGATGACGATGACGACGACGATGATGATGGATGACGATGACGACGACGATGATGATGGATGACGATGACGACGACGATGATGATGGATGACGATGACGACGACGATGATGATGGATGATGATGACGATGACGATGACGATGACGATGACGACGACGATGATGATGGATGACAATGACGACGACAACAAAATGACGATGAACGATGATGATGATGATGATGATGATGATGATGATGATGATGATCGATGATTGATGATGAAAGATGATCGAATGACGATGATCGATGCTGATCGATGATGATCGATGATGATCGATGATGATCGATGATGATCGATGATGATCGATGATGATCGATGATGATCGATGATGATCGATGATGATCGATGATGATCGATGATGATCGATGATGATCGATGATGATCGATGATGATCGATGATGATCGATGATGATCGATGATGATCGATGATGATCGATGATGATTGATGATGATCGATGATGATCGATGATGACGACGACGATGATGATGATGATGGTGGTGATGATGACGATGATGATGGATATGATGATGATGATGATGATGATGATGATGATGATGATGATGATGATGATGATGATGATGATGGATGATGATGACGATGAACGATGATGATGAACGGTGATGCTGATGATGATGACGACGAAGATGATCATCGATGATTGATGATGAACGATGATCGATGATCGATGATCGATGACCGATGATCGATGATGATCGTTGATGATCGATGATGATCGATGATGATCGATGATGATGATGATGATGATGATGATCGATGATGATCGATGATGATCGATGATGACGATGACGATGATGATGATGATGATGATAATGATGATGATGATGATGATCGACGATGATCGATGATGATCGATGATGACGATGACGATGATGATGATGATGATGATGATGATGATGACGATGATGATGATGATGATGCTGATGATCGATGATGATCGATGATGATCGATGATGATCGATGATGACGATGACGATGATGATGATGATGATGATGATGACTATGATGACGATGATGATCGATGATGACGATGACGATGATGATCGATGATGATGACTATGATGACGATGATGACGATGATGATCGATGATGACGATGACGATGATGATGATGATGATGATGATGATGATGACAATGATGACGATGATGATCGATGATGACGATGACGATGATGATGATGATGATGACGATGATGACGATGATGATCGATGATGACGATGACGATGATGTTGATGATGATGATGGTGACTATGATGACGATGATGATCGATGATGACGATGACGATGATGATGATGTTGACGATGATGACGACGATGACGATGATGACGATGACGATGATGATGCTGATGATGATGACGATGATGACGATGATGATCGATGATGACGATGACGATGATGATGATGATGATGACGATGATGACGATGATGATCGATGATGACTATGACGATGATGATGATGATGATGACTATGATGATGATGATGATCGATGATGATCGATGATGATCGATGATGACGATGATGATGATGACGATGATGATGATGATCGATGATGATCGATGATGACCGATGATGACGATGATGACGATGATGACGATGATGATGATGATGGTGATGGTGAACGATGATGATCGATGACGATGATGATGATGATGATGATGA
>VSDK01027192.1:150545-175041 GCA_009767595.1 Symbiodinium kawagutii | reverse complement strand
ATGATGACTATGATGACGATGATGATCGATGATGACGATGACGATGACGATGATGATGATGATGATGATGATGATGATGATGATGATGATGACTATGATGACTATGATGACGATGATGATCGATGATGACGATGACGATGATGATGATGATGATGATGATGATGATGATGATGACGATGATGACGATGATGATCGATGATGATGACGATGATGACGATGATGATCGATGATGATGGTCTGTTGCTCTTGGAACACCAGAAAGCCCCGCGACCCTTCTGGATTGTGATGATTTCGACTTTCACATGTGTTCCTTGGCACAGCGCCGTGCGCTTTTGGAACGTTTGCACTTCAAAAACGTCGCGAGCCCGTCAGTTTTTCACAACGTTGACTTGCAAACGTGCGTTAGTTTCGCCACAAGAGCCTGCCCTTTTTGCAGATCTCATTTTCATCATCAAAGAGTCGAGGTGTTTTACCTTTTCTATTTGCAAATGTTTTTCTCGCCACGGCACCCTGCACTGCAGACCTGATCTTCCCTGCGCGTCGAAGGCTGTCAGTTTTTTACGATTTTGACGCGCACGGCGCTGTGCGTTTCGCCAAAATCCGCGTGCGATTTTTGTTGATCGCTTCTCCAGCTGACCTCTGCACCCGCCCGCTTGACAAGCCTACCTTAACTGGTGATAAGTGACTGCTCAACTTGAGCTTGATTCCAAGCTTACTTGGATTATTCTATGCTTTTACGATTCCTTGAACAGCTGTTTTGCCACAATGGACTTGCAGTTTGCAGCTGAATCCTCCCGTGCTCAGCCGCTTGCCGTACAGGTCACTGTCTTGGACTTACCGCGAAAGGAATTGCAGCACCGCTCTGCTCAACTCAGGGACACCTTTTGGAAAGAGGCCCGGGTGTGGGACTGGGAGCGATCAAGCCTGGAATTTCGTAGGGTGAGGATTCCCGTACTCGGTTCCACCATGTTCCACCATGTTCCACCTATTTTGATGGGGATGCCAGCCATGACGTGGAACATGCAGGCACCAGGGAAACGAAGCAACATGAAGAAACATAGCGTTTGTGTGTTGCCATGCAAAGTGTGCCCTGAAGTTGAAGTGAGAGCAATCCCAAAAATTGCAAGAAATGTTCCAGTCATGTTTGAGAAGCCATCAATTCTTTTGCAAAGCCAGAGGTTTTGTGAGGGGAGAACCCCCACGGGCGGTCATTGCCGCAAGTCCTTGAACCCTTCTCCGATCCCCTCCCCAAATGAGATTCCCTAGGACCTATCTGCGGCCATTTTAAGAAAAGGCCAGCATATATACGGGTCCCACACAGACCAACCATCAAACAACACGGACGGCACTGTCCCACCGGCAGACCATGATAAGACTCACTTAATGACGCCAAGGGAAACCAGTTTTCCCAATACGACTAGCTTGGGTGAAAGGAAACAAGAAGTGCCATCCTAGTCTTGCTTGGGAGGGCATCCATGGAAAAAAGGCATAGGCCATTTGTGGCAAAGTTGTTGGAAGAATCAGTACAGCTTCGCGTACAGAATGCATCAGTCAGCTTCGAACCTGCACAGTTGGTCTTGATTGGCATGCCTACTTGTGGCAGCACCGACTGCAGAATGTACATTTTCTTTGCCTGATGCTTGGGTAAGTAGTTTCAATGCGTTTCAAATGTGAAGTTATAATCATCCTGAAATAGCCAGACTGTGTTTTTGTAGGGGGTTTTATTCTTGGAGATTCCCAATGTTTTTGCACCCCTTTAGAAAACATGAATACGAACCCGTAGATAGAGAACCCTTCAATAGATATGAACACGCATCCATAGATGGAATATTTGGGTGCAATCCTCTAAACTCTAAAATGAAGAATAGGGTTTCAGCACCTAAAACATGTTCTTGGTTGCATTCCAGACATGTGTGGCAACAACTGAAGAGTAAGGTCTCAATTTTTTTTGTAGAAATCCATATTCTATCTAGGTTCGCGGTCTAAGTTTTTTGGAAGTCAGATATTCTGCATACTCCAGGATGATTATAGGCTCAGGAAAGACATTCGAGGAATTCCGAGGATGGATATGAGACGATTTGAGTTTGAGTAGGCAAGCAGATGGATGGATAGATCGATAAATAGAGAGGGAGCAGATCGATCAACCCTTAAGAGCAAGATTTACGGAGAATCTAGAGAGTGCAAAGTTCATGTCACCGCAACAAACACACAACACATACATGGTGGACTGATATTCAAAAATGATAAGAGGATATAAGAGGACAGTAATAGATTTATACATGCCCAAAATGTGACGGAGAGAGACAGATTCGGAGACAGAGACAGAGACGGAGACATACAGGCAGGCAAACAGAGAAATAAATGGGGGAGGGCATTTGTTTGAAGATTTTGTTTTACATTCCAGGATGGTTTTGGCATTTGGCTTTTGGCAGCTGGCTTTTGGCCTTTTCATCATGTTTTTCTCTCTAATCATGGTTCACATTGGTTGGCTTTTGGGCTTTTGCTTTTTTGGCCCTGGGCGTTTTGGATTTCCTGTTCCCTGGGTTTTCAACTGCTGGGTGCTTTCAATCCATTTTTCCACTTGGATTCTGACTTTTGGTTTTGTGGCTTTCCAATCTGCTCAACCATAAGCATACAGCATACATAAAACATACCTAAACCATAAAAACATTAGCCTATGCCTACGTGTGGCATTTGCGTTGCGTCTTTTGCGCAGCACACGTGGCAGTATCCAATCCAGCGCCCTGGCAGCCAGTACAGGCGACTCTCCTTACGCTTCGCCTGTATCTTGGGGGGAGCCCAATGGCTTAGCTGTTGGGAAAATGATGAAATATGACAATATGTACTGTAGTACCTTTGCCCGCCCCATAGTGAGGCACTGCAATTGAGGATCTTGTGCAAAGTTCACTTGGTTTGGAAAGGTTGCAAAACCATTGGCTATACGCGGTGATTTGTGTTTTGGATTTTAGGGTTTAGGGTTTTTGGTTTTAGAGCTTAGCTTTCCTGTTTCAGGTTTGGGGTTTGGGGTTTTACGGTTTAGCGTAAGGGCTTGTCAACTTAGAAACTCAAAAACAACGGCCTTGCGCAGGAATTTTAGAGTAGGGGACGCCTTCCTGTTGAGGGCGGACAGGCATCAGGATTGCAGCAAACATGTGGTCATATTTGGTTGTGCACAGTTCTTCTCAACTAGTTACAAGTGTTGTTCGTGGACCCTCACCTGTTTCCACACTTGTCCGACGGTTCCACATACATCTAAATACTAATTGGAACAACTTACAGGGCTGCCCTCTGCATAGAGGACAACTCAGCCTACCAAGAGGAAGCTTTGTATAGCTTGATAGCGCGCCCCCAGTCTCCATGTTCATGTTTCTTATGCACTGTGGTCCTCCTATGCTGGTCAGGTGGAGCGTTTCATGCTCTCTGCAAGAGTTAAGAAGTTCCAGACGACGCCATTGGATGTGCCCAACGTCAGAACGAGAGCGATGAAACTGCCAGTCCTTTGATGCCAGGCTAGGCTGTGAACCCCGCAAATGCTCTGGAAAAAAGGCCGTCCGTGGTGCTGAGGCCTTGCTATAACCACCAGGATAGGGAGCGGACCATGTGGGGCTTGGGTTTCCCATGACAAGCCACGTACGCAGTGCTTGGGACGACCTGTTCGCGAGAGAGCCTTGTCTTGAGCCCCGAGGTGTGTACCTGGCGGTCCGCAAATGGTTGTCCGTGAGCGACTTAAAACCTGAGAGACCCCTCCCGTGTTCAGTCGAGGGAGTCATTTTTGGGGTTGCTCACCGAAAAAATGTAAACATATTTCCGCTGACTTGATTGGTGATTAGATAAGCCATAGATAATTATAAGATCAAGAGCCAACCACTATTACCACTGGTTTGGGGGGCTTGTCGATGCTGGTTCCCCTGTCAGAGGGCTTACTTTGAGCCAAGGCCTGTCATCTTTCAGCACACCGCGCAGCCTTCCGTGCCTTGGCCAAGCACCAGCTCCTGCAGATTTCCCAAAGATGTTGCCCTCCTCAGCTTCCCAGCCACGATCCCTGGCACGTATTCCAATTCTTTCCCCCGCCTCAGGAGGCCACCAGATGAGCCAATGTGTCCACAGCTTGGTGCTGACGATGCTGCAGCGAATATCACTGGATCAAGACCTTCCAACGAACGGCATGACATGGTAGGATCACGTGGGTTTGGTCCAGGCATGGTCCAGGCATCTTGCAGCATCCATTCCCAATGTCGCTACACCTGGGTGAGCTTTGACGAACCATGGGCTACAGACGCACCGAGGTGCAGGGGCTACACCGTGGTCATCGTCCGTTGAGCCCAGCTGAACCGAGACGACTTGGCACATGCCATATGGCCATGGGTCAATCAACCAACCAATGGGGGATAGTCACCAAGGATAATCGGGAAAACTAGCTGGTTAATGATGGGGGCACCAGGGGTACAGGGTGAACTGACCCATTGCCATATGAATACGCTACATTATGCCATGTGAATCATTGTGAATCTTTATTGCACTTCAGCTCTATGACACTGCATTCCGCTTAAGCTTTGGCAACCGATTCTGAGCATTGAACATGCTTGAACACAATCAGTGATCACTTGAATCGCTAGAATTGAGCAGTTGTGGTTTCTGTGAATCTTGGCCGGGTAGAGACGACTCCAACTTGGGGTCCCTACGGCTTGAGACAAGGCCTGAGATGGGCATGGCCACTTGGCCCGCCAGGGACCCAGAGGGGCGCCCGGACGGGAGGGTGGTCAGTGGTCAGTATCAGTGGTCAGTATGCTTGGCTGTTTCAGGCATTGAAATTGGGATCATCCATTCATACAGACATACATAGATGCATTCTTCCATGATCTTACATGATTTTACATGCATGCATTGTTGACGGAGCTGAGCCCTGGCGTGTCATGATCAAAGACAACAAAGCGGTTGCGAGGAGCAAAATCAGGATGACTAACCTGACTGGGCTGCGATCGAGGTTTCGAGGTTTCGTGGATTCGTGGGCCCCACGGAGGGGGAAAGGACGGAGACACAAAAGATTCCCCACAAACATGTCTACTACTGGCGGAAGAGGAAGGAAGGAGGCAAGGAGGGAAGGAAGAAGAAGCAGCAAGCATGAGATGAAGCAAACAAGCGAGAAAGGAGAGAAGGAAGTTAGAAAGGATCAAAAGAAGCAAGGAAAGGATCCAAGGAACTTTGAACTAAACTTGCCACTACCACACCACCACCACCACCAACAGCAACAACAACCAACAACCAAGAATCAACAACAGCAACAACAAAAACAAAAGCAACAAATGAAACGGTTGACGATGCTGATGCTGCCTCCACCGCCCCCTGCTGCTGCCGCCCCTGCTGCTGCTGCTTTTGCTCCTGCCATCTCCTGCCATGTCGACTGCCATCACCAGCACCAGCACCACGGCCGCTGTTCTTTTTTTTGTGGTACAGAACAAGGAAACCGTAAGGAAGCAGTAAGAAACGAACAGTCCTGCTGTGAACGACATGCTGGGGAAGAGGCATGACCTCCCCCAACCACCCTCAGCTTCATTATTAGTTGAGGGTGGATGCTATTGCCAGCTTTCACTTTCACCACAGCTGCAAGCTATTGTATAGCTCTGATCACCTTGAAATAGTTTTTGTTTGACTTGCATGAATCCCATCCCCATTCTTTGATCCTTCCAGAATATATTTTTACAATTTTCACCTTCATGATTTGGTCAAGTCAACGTTTTCTGGCTTCCCAAAACAGACTTCCCTTAAACATTTTGTGTTGCTCAAGGCGCCCAATCCCCTCGATCAGGAACCGTTCAAATCCCGCTTATTTTTGCTTAGCGAGCGGGGACTTCTGAAGGCACCTGCAGCCTCGATTCGCTGGAGCCTGAGTACGCATAGTACGCATGAGTGTTTCCGAAGCGGAACTGGTGCATCAGAGGAAATGGCTAATGGATAATGTTTGCTCGTAGATTATGGTGACTCATATATTTCTTCAAATATGTTTGGTAGATTTTAACGAGCCATTGGAAGAGAATGAAGATGATTTTTTTTTCTTAAATGATCATTTTGGGTCGTTCGTGTGTGTGTGTGTGTGTGTGTGTCAGTGACGGCGCCAGGAAGTCCTCGCAATACAGTGAGCACGCCGCGGGACGAGTCTCCGGTGCCGCCGGACCCTGTGCGGAGTCCTAATGGCGCGGGTTGCCTTGAACAGGATCAAGATATGTGTGTATACATTTATACATACATATTTGTATATATTTAGATATATGGAAATTTATTTTTACATATCTAGATATCTATATATATATATATATACTGATGTATATTGATGTATATTGATGTATATTGATGTACATTGAAGCATGTTGATGTATATTGATGTTGATTGATGTATATTGATGTACATTGAAGTATATTGATGTATATTGATGTAAATTGATGTATGTTGATGTGTTTTGATGTACATTGAAGTATACTGAAGTATATTGATGTATATTGATGTAAATTGATGTAAATTGACATTGATGTAAATTGAAGTATATTGATGCATATTGATGTATATTCATTTATATTGATGTTAATTGATGTACATTGAAAAATATTGATGTAAATTGATGTATATTGATGTATACTGATGTATTTTGATGTATTTTGATGTATATTGATGTATGTTGAAGTAAATTGATGTCCATTGATGTATATTGTATTTTTGGGGTACATTGAAGTATATTGATGTAAATAGATGTATATTGATGTGTGTTGGTCTAAATTGATGTATATGGATGTATATTGAAGTACATTGATGTATGTTGATGTAAATTGATGTATATTGATGTATATTGGTGTAAATTGATGTATATTGATGTATATTGATGTATATTGATGTATATTGATGTACATTGAAGTATATTGATGTATATTCATGTAAATTGATGTATGTTGATGTGTTTTGATGTACATTGAAGTATACTGAAGTATTTTGATGTATATTGATGTAAATTGATGTATGTTGATGTGTTTTGATGTACATTGAAGTATACTGAAGTATTTTGATGTATATTGATGTAAATTGATGTAAATTGACATTGATGTAAATTGAAGTATATTGATGCATATGGATGTATATTCATTTATATTGATGTTAATTGATGTACATTGAAAAATATTGATGTAAATTGATGTATATTGATGTATACTGATGTATTTTGATGTGTATTGATGTAAATTGATGTATGTTGATGTTTATTGATGTAAATTGATGTATTTTGGTGTATATTGCTGTACATTGAAATATATTGATGTATATTGATGTGGATTGATCTATATTGATTTACATTGAAATAAATTGATGTATATTGATGTAAATCGATGTATTTTGATTTCTAATGATGGATTCCATCACTAGCAGTTGACGATGAGCTGAGCACGCTCTAGCTCACTTTGGCTCATGAGTGCGGCCTTTTTCGGTCCGGCACTCGAGGTGATTCGTGAGGTGAAGTGGTGGTTGCTGCCCAGCTCCACTGCTTGCTCGATCCCTGCCATCTTGTTAGGAGCCATACTCCTGAGCGCCACCTGCTTCTGCCTAGGAGCTTTCACTGGGATCTGCTTGGCATCTGCAAGGTGCCGTCATTGGCTGTGGCAGTGCACCTTAGCTGCTGTGGCCTTGTGGCAAGATCCAGTGCATCCTCGAGGTGCAGTGGAACTGAGGGAACGGTTTCGGGGGTATCAACGTGCATGAGTGGCACGCCTGTCTCCTCTGGACCTGTGAGTTGGTGGTGGCCTTTTGGGGGCCGATTTTGCTCTCGCCGAGCGAGAGAACCTGCTGCTCCCTCGAGTGTGGGCAACACTCAAACTGTGCTGGTGCTCTCTGAGGACTCGGACTCTTCGGTGGACGAGACTGAGGGCTTCAACCGTGTGCAATCGATTTCTGATCCTCTGCCCCTGGTTGCTTTTGGACCTGCAATTGAAGCTGCCATCCTGGCTGCTTCTACTGCAAGTGAACTGCACGGCCTGTTCCCTGAGGAATTGGTTTGGTATCGGGACAGGAGGATCTGGCATTCGGGCCGTGGGCCAGTCTGGACTTTGGAAGCTCGAGCAACTCGGGCTCTTCGTGCTGGATTTGCTGTGAGGCGAGTGTTGGACGGTGTGGCTCGTTACCCAGCGGTTTCTTTAAAGATATCTGCTGCGAACTGCATCTATCTTGTGCTCCGGGACCCCAGCTCCGAAGCACCTTGGTGGTGTCGCTCCTACGACATCTACATCCAGAACTTGGGAGTGCGTGGACGGCTCCGACCTGGGAGTCTTTCACACGCCTTTCCAACTGAGGCGGAGGCTGAGCTTTACTTGATCGGCGCCAGAAGGCAATGGCCTCTGGAGCTTATCAGGAGCCCTTGACCTTTGAGCTCCTTTGTGGGCACGTGAACCAGCAGCCTGCTGGTCGCGTGTTGCCCACAGCAATTTTGGTGGGACAGATCGAAGAACAAGAAGTGCGGATCCTAGCCTATTTGCTGAAATGCCGGTCAACTGGATTCATGGTTGCTCTGCCGTCAGTGGAGCAGGCTGTTCTTTTGCTCGAGCAGTTTGTGGACGAGGACGATGGTTCTCCTTTGGCCGTAACGAAGGAAGTCACGGTCAACCTGGAAGATGCTGCAGCGGTTCAGTTATCTTAGCAGACCTGGCTGCCGAATGTGCCGGATCGTTCCGGCGCAACCCTGCTTTGAGAGGCAACGCAGCCTTGGGCCTGATCCGGCTCAATGTTATGAACACAGTTGCTCGACCTGCAGCTCGAAACTTGCATACCGTTGCAGATCAATGGATAGCAGACATGTCTGGACAGGACGATGCCATGCTGGACTACTTCACAGCAGAGGAGGTGGTGGACGCGGGCCCCGAACTTGCTCCGGTCGCAAATGGCAACGACGAGCATGCGGAGGTGATTCAGCAGATGCAAGCTCGCATAGACGAACTTCAAGCTTCCATCCAGTCAGCTGCAGCTGGGCCCCCTGTCGACTTGGAACCTCGACCTGGAGTTCATGGAGGACCAGGCCGTTCGACTCTTTTCGACCCCGGTCATGCAGTGGCCCCAGTTGGAGCAGGAACTCTGCAACGGCTTCGACAACTAGCAGGACCAGCTCCCGCGCGTTTGACGCGGACCGAGGCCCTTCCAGATGCAACTCCGGTGCAACATGCTTTCGCCGAAGAAGAAGCTGGGGTGATCAACGAGGAGGAGGTGACCAAACTCATGGAGTCCACTTCGGACCCTCTTCACCAGCTTCTAGCACTCCAAGTGAAGCAGACCGCGGCACTTGTGGCGAAGCTTGTTCCTCAGCAGAAAGATCCAATCACAGCCGCGCTGGGCAACGAGCAAGGCAGCTCTTCAAGCGGCGTGAAAGGATGCGTTGCTCGGGAAGCATTCCTGAGAACCATGGAAGATGTGAGGGGCACCGGCCGTGTCATAGCGGCCAATGCAGCAGCAGACATGGGAGTGCCCCTGGATCAAGTCAACAGCGGTTTGCTGCGAAACTATGCAGAGCGCAGGATTCCCTTGGGAGACCACAGGCTTTTGACCCACATAGCCCAATATTTTGCAGTGGGTTGGCAGCTCAGCTTCGAGCAGAAGGACGAGTTCGCCATGGGCTTGATGAGTCGCGGCTTGATGATGGTGGAACAGATGGCCACCGACAAAGGGCGGAGTCAGTTCGCCTGGCTGCTAGCCGGGATGCCGGACCCCAACGTCCAGGTCATCTCGATGAACAAGCAGAGGACCGGTCTGGTCCCTTATGCGAAGCTAGCTGCAGCTCCTTGGGTGGCGGGCAACATCGCGTTCCTTCGGGACGTGGACTTCCTCGAAGCTCGCCTTCGATATCCTCGCAGCGGAGATCAGCCCAGCAAGGAGGAGCCGTCAGAGGAGGCCAAACCATCAAAGCCAAAGAAGCCGTGGGGGCCCAAGAAAGGCAAAGCAGGCAAGGAGACGAAAGAGGAGTCAGCCGACTCTATGAGCAAGTGAGCCCGGAGGGTTTTTCCAAAACAAAGCCAGGCAAGTCGCCGGCTCGTGCATCCGTGCTCAGCCCTGCAAGTGATAGCCTTAGGGGTAATGGTTTCCATTCATTAGGTTGTGCACTTGCCGCTCAGCATGATAGGAACAGTCCAGGGAAACCCTTAGAGACTATTCCTTTGTTTGCACCTGAAGATAACCCTCTTAGTTTTTTAAAGTTGTTTGAAACAATTTTGCAAGTCAGCGAGGCTACTCATGTAGGGCTTAGTGAGTTTATTAAGCGTTCAATGCAGCCTCGTTCCCGCACCGTGCACCGGCCGACCAGTGGCCGCGATATCATGCCGTGTCCCGTCCCTGTGTGGAGGACCGGACAGTCACGACTTTCACCTAGGAGGCGCCAGCGCCACCGTTTCTTGGAACTTCGCACCAGGCTGTTGCAACGTGTGATAGCTGTTCTCAATTGGGAAGCCCTAGGACATCCTATCAATCCTCCCCCTGAGGCTTGTGTAGGTTATGGGTACTCTGATGCTCAATGGGACATGGTGTGTCGGTTGGAACGGCTGATCCAGCATCATCTCGAGGCGGGACCCGTCTCATTTGATACCCTAGGTCGAAGTGGTGAAAAATTCAACCAAGTGTTGCGTGCTGCTCAGGAACTGCCCTCGGTTGGGGAAGTGGACCTTCATGAATTAATGCAACATGTTGCTCATGGCTTAGACCCTTATGCTAGACCCTCCAATGATCGTAGCCGCTCTGAGGACTTCGGTGTTGATCTTGGTTCATATAGCTTTGATGAAGAGCCCCCACTTAGCACTGGGAATAGCTTCAAGCCGGTAAGCAAGAAGACCACGGAGCTGCCCTCCAGTTCCGCCAAACCGGTAGTGGCTTCCAGGATTAAGTGGGAACATAGTCCTCAATTCGATCCAATGCCATTTCTTCAAGATGATATAGTCAAGGACGCCTTTGTAGATCCTAACAGGGTTCGGTTGCCTAGAGAACTTTGGGGAACCAAGCCTCGTGGTAAAGTGCATTGCAGTAAAGAGGAACTTCTTGCATTAGCCGCCAAATGGGATGCCAAAGGTGCCCTTAGGATTTTCAAGTTACATGAGGTTGATCTTGAAGAATGCGTGGGAATGTTTGCTGTCCCAAAAGATGCCATGTTTGATAGGCTCATTTTGAATCCACAAGTAGTCAACGGTCGCACGCAGTCCTTTTCACACTTCACAAAAGAGTTGGCCCCCGGTTCCATGTTCGCAATGATTCGGCTAGCGGAGGGTCAGTTTCTTAGAGTGTCGGGGGATGACTTAGCAGAGATGTACTATACCATTCAGGTACCAAAACTTCGAGCAAAGCGAAACAGCATAGGCAAGATTTTCCATGCGCATGAAATCTCTCACTTCTCGTGTTTCGATCCTCGAGTGCATTCGGGCCGGTGCGTTCTGGCGTTGAGCGCCCTAGCCATGGGCGACAGTTGGGCTGTGGAGTTTGCCCAGCAATCGCGCCACAATGTGCTCAGATTTTTGGCAGGCAGTATGCTTGATCATGAACGGGTGTGTTACAGGAAACCTTTCCCTAGGGGATCATTTTATGAGTTTCTTGCAATAGATGATCACATAGGTGCTCAGGTGGTTGACTCTAGGCAATTGGCTGATAACACTCCTCTTCGAGACACTGAAGTCTTTTCTAATGCAGAACAGGCCTATAAGCAAGTGAAGCTTGTGCAACATCCCCGGAAGAAACAAAGAAATGTAACTCAAGGGATTTTTCTGGGAGCTGAAGTTGATGGTATCAGTGGTGTGGTTTCCGCCCCCAGACATAGGATTGCAGTGTTAGTGCTGTGTACTTTGATCGTGGCCAAACAAGGAACGTGTTCACCGCGGCTTCTCTCTCGCATCCTCGGTTGCTGGATCAACGTGCTGATGTTTAGACGTCCACTGTTGGCTGTGCTATCGCATGCATTCAGCGAGGGCCACGGCAAGCCTCAGAGTGAGATCTTCGAGCTGAGCAGAGAGACTCGTAATGAATTACTTGCCCTTAGCTTGTTGGGTCCTGTATGTGCCACTGACATGAGAGTTGATGTAGCTCCCTTTGTTTATTGCACAGATGCCAGCCCAGATGGAGCTGGGATTTGCCGCAGTCATGAAAAGCGCAATGTAGTTAGTGAACTGTGGCGCCATAGTGAACAAAGGGGTTACTACACTCAGCTGCTGACACCCGCAGCTGAACTTCTCTCCGGTATGAATGAACCTTTCGTAGATGATGTGAGTGAAACAGTTTTGATGCCTGACCCTGATCCTTCAATCCGTATCCCTTCCTCTCTTTCTGAAGGAGTTTTGTATGACTGCATTGAACTCTTCAAAGGTGAAGGGAACTGGACTCAGGCTCATGCATCCTTGGGTTTTAGGGCTCATGCTGGTTTAGACATCAAGGGTCGAAACATCCTTTTCACTGACCTCCTCGATGACTCCGTGTACCATCAAGTAGTCAGTTTGGCTGCGAGGGGAGTGATTGAAGATTGGCACGCAGGGCCCCCGTGCAAAACCTATGGCACATTGCGTAGGCCAAGGATAAGATCCAAACGATTCCCAGCCGGGTTCAATCCAAAAGACCCTTTGACTCGCGAGCATACGTTGTTAGCTCTCAGGACTGCTTTCATCATGAACCTGGTGGCTTCGACTGGTCGCTTTTTCAGTGTAGAGCAACCTGGATCGTCAGTCATGTTTTACCTTGACATCTTTCAGCGAATGGTGTTTAAAGGTTGTGTAATCACTCACATGTGTTTTTGTGCATTTGGATCTCCTTTCAAGAAACCCTCAAAGTGGCTTCATAATAAGCCTTGGATGATCGAACTGGAATGTGGATGCAAGTGTTCCGGCCCCAATCCCCATTTCATCATCGAGGGAAATTTCACAAAGGCTTCAGTTGAACTGTTCAATGAAATGTGTCGACCCTCTGCCGTTGAGGTATATGGCAGAGAACCAGTTGCAGGCGAGCAGGTAGCTGCATTCTCAGCATCCTATCCGAAAGCGCTGTGCCGGCGCATTGCAGCGGGAGCACTCCAAGCGAAGAGGGACACTGTTCCGATTGTACCAGTCAGTGTGCATGTGAAGTCCCTTGAGCGCATTGGCATTCGAACCTCCTGCAACTCCGCAGTGAGTCGCGCTGCTTTTGCTGACCCTCGACCTTTTCATGAAGACCCTGAGTGGGTTGAAGAACTTGCTGATTCCTTGCATTTTCATGAGTTGCTCAGATACAGATTCAAACGTCGTGGTCATATCAATGTGTTAGAGTGTAGAGTTCACAAAACCCTCATGAAGCATTGCGCATTTGAGCACCCCAATTCCAGATTTGTTTCCCTGTTAGATTCCCGTGTAACTCTTGGTGCCACTTCAAAAGGTCGATCCAGCAGTCGAGCTTTGTGTCGTGTCCTTCAAGGTAGCCTTGGGTACATCATAGGAGGGGGTCTTTATCCGGGGGGACTACATATATGTTCAAGTAAGAATCGTAGCGATGCACCATCACGGAATCGGCCCGTGCCACCTCCGTGCAAGGATGAACCTTTGTGGCTGCATGAGCTTCGGAGCAATCGCTATGACAGGTTTGACCGAGTGCGTTCTTCAGCTCGAGTCAGCAAGCTTTCCGCTCGCTGGCTCAGGTTCCTCTTGCTCTTGGCAGGAGACATTGAGCCGAATCCTGGACCTTCGAGAAAGCGCAGCCGTCCTCCTCCTGTTCCCCGGGGCCCTCTCGACCTTTCGGTCGGGTTTGCGCCAGCCACAGCGAACCGGATGAAGATGTGCCTGAAAGCTTTCAGCGACTGGGTTCAGAGCGAAGTTGCACTTTCACTTGAGCAGCTGGCATGGGATCAGATGGCAGCACCTTTAGCACTAAGAGCTTATGGCGTGTATCTTTTTGCTTCAGGAAGTCCGAGGTACAAGTATGTCTACACCATCACTGCAATTCAAGATGCTTTTCCTCATCTTCGCCCCTTTCTTAGCTCAGCATGGCATGTGGATAAGAAGTGGCAGCAGCATGAACCAGGTCATTGTTGGCCGGTCTTGTCCGCTGCAATCATCAAAGCGATTTGCAGTCTCAGCTTGATCTGGAAGTGGTACCGCTGGTTGGGAGTCACTTTATTGGGCTTCCTGGGCATGCTGCATCCAGCAGAGTTTATTACTTTGAAGCGTTCGGACCTTTTGCTGCCTTCAGACATGCTTTCAAAGAAGCGAGTCATGTACATTCACATTCGACACCCGAAAACTGCGAGGTTTGCTCGTCGCCAGCATTGCAAGGTGGACGATGAGTTGGTCATTGCGTATGCTGAGAAGGTTTTCGGATCATTGCATGCTGACTGTCCTCTCTTTGTGGGAGGCACTGCGGCTTATCGCAGAAGATGGGACTGCGTCTTCAAGCAGTTGGGAATTCCCGTCTGCTTTGATGTGCATGGAGCAACCCCAGCCGTACTGAGAGGAAGTGGAGCAACCTTCCTCTACATGCAGTGCGAAGATTTGAGCCTCGTACAGTGGCGAGGCCGCTGGGCTCAACTGAAGACGGTTGAGCACTACATCCAAGAAGTTGGAGCCCAATCCATGTTAGCTGCACTGCCTGAAACTACTCGGGCGATTGTCCGTGATTTTTCTGCTGCCTCTGAAGCCTTGCTTGTTCAATTTTTACAGGTTGACTTGTCAAAGCAATGGAGAAGCGGAGGTGACCTATGTTGGTGCATTTTCAGAGCTTTTGGCCTGCTCTTCAGATGAGCCTCAATCCGGTTCGAACTGGCCACCTTCTCTGCTGCAAAGATTGCAGCAGCTGGGACACCTTGTGAAGCGGGAAAACAGGCAGCAGCAGAGTGATGTATATTGATGTATATTTATTTACATTGAAGTATATTGATGTATATTGATGTACATTGATGTATATTGTTGTATGTTGATGTACATTGAAATTAATTGATGTATATTGATGTATACTGATGAAAATTGATGTATATTGATGTAGATTGATGTACGTTGAAGTATATTGATGTAAATTGATGTATATTGATGTACATTGATGTATATTGATGTATATTGATGTACATTGATGTATATTGATGTACATTGAAATAAATTGATGTACATTGATGTATATTGATGAAAATTGATGTATATTAAAGTAAATTGATGTACATTGAAGTATATTGATGTAAATTGATGTATGATGATGTACATTGATGCATATTGATGCACATGGAAGCAAATTGATGTATATTGATGTACATTGAAGTATATTGATGTATATTGATGTATATTGATATTTGGAGTTATATATGCTGCACATCCTTTTAAATAGACGCCACTAGCCTGCGGCTAGCGTCCTGAGACGGCAATGGGGAGAGATATATAGACACATTGATATCGAGAAAGATATGTTGTGAATGTCGAATTAGGATGAACTACATATGTCATGTCGCCAATGGTCATTTTGACCATGGTTTTAAATGTTGAAGCGTCGCTCTCCAAGTCGATCGGCAACCGGATATTGACGTACTGCGCTAACAACATTTGGGCCCATGGTGCTTGCAACCCTCCCTCCCAAGTGCAGCTTCAATCAGCTTAGGCCCAACTTCTAGGACCTATGCTGAGAGACCACGAAAGACCTAAGGGCCTAAGGAGCCAGGGAAGTAGTTGAGTCTATGCTTGCAGTGGTCAGAGTTATCCGAGGCCGAGCGAGCAGCCCTGCGCTGCTTGGCGATCGACGTGGGCCTATTGATGTCCATGGTGGCACCGGTACCACTTGGAGTGTCGGGATTGTTGATGGTTGGTGGGTATAGGTGTCATGAACTCATGATGAACCCACTTGTTTGAGACGTTTTGCCATTTTCAGCCTACCAGGTGCGATTTTCGGGATGTCGACATGCCCGCACTGTCGATGTGTCCATGGGATTCAGGTCGATTTGTTAATGTCCATGTTTGCTTGGTCTGCCGGTTTCCGTCTTCCACTTTCGTTTCATCCTATACTTGCTGGGTCCACCAGCTGCGAGGTTACCAATGCTGCTGTTGGTGCGGTTGTTGTCATCGTTGTTGTTGCTATTGTTGTTTGCTCTCTTGTCATTGCTCCTATCCTGAGCGTCCTTCTCCGAAGTGAATTGACCCGACATTGCAGTTAAGTGGTTGCCCCATGAAGGAGAGGGTAGTGTTGAGGCCATGCGAGCGCATGCGCCTCAAGCCCTCAGGTGCCAAATTGCGGATCCTGCCCAGCCCAAAGGGTCTACATCCTGAGCCTGTTGCGCGGGAGGAGGAGAGTTGTTGATATTAGGGCAGGAGTTGCATTTGTCAAATGAACGACATTTATTTTTGATCATTTTACACTTGCTCTTTTGAACACCCAAACATGAATATGCGTGAAAAACTAGGGCATCTTGACAAAAACTCACCCCCTTTGAGGCATTTGATGCAGGATTGTGACAGAGTCCTTTGCGTGGAGAAGGTTTGGGCAGGTGAAGCGTTGTATGTGAGTGTATATATATATATATATAACTACATAACCCGAGTCAATCCCTAAACAGTAGACGCAGCCAAACCAATGGTCCTGTGATATTGTCCCGTGTTGATTTGATTCCTGGAACCTTCTTGGCATTTTTGATCCGGGACAATGGAAATCCACAGGAAGCCACCCATTTTTGAAGATTGATATTCATGTGAAAGGCCTCATCAGATTGAATTATCTGTAAGCCACCAGCATTCACCAGCTATTCATGTGATTCATGGCTTGGTGAAAGGTTCGGGCCGCGCTTCCGCTTCACAGGGCACATCATGTCACATCCTGACCCCCGACTGCAGCCACGTGACGTGTGAGGTCGACCCGAAAATCGATCGGTCAGCCCATGGAGTCGAAAAGGAGGCGACACGTCACCGCCCATGTTGGACCTGACCTGACTCGGTGGTGGCCGTGCAACTTGCCAACAAAATCAGGAAAGATGAGAACTGCCAAATCGTCACCGCACAAGGCGGAAGTTTCCAGAATGAAGAGACTAAAGGAAGAGAGGGTTGTTTGAGATGAAGTGATGATGTGGATGACCGTTGAAGGTGATGATGATGATGATGATGATGATGATGATGATGATGATGATGATATGGTGATGATGATGATGATGATGATGATGATGATGATGATGTTGATGATGATGATGATGATGACGACGATGTTTTTTTGCGCTCTGGTGGGTTTGCTTTGCTGGTGTCTTTCTCTGCTGATGGTTTTCCTGTGCTAGCGATTTGCTCTGGTATTCTTTCTTTGCTGGTGTTGTTGCTTTGCTGGTGTTTTTGCTCTGGTGTGTTTCTCTTCTAGCATTTTTCCTCAGACGTTGTTTTTCTTACTTGGCTGTGGCACTTGCTTCGCTGTTTCGCTTACTCGGCTGTGACACTTTCTTGGCTGTTGCAGTTACTTGGCTGTGACACTTTTTTGGCTGTGACACTTGCTTGGCTGTGACACTTGTCCTTTTCTTTTTTGCGCAGGGTTTTTTCCCTTCTACGAAGGTTTTCCCTGGCACAGCTTCGGTAACGAGTAAGATGTTTGGCTAACTTTGGCTGTGACACTTGCTTGGCTGTTGCATTTGCTTGGCTGTGACACTTGCTTCGCTGTTGCACTTTCTTGGCTGTGACGCTTACTTGGCTGTGACGCTGACTTGGCTGTTGAGCTTACTTGGCTGTTGCATTTTCTTGGATGTGACACTCACTTGGCTGTTCCACCTCTCTGGCTGTGACAGCACCTTCGCTGTGGCACTTGCTTGGCCGTTGCACCGACTTGGCTGTTGTACTGATTTGGTTGTTTCATTTGCAAGAATGTCACATGATGCTGCTGCTGATGATGATGACCTGCTGAGTTCTGCGTGGAACCTACGACTTGTGCTCATTTTGACTTGGATGTTTGCGTTTTGCCACAGGGACGTGCGCTTTTTTCACGTCTTATCTTCCAAAAGTAGCGCCAACACCTCGTGTTTTGATGAATTTTACATGCAAATGTGAGCGCAAAACTATGGAAAAAAAACGGCATTTTGCGAACTTCCTATCAGTCACACAGGCGCACGCACATTTTTATCTTCTCTTTGATCTGACTGCCTGCTTCAACGTCCATTAGTCGGACTTTTGACTTCCAAACTTGTGTCGACTACCGAGAGCATGCAGAGATGCTATTGCTACAATTGTACAATGCTACAGGGACACATTCCAATGGAATGACTTTCTGTGAATCTGAGTGGATCGTGATCATGAGATTTAGAGACTAGACTCAGTAGATCTCAGTAGATCTCAGTAGGAGACTCATGAGATTTAGAGACTTTCTAATGAATCCTAACCAACCACATCATCACCTAATCACCCACTGCCGCTTGGTGAGATGAAGGCACCTTCCGCGGCTTGGAAGGTCCCCCACCCCTGCTGTGCTCAGGGCGCCCAACCGTGCAGCGGCTGCAATCACCGCGGCACCTCGGCCATGGGCGGCGCAGTGGCGTCGCTACGTAGGTTCAGATTGGAACGGTTTTGTTGTGTTCCAACTGTTCTCAACGTCGTCACAAGGGAGCTGCTTTTGCGAAATGCCCCATTCGAGCTCGCTGCCTCTGTCAATTGCGTGATTCATGATCCCTTTGGCTGGGTTTGATTGTTCAAGAGCTCAGTACTGGCATCGTGTGACATCATGAAGCCCTATCTTGTACCCCACATGAAGCACTCAGCAACGGCGGCCACTGGAAGCGCCATCGTTTCTAGTCTGTATCACAAGCCATGTTATCACAGCCAGTTGAAGTCAGTCAACCCTGGCGCCGGCCATGTTGCAGCAGCGTAGCGAAGCCATGGCTCGGCCATCAATGCCATCGCCTTTGACCTCGAAAGATTTACAACATCTTTTTGATGTTGCCCAGAAGTGGAATGACATTAGTTCCATTGTGACCGTCATTTGCTGCCTTGGGGTTTTCCTGACTTGCAACTTGACCCCCCGGTGGTCCCGCCAAACAGTTGATAGTTTCGACATGTATGACTTCGGTGACATCTATGGTGCCTTCCAAGGGTCCTCCATCGTATCCTTTACATCGGCACTCCTCTTGGGAGTTGACGTCGTTTGCATGATGAAGTTGAATATTCAATCAGAATTTGAAGATATGGACGCTTTTGTCGACTCTGTTTTTATGCTTTTGACTTATATATTTCTTGCATCCTTTTATTTCTTCATGACAATGAGCGAATGGTCCTTTGTGCACATTGATGAGCTGGCCTATGGCGGCCCTCGTCCAGTCTTTACACTGCGATATTGTCAATGGTGTTGTTGTGTCCCATGTCTGATGTGTATTGGAGCCCGTCAGAAAAAGAGGGTAGATGTCACCGAGACTGTGAATGAGTTGCTTGAGAGTCCAAAGGGACGGGAACGGACAGCGGCATTCATTTGGAGAGATTTGCCTCAGGGTTTGCAAACAGCGATGGCCGATTCACCATTGTTTTCTTCAATAAGGCTTACAGTCATATACATATTTTCCTCTTGGTTGGCACTCGTGGTGCAAGATCATTTTTCGCGCTGGTTGCTGATTTGTATCAGTTTTTCTGACTATTTGATCGCGTCGGTTCAAGAAGTTGTCCTGTTGCTCATACGCAGGGAGGAGACGGGTGCGACCGGCGGATAACTCTTGGGGCATGTTTAAGTGTCACCAAGCACCGGGACAAGGTCAGATATAGTCACTTGGTCTTCACCAGTGATTCAAACCATGATCACCGTGTGCCGTTTGGTTGCTTTTGTTGCCTTCCAAGACTTCAAATGTAGCTCCACTTTTAAAGTCTCACTTGAATTTGTGTGGCTTTGGTAAAACAAGAATGACATACTCACTCGCTGTGTACGAGTGCCATGCATTATAGATCATTATAGTACAGATTATCTTTGGTACTGTTGTTAGCCCATGGGATCTCCAAGGCTTATCCCTTATCCCACTAGCTTTTTCAGGAGAAGTCCTCCATCTTTGCAAGCAACCTCTCTTGCCTTCAAATCGGAATCTATGCTATACATGGCGCAATCTACCTCTTGGCAGCCCTTGGCCTGATTTCTGCTCCGCTTGAACAATATCTGTATGGTGGTGCAGATATTGGCGCCAAGCTTACACACACCATTGTGCTGGGGGCGACTCGGAGGTATCACCAATCCAAGGACAAGGGTTACCTCATCGACCGCGCAGTGACTTTGGCTGCAGATCTGAAGCGCCTCATTGAGGATGCCAACGTGCCCATTTTCTCGGTCAACCGGAAACTGGAAGTCGATGCTTGGAACCGAAAGATTACCGAACTCACAGGTTATAGCTCAGCTGAAACCATCGGAAAAGCCTTAAACACACTGGCAGTGGCAGATGATGCAGATGCCTCTGCTTCATGGAATTCCTCCAGCATGGTCTTGATCTTGGATGCACTTGAGGGAAAATGCTCCAACTCTACGGAGATGCACTTGAACCGTGCTACTTCACCGGAAACATCGGAAAGATCGGGTGTCAGCATGGCATTTTCTGCTACGCCCTTGCGAAATGCATATGGAGAGATTACTGGAGCAGTTTGCATGGGTCAGGATGTCACCGAGCTCACTCGGCAAAGGCAAGAAGCTCAAGCAGTCGCAGCGGGTTTGAGCAGATTGGTTGACGAGGCAGCTGTTCCAATGTTCGAGGTGAATTCTGAGATGCGAATTGTGGAGTGGAATTCCTGGCTCGTTCGGAAGCTCGGCACCAGCAAAGATCAAACTTTGGGCATCAAAGTGGAAAGCCTTTTGTCCAACAGCTGCGTGGACGAAGTCTTAAGCCATTTGACCAAGGCAGTGGAGGGTAGCAGCGATGGCTCGGATTGCTTTGAGGTGAGCTTTGAGAAGTTTCAGTTGCATTTGTTGATGAACGCAGTCCCACGGACAGATCACAGTGGCAAAACGGTGAGTCTGGTTTGTGTAGGTCAAGATGTGACAAGGCTGAAGGATGTGGAAGATTGGAAAGCCTCAATGATGGCAATGATTTCGCACGAGCTCAAGTCCCCTTTGCATGGCATGATCGGGCTCAGCCACTCCCTGCTTGAGGATGTGAACACACCTGCTACCGCAAGGACTGCGCTAACGATGGTCAACAATTCCGCGAAGAAGTTGTTGGATATTGTTTCTGGCCTGATGGACACGACAAGGCTCCTGCATTCAAAGGATTTGGTTTGCTCAAACAATGCACCAGACCCTGTTGATCATCGAGGATGTGGTTCTGCGGAACCGTCAGTCCGTTGACAAGCGGGGCATGCCATGCCTGAAGCCAGGGGTGACATTGGTCAACCAGGTAAAGCCACCACTGCCGATGATTGGAGGTGATGCTTACAGACTGACGCAACTCTTTTATAATTTGATCGGGAACGGCCTGAAATTCACCCACCAAGGCACTGTCACTGTGAGCTCTGTCGCTGACGAGATTGAGAAAGTGGTCACCATATATGTCCAAGACACTGGAATTGGCATTGCACCGGAAAACTTGGAGAGAATTTTTCTGCCCTTTGATCAGGCAGGGAGCTCTGACTTTTTAGCGAAAGGGATCCCCCTGGGCCACTAAACATTTTGGTCGAAATGTCGTTGCTTCTTGTTTTGAACATGTTCTTGGATTATCGAGGCTAGGTAGCAGTAGGCAGGTAGGCAGGTAGGAAGGGTAGTAGTACAAGTAGTAGTAGTAGTAGTAGTAGTAGTAGTAGTAGTAGTAGTAGTAGTAGTAGTAGTAGTAGTAGCAGCAGTAATAGTAGTGGTAGTATATAATAGTAGCAGCAGCAGCAGCAGTAGTAGTAGTAGCAGCAGTAATAGTAGTGGTAGTATATAATAGGAGTAGGAGTAGGAGTAGGAGTAGGAGTAGGAGTAGGAGTAGGAGTAGGAGTAGGAGTAGGAGTAGGAGTAGGAGTAGGAGTAGGAGTAGGAGTAGGAGTAGGAGTAAGTAGTAGTAGTAGTAGTAGTAGTAGTAGTAGTAGTAGTAGTAGTAGTAGTAGTAGTAGTAGTAGTAGTAGTAGTAGTAGTAGTAGTAATCATAGAAGTAGTAATAATAGTAGGAGAAGTAGGAATAGGAGCAGGAGTAGGACTAGTACTAGGAGTGAAAGTAATAGTACTGGTAGTACTGGTAGTAGTGGTAGTAGTAGTAGTAGTAGTAGTAGTAGTAGTAGTAGTAGTAGTAGTAGTAGTATAGTAGTAGTAGTAGTAGTAGTAGTAGTAGTAATAGTAGTAGTAGTAGTAGTAGTAGTAATAGTAGTAGTAGTAGTAGCAGTAGTAGTAGTAGTGGTAGTATATAATAGTAGCAGCAGCAGCACAATAGTAGTAGTAGTAGCAGCAGTAGAAGTAGTGGTAGTATATAATAGGAGTAGGAGTAGGAGTAGGGAGGAGTAGTAGTAGTAGTAGTAGTAGTGGTAGTAGTAGTAGTAGTAGTAGCAGCAGTAATAGTAGTGGTAGTATATAATAGCAGCAGCAGCAGCAGCAGCAGTAGTAGTAGTAGTAGTAGCAGCAGGAGTAGTAGTGGTATTATATAATAGGAGTAGGAGTAGGAGTAGGAATAGGATTAGGAGTAGGAGTAGCAGTAGTAGTAATAGTAGTAGTAGTAGTAGTAGTAATCATAGAAGTAGGAGAAGTAGGAATAGGAGCAGGAGTAGGAGTAGTAGTAGGAGTGAAAGTAATAGTACTGGTAGTACTGGTAATAGTGGTAGTAGTAGTAGTAGTAGTAGTAGTAGTAGTAGTAGTAGTAGTAGTAGTAGTAGTAGTAGTAATAGTAGTAGTAGTAGTAGTAGCAGTAGTAGTAGTAGTAGCAGGAGTAGTAGCAGGAGTAGTAGTAGTAGTAGTAGTAGTAGTAGTAGTAGTAGTAGTAGTAGTAATCATAGAATAGTAATAATAGTAGGAGAAGTAGGAATAGGAGCAGGAGTAGTAGTAGGAGTGAAAGTAATAGTACTGGTAGTATTGGTAGTAGTAGTAGTAGTAGTAGTAGTAGTAGTAGTAGTAGTAGTAGTAGTAGTAATCATAATAGTAGTAATAGTAGTAGGAGAAGTAGGAGTAGGAGTAGGAGTGAAAGTAATCGTACTGGTATTGGTAGTGGTAGTAGTGGTAGTAGTATAATGATAATAGTAGTAATAGTAGGAAAAGAAGAAGCAATAGGAGTAGGAATTAGCAGGTAGTAGCAATAGCAGCAGACGCAGCAGTGCTTGTTTTTACTCTGGTGGGTGGTCCGTCGTCGTTTGTCATGTCCGTCGTCAAGATAGGTTTCTATTCATGTCATTGCTTTTGCTGTTTGTGTGTGTGTGTGTGATCGTGGCCGTTCAGGAAGATCACTCCGAGAAGCGAGCCTACGAAGGTTTGGGTTTGGGACTGGCAGTGTCCCGGGAAGTGGTGCTGCGGCATGGGGGCCGGATCACTGTGAGGAGCAGATTAGGTCAGGGCTCAACATTTCGCGTCCAGTTGCCGTACCAGATGAGATCGAAAGAAAACGTGCACCCGAGTTTGCGGAGCAATGAGTTTCATCAGAATGAGGTTGAAGCAGAAAATTGGGATGTCCCTCGAAGCCGTGACCAAACCGAAATGCCGCGCATGCAGCAGATTAGTGCCCAAGGCACGCTCTCCAGGGCTAGCATCCCTCCCGAAGAGTCCAGAGCAGTCATTTTGTCAGTGGATGATGATTTGGTCAATCAACAGGTCATGAAATCGTTGCTGAGTTCCACGTCTTACGTGTTCAAGGCCGCCACCACTGGAACCGAAGCATTGAATTTCATGCGCGAAAATGAATTGCCAGCATTGGTGCTGATGGAGGTTGCAATGCCGGGGCTATCTGGCATTTCTGTGCTGAAAAGCCTCCGCAATTCATACTCGCCAGAAATTTTGCCAGTGATCATAGTCTCAGCAAGGACCAACAAAGAGATCATCATTGATTGCTTGAAAGCTGGTGCCAACGATTTCGTACACAAACCTTTTGAGCAGGCGGAACTGCTGTGGCGAATCAAGCTCCAGTTAAGAGTCTCCAAAGCGAGCCGCTACCCAAAGGGGAGTGAACAATCCGGGATTCCGAAGATCCTTCGAGATGCGATGCCGGAGGATCTTTTTCTAAGCCTGCAGACATTATCTGACCCCAGCAGTCCAGAGCCTATGAGAGAGGCAGCCAAAGCGAGGCTACAGAGGCTTCTGCAAACGGACAGCGAAAGTGCATTGGCTCAGGCTGAATCCACCATAGCATTGTTGAAGCAACAATGCCTTACTGCTGAGGGGAGCGTGGAGAAACTGGAACATCGTCTAGCTGAAAAGGAGTCCAAACCGCAGACAGGAAAATACGATCTTTCCCTTCGAAGCGTCAAACATCGAATGAAGATGTTGGAGAACCAAGTGAGAGAAAGGGAGAACAGCCTGAAAAGGCTGAAAACCTTGCAACATGCACAGGCACTGCGTGCGGAATTTTGGCAGGTTTTATGACGTTTTATTCATGGTTTCGGTGCTTGTTTCATCTTGTTTCTTGTTTGGTTATGTTTGATT
>VSDK01027192.1:58045-148045 GCA_009767595.1 Symbiodinium kawagutii | reverse complement strand
ATGCACACGCATGTGTATATTTGCATGTTTATGCCTATGTTTGACACTGCCAATGTCTTTGTCACACGATGTCAATGGGATTCAATGGGCCAAGCCACGCAACAGTCGCTGTGAAGCAGCTTGTCAACAGAAGTGGTCCTTTCGAGCTATGAGAACGATAGATAGAGAGATAGTTTAGATAGGTTAGATATGCTTAGATAGATCGATAGATGGATAGATGGATAGATGAATAGATAGATGGATAGATAGACTCAGATAGACTCTGATAAGGACCTAGGTAGATGATGTAAATTTGATTTTATGTGGCAGGCCCAGAGTCAAGCCATTACTGTAATTTCCGAGGTGCACAAACACTTTCACATGGAGAGTGAACATGCGGCATATAACCGGCCCTTGGATTTTTCTTGTGGCTAGTTGCGCCAGCATCAACGAAGTAACCAGTATGAAATAGAATTGAAAGTCTTCAGCAACCAGCTGTAGATAGCTGTCGGTTGGTGAAGCTGGCGTTTGTTTTGGAATGTGCATGTGGGAGTGCAACCCAAAATCCGCTGCTGTTTTTTCTACTCAGTATCATGTCGTTTTTTTCAATGTTTGAGAGGGATCCGTAGTATTGCATGGTCAACTCAGCATTTTGTTACAATCACCCTGTACGCAGACACGCCGGCACACATCAAATATTTGGAATATATTTTTCAAATAGGCATGATCTTCACACACGTAAAATTTATTAAATGCACAAAGCACGCACATACCTTCATGCATGTCGACATCCCCGCATTCAAACCAGTCTTTCCACGTGCCTGAGCACATATATCTGTGTGTGTATCAATTCTATACCTCTATTTGCCAGGGCCTCCCGATATGCACATGATGGAAGCGTATACCAAACATGCATTTGTACATGCTTATACGCAAACAATCTAAATATGATTCCATTTCTGTGTGTATTCATGTGTTTGTTTGTTTGTTCATTTATGGATTCATTTACTTTTTGTTTCTACATTTCATGTTTCAATAGACACATACATATGTAAATGAATAAATAAATACATTAATAATTAACTCTTTTTAAAATCAACACATGTATAAAACATAGATGTTACATCTGTGGTGTGCACGGCTAAGGTCAGCACTGCGGCGCAGTGCCAGTGGCTCCGTTCCGGGCGCCAGTGGCTCATCCAGCGTTCCCGCAGGGCTCCCCGAGCTGTGCGGTGAAACCAGGGGCTGAAACCAGGGGTCCCGCAGGGCATGGGATCCCTTGGATCCCTTGGATCCCTTGGATCCCCAGATGTGAAACAAGTTTTTGGAAAAAGGTACGACGTGAAACCTTTGGAATGATTATTTTTTGCGTTTTCTTTTCTCTAGTCGCAATGGGTGTGCCCGAAACAATGCAGAGTTTTCACTGAGAGCCACGCTGCTGCAAGCTTCTCCTTTTCAACAGCTACCTGTGAAAAAATGGGGGGTGGTGTATCTCGGGGCGGACAGATATGGGTAAGACAACCCAGATAGTATCTAAACGCCTCCAGAAATACACTATGGTTTTGATAATTCAGAGGCCAGACCAATCACAACAGTGCTGCCGCTGATAATGAAAAAGGCAATGATCATTATCATAATGATTACATCGCGTAGCCATTGACTTATAAGCGTACTCATGTTGAGTTTGATGCTGTCATTGCACTTTGTATGCAGAGGATTTTTCCTGCAAGTATTCCAATAAGATTGCACGTTTTGAGTTTGGCCTTTGGTGAAGGAGCCTGACTTCCAGTTTTATGGGGGCTACTGTATTTGCATGCGAAATTGAAGATCCAAAAATACTTGATCCAAGATGAGTTTGGTGCCTGGTCCATGGATGATCTTGGTATATCTTGGTTTCCCACGGAATCGATACATTGCCGGGGAAGGGGAACCTTGGATTCGTCACTGAGGCTTCTCAGCTGGGAGCTCGGTGTGGCTGCGACAACCAAGTGGGCCATGATGAAAAACCACGAATCTTCAAACAGATGAGTCAAGAGATGTCAAGAAGAGATGTCAAGAAGAGATGTCAAGAAGAGATGTCAAGAAGAGATGTCAAGAAGAGATGTCAAGAAGAGATGTCAAGAAGAGATGTCAAGAAGAGATGTCAAGAAGAGATGTCAAGAAGAGATGTCAAGAAGAGATGTCAAGAAGAGATGTCAAGAAGAGATGTCAAGAAGAGATGTCAAGAAGAGATGTCAAGAAGAGATGTCAAGAAGAGATGTCAAGAAGAGATGTCAAGAAGAGATGTCAAGAAGAGATGTCAAGAAGAGATGTCAAGAAGAGATGTCAAGAAGAGATGTCAAGAAGAGATGTCAAGAAGAGATGTCAAGAAGAGATGTCAAGAAGAGATGTCAAGAAGAGATGTCAAGAAGAGACATGTCAAGAAGAGAGATGTTAAGAAGAGACATGTTAAGAAGAGACATGTCAAGAAGAGACATGTCAAGAAGAGACATGTCAAGAAGAGACATGTCAAGAAGAGATGTCAAGAAGAGATGTCAAGAAGAGAGAGACATGTCAAGAAGAGAGATGTCAAGAAGAGAGATGTCAAGAAGAGAGATGTCAAGAAGAGAGATGTCAAGAAGAGAGATGTCAAGAAGAGAGATGTCAAGAAGAGAGATGTCAAGAAGAGAGATGTCAAGAAGAGAGATGTCAAGAAGAGAGATGTCAAGAAGAGAGATGTCAAGAAGAGAGATGTCAAGAAGAGAGATGTCAAGAAGAGAGATGTCAAGAAGAGAGATGTCAAGAAGAGAGATGTCAAGAAGAGAGATGTCAAGAAGAGAGATGTCAAGAAGAGAGATGTCAAGAAGAGAGATGTCAAGAAGAGAGATGTCAAGAAGAGAGATGTCAAGAAGAGAGATGTCAAGAAGAGAGATGTCAAGAAGAGAGATGTCAAGAAGAGAGATGTCAAGAAGAGAGATGTCAAGAAGAGAGATGTCAAGAAGAGAGATGTCAAGAAGAGAGATGTCAAGAAGAGAGATGTCAAGAAGAGAGATGTCAAGAAGAGAGATGTCAAGAAGAGAGATGTCAAGAAGAGAGATGTCAAGAAGAGAGATGTCAAGAAGAGAGATGTCAAGAAGAGAGATGTCAAGAAGAGAGATGTCAAGAAGAGAGATGTCAAGAAGAGAGATGTCAAGAAGAGAGATGTCAAGAAGAGAGATGTCAAGAAGAGAGATGTCAAGAAGAGAGATGTCAAGAAGAGAGATGTCAAGAAGAGAGATGTCAAGAAGAGAGATGTCAAGAAGAGAGATGTCAAGAAGAGAGATGTCAAGAAGAGAGATGTCAAGAAGAGAGATGTCAAGAAGAGAGATGTCAAGAAGAGAGATGTCAAGAAGAGAGATGTCAAGAAGAGAGATGTCAAGAAGAGAGATGTCAAGAAGAGAGATGTCAAGAAGAGAGATGTCAAGAAGAGAGATGTCAAGAAGAGAGATGTCAAGAAGAGAGATGTCAAGAAGAGAGATGTCAAGAAGAGAGATGTCAAGAAGAGAGATGTCAAGAAGAGAGATGTCAAGAAGAGAGATGTCAAGAAGAGAGATGTCAAGAAGAGAGATGTCAAGAAGAGAGATGTCAAGAAGAGAGATGTCAAGAAGAGAGATGTCAAGAAGAGAGATGTCAAGAAGAGAGATGTCAAGAAGAGAGATGTCAAGAAGAGAGATGTCAAGAAGAGAGATGTCAAGAAGAGAGATGTCAAGAAGAGAGATGTCAAGAAGAGAGATGTCAAGAAGAGAGATGTCAAGAAGAGAGATGTCAAGAAGAGAGATGTCAAGAAGAGAGATGTCAAGAAGAGAGATGTCAAGAAGAGAGATGTCAAGAAGAGAGATGTCAAGAAGAGAGATGTCAAGAAGAGAGATGTCAAGAAGAGAGATGTCAAGAAGAGAGATGTCAAGAAGAGAGATGTCAAGAAGAGAGATGTCAAGAAGAGAGATGTCAAGAAGAGAGATGTCAAGAAGAGAGATGTCAAGAAGAGAGATGTCAAGAAGAGAGATGTCAAGAAGAGAGATGTCAAGAAGAGAGATGTCAAGAAGAGAGATGTCAAGAAGAGAGATGTCAAGAAGAGAGATGTCAAGAAGAGAGATGTCAAGAAGAGAGATGTCAAGAAGAGAGATGTCAAGAAGAGAGATGTCAAGAAGAGAGATGTCAAGAAGAGAGATGTCAAGAAGAGAGATGTCAAGAAGAGAGATGTCAAGAAGAGAGATGTCAAGAAGAGAGATGTCAAGAAGAGAGATGTCAAGAAGAGAGATGTCAAGAAGAGAGATGTCAAGAAGAGAGATGTCAAGAAGAGAGATGTCAAGAAGAGAGATGTCAAGAAGAGAGATGTCAAGAAGAGAGATGTCAAGAAGAGAGATGTCAAGAAGAGAGATGTCAAGAAGAGAGATGTCAAGAAGAGAGATGTCAAGAAGAGAGATGTCAAGAAGAGAGATGTCAAGAAGAGAGATGTCAAGAAGAGAGATGTCAAGAAGAGAGATGTCAAGAAGAGAGATGTCAAGAAGAGAGATGTCAAGAAGAGAGATGTCAAGAAGAGAGATGTCAAGAAGAGAGATGTCAAGAAGAGAGATGTCAAGAAGAGAGATGTCAAGAAGAGAGATGTCAAGAAGAGAGATGTCAAGAAGAGAGATGTCAAGAAGAGAGATGTCAAGAAGAGAGATGTCAAGAAGAGAGATGTCAAGAAGAGAGATGTCAAGAAGAGAGATGTCAAGAAGAGAGATGTCAAGAAGAGAGATGTCAAGAAGAGAGATGTCAAGAAGAGAGATGTCAAGAAGAGAGATGTCAAGAAGAGAGATGTCAAGAAGAGAGATGTCAAGAAGAGAGATGTCAAGAAGAGAGATGTCAAGAAGAGAGATGTCAAGAAGAGAGATGTCAAGAAGAGAGATGTCAAGAAGAGAGATGTCAAGAAGAGAGATGTCAAGAAGAGAGATGTCAAGAAGAGAGATGTCAAGAAGAGAGATGTCAAGAAGAGAGATGTCAAGAAGAGAGATGTCAAGAAGAGAGATGTCAAGAAGAGAGATGTCAAGAAGAGAGATGTCAAGAAGAGAGATGTCAAGAAGAGAGATGTCAAGAAGAGAGATGTCAAGAAGAGAGATGTCAAGAAGAGAGATGTCAAGAAGAGAGATGTCAAGAAGAGAGATGTCAAGAAGAGAGATGTCAAGAAGAGAGATGTCAAGAAGAGAGATGTCAAGAAGAGAGATGTCAAGAAGAGAGATGTCAAGAAGAGAGATGTCAAGAAGAGAGATGTCAAGAAGAGAGATGTCAAGAAGAGAGATGTCAAGAAGAGAGATGTCAAGAAGAGAGATGTCAAGAAGAGAGATGTCAAGAAGAGAGATGTCAAGAAGAGAGATGTCAAGAAGAGAGATGTCAAGAAGAGAGATGTCAAGAAGAGAGATGTCAAGAAGAGAGATGTCAAGAAGAGAGATGTCAAGAAGAGAGATGTCAAGAAGAGAGATGTCAAGAAGAGAGATGTCAAGAAGAGAGATGTCAAGAAGAGAGATGTCAAGAAGAGAGATGTCAAGAAGAGAGATGTCAAGAAGAGAGATGTCAAGAAGAGAGATGTCAAGAAGAGAGATGTCAAGAAGAGAGATGTCAAGAAGAGAGATGTCAAGAAGAGAGATGTCAAGAAGAGAGATGTCAAGAAGAGAGATGTCAAGAAGAGAGATGTCAAGAAGAGAGATGTCAAGAAGAGAGATGTCAAGAAGAGAGATGTCAAGAAGAGAGATGTCAAGAAGAGAGATGTCAAGAAGAGAGATGTCAAGAAGAGAGATGTCAAGAAGAGAGATGTCAAGAAGAGAGATGTCAAGAAGAGAGATGTCAAGAAGAGAGATGTCAAGAAGAGAGATGTCAAGAAGAGAGATGTCAAGAAGAGAGATGTCAAGAAGAGAGATGTCAAGAAGAGAGATGTCAAGAAGAGAGATGTCAAGAAGAGAGATGTCAAGAAGAGAGATGTCAAGAAGAGAGATGTCAAGAAGAGAGATGTCAAGAAGAGAGATGTCAAGAAGAGAGATGTCAAGAAGAGAGATGTCAAGAAGAGAGATGTCAAGAAGAGAGATGTCAAGAAGAGAGATGTCAAGAAGAGAGATGTCAAGAAGAGAGATGTCAAGAAGAGAGATGTCAAGAAGAGAGATGTCAAGAAGAGAGATGTCAAGAAGAGAGATGTCAAGAAGAGAGATGTCAAGAAGAGAGATGTCAAGAAGAGAGATGTCAAGAAGAGAGATGTCAAGAAGAGAGATGTCAAGAAGAGAGATGTCAAGAAGAGAGATGTCAAGAAGAGAGATGTCAAGAAGAGAGATGTCAAGAAGAGAGATGTCAAGAAGAGAGATGTCAAGAAGAGAGATGTCAAGAAGAGAGATGTCAAGAAGAGAGATGTCAAGAAGAGAGATGTCAAGAAGAGAGATGTCAAGAAGAGAGATGTCAAGAAGAGAGATGTCAAGAAGAGAGATGTCAAGAAGAGAGATGTCAAGAAGAGAGATGTCAAGAAGAGAGATGTCAAGAAGAGAGATGTCAAGAAGAGAGATGTCAAGAAGAGAGATGTCAAGAAGAGAGATGTCAAGAAGAGAGATGTCAAGAAGAGAGATGTCAAGAAGAGAGATGTCAAGAAGAGAGATGTCAAGAAGAGAGATGTCAAGAAGAGAGATGTCAAGAAGAGAGATGTCAAGAAGAGAGATGTCAAGAAGAGAGATGTCAAGAAGAGAGATGTCAAGAAGAGAGATGTCAAGAAGAGAGATGTCAAGAAGAGAGATGTCAAGAAGAGAGATGTCAAGAAGAGAGATGTCAAGAAGAGAGATGTCAAGAAGAGAGATGTCAAGAAGAGAGATGTCAAGAAGAGAGATGTCAAGAAGAGAGATGTCAAGAAGAGAGATGTCAAGAAGAGAGATGTCAAGAAGAGAGATGTCAAGAAGAGAGATGTCAAGAAGAGAGATGTCAAGAAGAGAGATGTCAAGAAGAGAGATGTCAAGAAGAGAGATGTCAAGAAGAGAGATGTCAAGAAGAGAGATGTCAAGAAGAGAGATGTCAAGAAGAGAGATGTCAAGAAGAGAGATGTCAAGAAGAGAGATGTCAAGAAGAGAGATGTCAAGAAGAGAGATGTCAAGAAGAGAGATGTCAAGAAGAGAGATGTCAAGAAGAGAGATGTCAAGAAGAGAGATGTCAAGAAGAGAGATGTCAAGAAGAGAGATGTCAAGAAGAGAGATGTCAAGAAGAGAGATGTCAAGAAGAGAGATGTCAAGAAGAGAGATGTCAAGAAGAGAGATGTCAAGAAGAGAGATGTCAAGAAGAGAGATGTCAAGAAGAGAGATGTCAAGAAGAGAGATGTCAAGAAGAGAGATGTCAAGAAGAGAGATGTCAAGAAGAGAGATGTCAAGAAGAGAGATGTCAAGAAGAGAGATGTCAAGAAGAGAGATGTCAAGAAGAGAGATGTCAAGAAGAGAGATGTCAAGAAGAGAGATGTCAAGAAGAGAGATGTCAAGAAGAGAGATGTCAAGAAGAGAGATGTCAAGAAGAGAGATGTCAAGAAGAGAGATGTCAAGAAGAGAGATGTCAAGAAGAGAGATGTCAAGAAGAGAGATGTCAAGAAGAGAGATGTCAAGAAGAGAGATGTCAAGAAGAGAGATGTCAAGAAGAGAGATGTCAAGAAGAGAGATGTCAAGAAGAGAGATGTCAAGAAGAGAGATGTCAAGAAGAGAGATGTCAAGAAGAGAGATGTCAAGAAGAGAGATGTCAAGAAGAGAGATGTCAAGAAGAGAGATGTCAAGAAGAGAGATGTCAAGAAGAGAGATGTCAAGAAGAGACATGTCAAGAAGAGACATGTCAAGGAGAGATGTCTTAACAGATACTCGTATCCTCAAAGAGTATTGATGTGGCTGATGCATCTCTTTGGTTTGCATATGCCTCTCGCTCTGGCAGCTGATTACGTTTGCAGTCGCTGCGTAGCAGGGCTTGGCACAGTCTGTGCCGTTTTTCATTGCCGATCTTTGGGCTAGTTCTCAGCATTTCTGTTCGAACATAGGCCAACCCAAGAGCCATCTCTGCGCATGATCACCACTAGTTGGTGGTTTGAAGCATTTTTTCTCCTAGCAATCATTGGCAAATGGTTGGTTGACTCATATTTTTCATTGGGGTTGAAACCACCAATCAGATCATACAGCCCTTTGCTTGAACGTGATGGGCTCCAGATTTAACGCCGCCGGGCCAAGTCTTGACTGAGGGAGCCCAGCCAAAGCGTTACCGTGGAAGCCCCAGACCCGGACGGATCCCTGGAGCCCACCGGTTGCCCAGCGGGTTCCAAAAGTTGTGAATTAAGGGGCATCCCATGGGTACGCCATGGTACCCCCCAAAGCTGGTGGTTTCACTCTGATAATTCTTTGGTGCTTGAGCTGCTGGCAGCACCTTTAATATCCGTAGTTATTTGTTCTCAGATATTCAATGGGGTCAGCCCGCAGAGGGATGTCTATAGTCAGATGCTGCGCTCAAAACGGTGTTTCTGCCAATACGGGGGTATGGAGGTGGTAGGTTTGCGAATGTTCATCTTGGGTGGGTTGGTGTGCTTCAAGTCGTTCATGTCACTGGTCCCAGAGCCATGAATTACAGCTAGGCGCCCAGGGTTCAACCCTGGGGGACGCAGAGCGGAATGGGATATGATGAGGATGACTGCTCTGTGGTTCAAGGTACCAGGTATCACCTATGATCGCAGAGAAACTCCCACAATGTCCCATGGCATGAGGCCCCTGCCAGCGTTTTAGCCAGCTCCTTAGTGAGCGCCTGCTTGACTGTTGTCCAAGCAATGGGTGTATCTCGAAATAGGGGACCCCCAAATCGCCCATGAACATTCATTTTAATTTATCATTAGACTATAAACTTTAAACCAAACATTTTTTGCGCTTCCATATTTTGAGATGTTGTGTCATGTTGTATGAGTGAGGAGTTGTCCCATTGAATTGCGCGCTTAGGAGCGTGAGCTGGGGAACCTGCAGCGCAAGAATGCGGACAGGGAGGCAACCGTGCATCTTACCGAGAGCTTGTTGCTGGTTGGTGGTCTCAAATCTTTCTCAAAAACCAATATTTTTTAATAAATGAATAAATAAATATATATATATATATATGTATATACATATGTCCATAGTATTAGCGCATGATTGGTTGGTTGACCAATATTTTTCATAGGGGTTGAAACCACCAACCAGGTTGGCTCCTTTTGTTTTTCCAAGCCTGCGATCCGTTTCTCTGGCTCTCTCTCTCTCCCAGCTCCCGCCTCGCAGATGTCCACACATGTAGACGACACACGACCGTCACACTACTCATTACACTTTACTACATCATGCTACATCATGTTCCTGTCTAGCATCTTATAATTTCTGCCAATAGATTTCCAGCTCATGGTTCCGAGTTCAGGGTTTACTACATGTTTACCTTTCCTTCATGATGGAGCATCAGGGATTTGTGCTGGAGCCTGTGAGACAGAGGGAAGCACTGAAGGGCAGCGAACGCTTGCTCTCATTTATCTGTTTTTTTGGCTCCAGTGATTTGTTCAAAATGTTCGCTTTTTCAATACGTGACAGGCACATGTGCAGCAGGTGCTGAATAATTGCTAGAAAGGCGTGCGTGATGCAATGCGTGATGCAAACCTGCAGCTCGGTAAAAGATATCCGCCATTTCATTGCACCAACGGGCAGACCGGGAGCCATGCGTTGCTTGCGCGAACTGTGACGACGGGTGCCTGAACAATGGCACGCGCAGATCAGTGCTTTGAACGTGTCGAGGACTACTTAGCATGGATGTCAGATCCCAACCGAGTAATGCATGTGGAATGGCGAAAGGTGCGGCATGAGAGCCTTGACAGCAAGCGTAGCAACCCGGCAGGCGGTGTGTTGTGTCAGGGAGTCAGCAGCAGCAACAACCAGGACGTGCAAGGACAGGTGATTTACACTGCCCCAGCGGCAAGTGGGGATGCTAAGCTGCCCCCAATAGGCGGAAAGTCCATTTTGCTAAGGAAGTTGATTGCAAGGAAGAGTTGAGACTTTGCCGTGGCAGGATGTGCAGCATGGTTCAGCTACTGAAAGAATCTTAAGAGATACGCAAGTTTGACCTACAGCGACCAGATTTGACACGTTATACCCTGTAAGCAGCTTTTGTGCTCACGCTTGACTGTCACGGCGTTTCAGGAAGAGCAGGGGATTGACCTCACATTCCTGGCTCGAAATTCGCCTCTACGATGATAGACGCTTGAGATTGGAGATCTACGCAGATCGTGGCTACACAGAGTTCCCAAGTCTGCAACTGATCACTGCGCTTCAACCTGCCATTTCGATTGTGGAAGCATGCAGGGCCAAGCAAGCCGTTTTTTTACCATAATGCACATGCATGCAATTCACATCAGTTAGCATCAGATCAATAACATGATACAACCTATGACAATATGATATATTGTTGTTCACTGGCTAGGCAAAATGCCCAATATCGCGCAATGGGTGAATACGGGTGGTGTATTTCCACTGCACCACCACTGCCACCATTTGCCTCCTATTTGAGGAACTGCCTGGGTATGTTGCACTTCGTGTCTTTCAAGTATGTGGCAAACGCTGTTTCATTCTTTCATCGCTACTGATCGTGGCTGATGTTGGCTTATAATTTTCGACGTGGTTGATAATCTCAATACATACTATTCAATACTTCTAGTCGCCAAGACTGCGAGGAATCATCTGGGTTCTCCAAATCTTGGAGGACTGTTTTGAATCAAGGTGCCATGTTGCGAAGAATTCGCGGAGTATGTTAGCCAAGCGCCTTCGAAAAAGGGTCAGTTATGGTGGATAAGTTGCTCATATTTTTGTGCAGCAGGACGCGAGGCGATGATGTCACGTTGAACTTTGTCCTTGACGACCGTTTGACGGTTGTCAGGGCTACCCTTTTAAGGCCCCGACACGGTTTTCTTCCTGTAGGAATGAAGGGGAAAAACAATGAAAAACGTTTTTAAACTCTTGAGAGGGCAATGGAGAAGAAGAATTTCATTTAGAATTGCCTGAGTTTGCTGAAAGGCACCATCTGGCTGTGGGACTTGTTTCTTTGCTTTGCGTTTGTTTCTGTAGCTGGGGATGTGTTCGGATGCTTTTTCCTCATGCCTGACGCGAGGAGTGGGGTGGTAGTTGCACTTGCAGAGCTAGAAGGAGAAGCTAGTAGGAGTGGGCAACGGGTAGTATGAGTCAGGAAGCAGTAATGAGATGCAATGAGCGTATACGGTAGTTGTACTTGTAGCATGTGATAGCAGTGACCTATGTAGTCACTTGTCACCGTTAGTTTTATGCTAGTTTTTAATCTGCAAACATGTTTCCCTTTCGTTGATTTTGTTTCTTGTTGACGTATGCAATTGCTGTGATTGAAACATATTGAAACATGTAGATTTGGATAAGGCAGGAAAAGAGAAGCAGTCAGCGTTGGAATGTTTCACGCCAACGCTTCAATCACGTCGGCAAACAAAAAAAGCGAGAAAGATTCTGCATGACAAGCTATTGCAAGCTGTTGTGCAAGGCTGAATTTCGATCCTCGTCAACCGCCGTCTGCTGAGAGCGCACGCTTCTTCGATCCTTCGAGCACCATTTACGATGGGCGAGTTGCCGGCCCACAGGAACTGGCAAGGCCACTGACAGCAGAGATCCTGAGGAAGGAGGCCAAACAGCTGGCGAGGAGGCAGTACTCCCTGAGCGAATTCAATTGCGCCTTGTAGAAAAAATGTAGAAGTCATCAAGATGATGAAAGATGATGAAAGATGATGAAAGATGATGAGAGATGATGAAAGACATGGCAAGATACCGAAAGACGCGTGAAGCGCCATGCTACATCACACTTCACTTTTTACAACACTAGAGCATGTGACGTTGCAAGGTAACATTTCGTATAGAATTTTTGTCCGAGCCCGCAACGCTGCATGACAATTTGTTTTGGGCCGTCGCTTTGTCGAAACTGTATTTGGGGTAAGCGGTGTTCTTGGGAACCAAACACTGTCACACTTGGAGCCCCACATGGAATGCAAAATTGAATTGCCAGTCTATTTTTAACATGATGTTGAAAAAAGCCAACAGCATTTGTTTCAAGACATGGCCCCCTATATTTGCTGGTCATGCCGGCACGTTGTTGAAGGCGTTCCCAGGCATCAGAGGCTTGGGTTCTCGTTGCCAGGAGGGGAACGAGGATTTGGTGTGCGGTGTGCGGGCTCTTCTTGTCCTTGTCGATCTTGTCGTTGTCTAAGGCAGAGTTATTGTTTTAACATGTTTTAACTACTCACTAAAAACTTCCTGAGTGTTTGGGCACGACAAGCAGCAGGGTTCCAGTCTATTCCAGTCTTACTTAATGAGCAGGAAAAGGAATGGACAACGACCGGGGACTTAGAAAAGTAAACGGGTCTAAGTCTTAAGTCTTCACAATTATGCAGAGAAAATGGTTGCTTCAAGTTTGGCAAATTATGTTCATGAGTTGCAGTTTGCCGGTGACCAGTTGCCGCGTTTGATTGATCGATTTGGACCATGTGGCACTATTTGATCATGCTTGCCCATGGTGCATGGTGTTTGACTAAAAGCCGCAGACAATCCAAAAACCGTAAGACAATGCAAGACGCAAGACTGAATTCGTGGCACAGAATGATTTCAAGATATTTTGAGCGCATAGTTCGAATATGTTCAAATGATTCTCGTATCGACCTGTTTTTCAGCATTCTGAGGCCATCATTTCGTACTGGAACTTTGGAACAGCATCGTGGTGCCTGCACTGCAATCGGCTCACTACCCAGATCGCACCAAGATTGGACTCCTGTGGGGCGTTGAGGAGATGATCGGGCACTGGTTCCAAGGAACTAGTTCCCTTGCTTCGGTTGGAGCACCGACTCAGGCGCCGACTCAGGCGCCGGCGAATACAAACTCGTTGGGATCTGGATATCCCCGGGATCTTGGTTGCGACAATGTTTTCTTGTTAGAAACTACTGGACCTATGAGGCTAGCGCAGCTCCCAGTAGTTGGCACTGCCGATGTGAAGAGCTGGGCCTCATTTTGCTTGCCCGGCTTGGAGAAACATGCAATGCGCTTGGTCGAAATCATCTACGCATTTGATGTGGAAAAACTTGCACGGTCTCTTGAGATTCAGCTTCCAAGCACAAGCAGCTCACTAGCTCGCTTTGCATCCCTTTCTTCACTCTCCAACTGGGAGAATGCATTTGTCCTCCTGCGTGGCAGGGAACTACGCTTGGCAGTTTACAGTGTCGGTTCGCGTCGCTTGCTTTTCCTAAGTGGCGATGCATTGAAACATCATGAAAATCGCTGGGACTGGTTGGCGGACAGCCACAACTTGTCAGCAACTGAGAGGGCCCTTCAGCGAAAGGAAGACCTCCAACATGCTTTGAGGCGCAGTGATTTTCAAAAGTTGCTTTGCGATCCATGTGGCACGGATGAGCCAACCTTCCAAGACCTTTGAGGTGAGCATCAGCATTTCAAAGAAGATCTTGGTCTGTTGAAAACGCGGATGTCCGAAGAAGCTTCCTACATGCCCTACAAGAATGACGAGAATCTGTGGGGTGTGGGGGCATTGCTGTCGAACCGATGAGAGGATATGTCGGGAGGCATGCCCACTGTATTTGATGTGTACTGCAGTTGCCAAGGGCCACATTTGCAACGTGGATAGCCGGTGGGTGTCCTTTGTGCGACGTGCAAGGTCTCAGACTTCGCAAGATCCATATGTGAGGATAGCCTAGGTAGTTCCTAAATTTGTGTTCTATGATGCTTCTCCACTCAATGACCAACTTTTTACGGTAGAGAGACACCACCATTTTTGGACAAACGCCAATCGCAACGTCAGGAGCAATCTGCGAGATGGAAAAGCTGCTCCTGATTCTGGGTCACCCTCATACGAGGGATGATAGCGATGGCATGCGATGGCTTTTGGCTACGGATAAAATAGTAGAATGATTGCCAATAAATGTTAATGATGCTTAGTGATTAATCATTGCCGGTGATGCTAAAGTGGTGCCCTTAATAGATCACCAGCATTTTAACTAGTTCTATGTAACCAATAGATCAATAGCACATGATGATTAATCAATCCTCAACGAAGGGCGGTGCTACGGAAGCACTGTATAATATAAGACTTTCTTTTTACATACTAGTAGGTTAAACATGGCACTTGCTGCCCCTGCAACCTGGAAACGATTGACATTTAACACAATTGAAGGCCAATTCCTGGCCACGACTGCCATCAGTTGGGGAGCTTCGATGGTCTGCTGATTTGCTTAGGTCCTGAAGATTTTTTTCACGGTGGGTTTTCGGCAGGTTTCCAAAAATCGGCAATTGGCTGATTCTTCCGAAAAGGGTTGGCTTCTCCATGTTGTTTTTCCATAGTTTTTCTGTGGTTTTCCATGGTTTTCCATGGTTTTCCATAGGTTTTACATGGTTTTCCATGGATTTCCCATGGTTTTTCCATGGTTTTCCTTGCCTTGAACTTGCGCAAGCAGTGATCACGTTCGCCAGTTTGCGCCCAGGATCTGCGTTCGGAGAATGCCCGCTTACAGCAACAGCTGTCAAAGGCAACGAAGCCAGGGATCAGATAGGGATCGAATGGACGACCGGGGATCACCACAAGGTGGATGTGTTGGTTTCCCAACACAGGGAACCCTAAAACTGGTTGGTTTGTTACTATGAAATATGAAAGTAAAGGATGATATGATTTGGGGGAACCCTGATTTTGAGAAACAACCATATTAATAGCAATTGTGAAGACAGTTGTGATGGTGACGATGGTGCCCCTTTTATCCCCTTTACCCTTAGGCCGCTAGGCAGCCCGCCAAATCTGCATCCTTTCTATCAGTGAAGTATGATATTCCGTAGGTTTCAGTAGTCTTGTTATGTCTTGTTAGTTTTCAGTTGTCTCTGAGAGACCCGTACTGCTAGCCGCTTTGGAAGGCACGGAATGCTGTGACACTACTGAAGAAGCAGCTCGATGATGCCACCGTTCCGAACTCAAAGTGAAGAAGATTCGTGATGTGAAACGTGTCAAAGGTTAGTCGAGAGTTGGTGGTCTTCATCTTCAACCGGCACTTTAGTTTGAGCATGTTTGAGCAATGACATCTAAGCAGCATTGACCCGCGGCTGAAGGAATGCATTGCATGAACTCACCGTTTTCATGAATTCTCATTGGCACAAAGAGGGTCTTGGAATGTCTTGGATGTCTTGGAATACCTTGGAATGTGTTGGATGATGCTAGGGGAGAGGATTCCAACAGGATCCAACTTGCTTCATCCGGTTGTTTGGGACGCGCTGCCTTCATGCTGAGGCTGCGCGAGACAGAGAGAGGCGGTCCTTGGACTAGCCTTGGCTCCACCGGTAGAATCATTGAGCAGATCGATAGTCAGGGTGAGCCATGAAGCAAAACTTGGAACACATCTCTAACATACCGCATACCGAACATGAATCATCACGGCGGGATATTTTTGTAATTTTTTGTAAACTCAATTCCAAGCAAATTCTTATAGAGCCAAGGTCGTGAGCAAACAATGGAAAATTTCCCAGCATAAATTCAAGAAGTCCAAGCCAGTTTGGTCCAAGCCAGTTTGAAGGTACAATTTTTGTCATTTTTCAACCATTAGTATTCTCTTGAACACATTTTTGGAGTTCTTTTAGATTATTGTTGTAAGGCAACAATGGGTTTCGCTTCCAGAAGTTTTGAAAAAGTTTTCACAACTTTTTGATTTTTCACAACATTTTCTTTTAGACTAAACTTCTAGAAAAAGTTTTCGCTTCAAGATTTTTTAAAATGTCAAGGCAACTTTTTGGTTTTGACATTTTCACCTTGACACTTCGGGTTTCGCTTCAAGAGCTGGCTGACCACCCGAAATGGTGAGCCGCGCCAGGCTCAGAGCTGAAAGCCGGGATCCCGGCAGCGCTGTCAGTTTCGAAGGTTTTCAGCAACCGACTTAATTGCTTTAATCACAAGTAAAAAAGGGTTAATGTCAATTGGTTTAGATGGTTAAACCACAAGTTAAGCTTAGATTAATTGGTTTAACCATCATTAATTGGTTTAACTTATGTTTAACTTATAATCCAAGCACATTCGACCAGATTCATCCATATTCAACCTACCAGTCACACAGCCATGGACTGCACAGCCAACAGTCAACCAAAGAAGTGAACAAAGAAAGTTGACAACCAAAGTTAAGCTCCAGATTCCTATGCTCGTTCCTATGCAGATTCCTACGGTTCCTATGCTGACTCCGAGTTATGGGATTCGCTTGGGAGCCGCCCCAAGGTCTACAGAATGTGGCCCGAGAGTTGCAGCGACGTTTGGAGGAGGAGTGCGCCAAGGCCCCATTTTCTTTTCTCCTTGGCCGTGACCAATGTCCAACGAGTTCAATGTCCTGAGTTCAATGAGGACATCCTGAGTTCAATGGGGAAATCCTGAGTTTAATTGGAAAATCCTGTGGGAAATCCTATGGGTGCGGAAAGTAAGCCATGCGATGCGAACACTCGGCAGACGAATGGCCTGATAGCATCTGGCAGCGGAACACGGAAGCAGTCGCAGAAGCTACTGCAGATTGTAAGCCAAAAACATGTTTTTTCGGCCCCGCTTCGTTGTTCATGGTCCACTCAGCAGTTTCCAAATGTTTTCCGGTATTTCCTTGGGGGTTACCTGCAGCCAACAGCGCAGCCAATTTGATCACGAGATGATGCACGTTGCCCGCACAGCATCGCACAGCATGATAAACACTACATGGTGCAATCATGTAATTTTTGGAGGACAGCCTTCCGAAGACCATCTTTGCGAATGCAAGTGTCGTGAGGATAAAGAAGTGTGCCCCAAACATCTGGCCAGGCAAACGTGTTGCAGAAGACAATTGCCAATGCGATTAGTCGCCAGCTCGGTGATACTTTCCATCAGTTTTTCTTGTTAGTCCCATTATGTCACCTGCATTGCGAGGTCAAAATGCAGCTAGCAATGGCTTCCAGGCCATGTTGCACGTTGAACCTGGTATCACATGAGATTCTCATACTCCATACACTGTGCTCTTAATGGGAACACAGAATGGCCGACGCGGGCATCTTCCTGTGCTTCTCAGTGTCCAAGACAGAGGGTCGGGAGATCCAGTCATCATCACTTCCGAAAAGGCAAAGGGCATGTCTCCACTCCAGCAGCCATCACTAGCAGCTTAACCTCTCATGATTGCTGCATTGGTCTGCCTTGGTGAAGATTGGCATCCGCAGCACTGGAAAATACTTGGATGATAGTAGGCATCTTAGTCCTAGAAAGACAGTAGCTCCTCGCGTGATGTGAAGCCGCTGGCGTCGCCACTGGGAAGAGCCATGGCCGCCATGGGTCATTCCTCTGGCTGCGAGGAAGACGACTTTCAGGCCCCAAGTGCTTCCAACTGCCCCATTCCAAACATATTGGAGGGTGATGCATAGTGCACGGAAATTCTCATCAGTTAGGGGTAGGGGTGATCCAGGGGTGGTTCTACGTTAGCAGATTGCAACCTTGATATATGATGATGACGATGACAATGGTGATGGTGATGGTGATGACGATGATGATGACGATGACGATGACGATGATGATGATGATGATGATGATGATGATGATGATGATGATGATGATGATGATGATGCTGGTGGTGGTGGTGGTGATGATGATGCTGGTGGTGATCATGATGGTGGTGGTCACGATGACAATGGTGATGGTGATGATGATGGTGATTGTGATGGTGACGGTGATGGTGGTGACGGTGATGCTGGTGGTGGTGGTGATGATGATGCTGGTGGTGATGATGATGGTGGTGGTCACGATGAGATGACAATGGTGATGGTGATATGGTTGTGGTTGGAGAGAGCTTTCAACGAAAACCCTCACAATCTCCTTCGAAGAAACCAGAAGACACAAAACAACTTTCGCTACAGCGAACACACATTCATATGCATTCTTCCACATGCCTGCACCATGACGTGAACCGGAAGCACTGTCCGAACAAACACCGATTGGACAAGTATAGCGCAAGATTCATACTCGTTCAAGGTCTACCAGGTTCATAGATATTTGTATTCATCATCATGCCTGACTTCCTGGTGGTGCTTCAGGCAGAGACTGAAATCGCCTTTGCAGCAGCCATGGCAGATCCAGACATATCGTTTGTTCCTTAGACGACATGCAGTGGAGCCAGTCGCTAGTTTCAGCACTCATTTCACCGGGAAGCTAATGCTGATATGTGCCGATTCCAAATTTCAATGGTAGTGTATGATTTGGTAAGGCAAGGGGACTACTACGACCTTTGTGCACGCTTGCCTTCACACTGTTGGGCCTATGAATTTATTTCACCCAAGCCTGCAGCGACTCGGCCATGACAGGTGATAGGTCTAGGAGTCTAGGATGGACTGAGTGGCAGTGGATGGCACTTGTTACCGATCCGGTGACGCTTCTTTGTCGTTGCAGGCTGTGCAAAACTGCTGCTTCATTCCAAAGATTGGCATCCAGGCAGCACCAGAGCTGAACACCAACATCCACCAGCCCGGTGCACTGGCAGATCACTCTATCTTGCCAGTGCAACTTGCTGACATTTTGCTTCTGATCTCATGAGGATCTCATGAGCAGTGTTGATGTATCAATGTCTCCATTGTTCAAAATGCAATTCTTGGGGATGTGTTGAAATATGTTGAAATCCACAAGTGAAGTTAATGGAGTTCAATGGAATTGATAGGATATATATGGACCGGCTTTTTCATAATTTTCATGGTCCTGCTGCTTCCATGAAGTGATCATTGCTTCTTTTGGGACCCGGGAGCACAAGCCAAGCCCCAAGCATCGTGTCAAAGGTGCGATGGGTTTGATTGGTCGCTGTATTGCGAGCTTTGGTGCGGACGTGGTTCTCAGCGTTGGCAGCAGCTGGGCCATGTTAGCAAAAACACGACTGTTTCGAATGGAAAGTTTCCAACCCATGTGTAAGACTGAAACCATCCATCCATGTCCCAAACCTGGCTTTGTATTCCTTGTATCTGTTGTTGCTTGTTTGTGGCAGGGGCTCTTCATGCATTGGACCCGGGAGCAAAATAGGGTAGAGCGAGGATAAACTCAGTGTGTTTTCCATCCTTGGAATCTGAAAGCGACTTCTGTACACTTCAACATGTCAAGGCAAAGAATTCAAACTTGAATCAGTCAAGCTTGAATCAGGTCATCAGTCAACCAGGTTCAACCATTTGAACATCTGAATGTCTAGTCATCAGGTCATGGATGGTCATTGGGTTGTGGACAACCGCATTCAGGCGGCGCCGGATTGCTGGAATGGTTGCTATCGCCAAGGTTCAAAGCCTCGTGGCTTGCAGTGGCTGTGCTTGCCGCTTCATGTGATAGGCTATGATAGGCTTACCATGGCTTACCATGGCTTACCAAACCCAACGACAAAGGCAAAACGCTGAACTTCAGACCATCCCAGCGGCAAGGTCATTTGTATTGACTATTTCTACGCGGTTTCAGATGCAGGCCCCTCACCGAAGCATCTTGGGTTGGTTTTCTGAAGCAATACCATGACTCCTTAATTGACTTGTGCGCATACACGCAAGTACACACGTGGGGACATACGCAAGCATACGCAAACAAAAGCATACATAGTATATTGTATATTTCAAAGTGTGTTCTACACACTGGCAGGCCTGTACGCGCATATGTTTTTTTAGATAAATGTACTGCACATAGTCATATCACATATCTATCTATCTATCCATCCATCCGTCCGTCGGTCCGTCCGTCCATCTATTTGCATGTGTACATCCATAGGGTCGCACATATGCACACATATGTAAGTACACAGGCACACACGCACACACACACACACATTAGCACACCCATAGGCATACGAACACATGTACATATCACACACAAACATATATTATATATATACATGTTACTTAACATGTATGATATTCGTATGTATGTTCACTGATGCATGTGTGCATATGTTTGTGCATGCACATGTGCATTTACAGCGTGCATGAACATTTATGCTTGCATACATACATACATACATACATGCATACATACATACATACTTACTTACTTACCTACATACATACATACCTACGTACGTACGTACTTACATACTTACATGCTTACATGCTTACATCCTTACATACTTACATACTTACATGCTTACATACTTACATACTTACATGCATACTTACTTACTTACATACTTACATACTTACATGCTTACATACTTACATACTTACATGCACACTTACTTTACTTACATACATACTCACATACATACATACATACATACATACATACATACATACATACATACATAGTTACATACATACTTACTTACATACATGACATACATACATACATACATACATACATACATACATACATACATACATACATACATACATACATACATACATACATACATACATACATACATACTCACATACATACATACATACATACATACATACATACATACATACATACATAGTTACATACATACTTACTTACATACATGACATACATACATACATACATACTTACATACATACTTACATACTTACATGATTGCATACTTACATACTTGCATACTTACTTACTTACTTACTTACTTACTTACTTACTTACTTACTTACTTACATACCTACATGCGTACATGCTTACATACCTGTATTGCATTTTTACACTACATTACATTACATTACAGTACATTACATTGCATTGCGTTGCATTACATTACATTACACTACATACGCACGCCTATGCACATATGCATTAGTGGCTGGCTAAATGCATCATACATGCACATGCATTCATAAGTACATGCAGGTATATCCCAATGCAGGCACACACACACTCACTAGGCATCATCATGAATGCATGCAAGTATAATTTGTATGTGTGCATTTCTGTAAGAATATTTCCTTCACATGAGAACATGTGACATGTGCGTAGGCATGTGCATGTCTACGAAGGCAGATGTCAGGCTAGACAGCTGTTGGTTTTGGAGAGCAAAGCAAGCCAAGGGTTGAGACTCACATGCCAAACAAGAAGTAAAGATGTCAAGCACTTCTAGCTGCGTTGATCTTGGCCACAGATTGCCTTCCATCTTTTCCTGACAGAATTCTATGAGGATTATGAGGATGCCAGGCTTTGGTTGCATCCGTCTCCTGCGGGAATATAAATGTAGTAAGCACAACAACTTGCTACCCAGTACCATCATGGGCACTTGGTGCGCTCACACTTTCTCTTTCTGATCATTGGCCTATGCCAGCCACTCACTGAAAGTGGCATTCCACATTTTGTTTTTCCCCTTTGATATGTGCTTACCGGTTCACGGTACCGACCCACGGCTTTTCCCTCTCCAGGTGATGTAGATCCTTGGGTCATTCCGCAGTTGCACGGCGCAGTGCGACGGGAGCAACCATGTGGGTTGACCTTTGTCGCTTGCAGAATCGGCCACTATGCAGGGGTGATATCGGGCGATGGCGATGGCGGGGAATTGTAATCGTCCCAACGTAAAGAAGTCAGTAGATTCATAAGGGGTTCTTTTGGCTGTTGACAGCCATCGTTGTACAGATCAACTGTTTTTGATTGTTCAGCTGTTCGTAAAGGATCGTAAAGGTGTCTACCAAGAAAAAAGTCCTTTTGCTACTGAACACGGTCCATTTGGTGTGGTTGTGCTCATTGATATCTATGGACCTTCCCAGTAGAATTCATTTAGCCATCCCACTACAGCTGCCCGTTGCCACCTGAGGTAAGTCCAGACGACGCACTTTGGCAAACATGGCATGAAGAGCAGAGTTGCCAGTTGACTGGTGTCGCTGGTGTGTTACCTTAGCAGTTAACGAAAGATTTGATGGGCAGCCATTCCTTGATGGTGTTTGGTGGCCCAGTCACCTAGTTGATTCTTGAAGTGATGTGCTTTTCATGCCATACACCAAGCTGATCCATCGAGGTTTTTGACGTCATCGACCTGCAGGGTGGCAGTGCTGTGTTGCTGTGCTGCTGGCCCCAGCCGGAGGCTGAGCGCTGTCAGAGAGATCAGGTGACCAGGTCACCAGCTGTCGGTCCGAGGTTGACGGCATCACAACTGCAACAATATCGACAGCACTTCGCGCTGGCTGGCTCCATCTTCCTGATGGGCGAGAATTGTGGGAGCCTTGCGGGGAAAGATTGGGACACATGGAAGACATCGCTGTCCATGGCCAAAAGCTGATGTTCTCATGGCCAGCTTGATGCATGCGGGGTGCGGGCAGGTCATCCCGAACCTCAGCTGGCCGCAGAGGCTTTGGGCTGCCTGCCTGGTCACAGAGAGGAGGCAGATCAGAAGGAAGGATTGTGGTGCAAATATGTGGTCAGCACTGGACACTCGTGGTTAGGAATGCTTAGCGGATTTTTGGCACTGCCAATCACAACCAAACATGATCATTTACAATATTTACAGGGAGTTCTATAACATTGATCAAATAGTCAATCCCACATCACATGGGAAGATATCATTGGATATCAAATGGTAGTTCCCCCCAATGATTTGATTCAGGAATCATCCCACATAGTGAGCTACCAGAGGCTTCGGGGTTATGCCGTTGACAGTGGCAGCTTCTTCCACATCCGAAGCCATGTTGATGAGTTCCAAGGGATTCGCAAGGCGCACCGTGTAGCAGATAATGGTGGGACATCAGCCATTCATGGGGTGCCCCCCAAGGGAAGATCAGCCCCCAGGAAACCAACAAATCCAAGTGTTATTTCAAGGGATGGTTCTAGTTTTTGTGTCGGTTAATTACCTGGGAAAGGTACGGCAAGGTGTCCAGTTGCTACAACTGGAAGCACATCATTGATAAAGCGCTGCACTTTGCTGTTGGGTTGAACTTTGAACGTTGACAATGATTGATTATATGATTATATACTGTAACTGGTTGCACCTTTATGTGACGATCAAGGATGACGGTTAGCAAATGATGGTTGACAACGGTTAATAGTTGTGCAATGGTTCAGCCCCGGAGAGCTGGGTAAGAATTGGGAATTGCTGAGTTGAGGGGCGGTCAGTTTGAAACGAATAAATCGGGTTTCAGCTACAGATCAAAACATGCAAGGACTGTGGTGATCCCAGCACTAATCAGTGCAATTTTCATAGGGAAAACATGAATGTCTGCGGCATTTGGGCCAGCAGCCACATTCATCAAATCCTTGAAATCAGGCCCTTTGCTGCCCTTCTTTTGGCAACACGGTGGTATCATCCCATGAAATCGTCATCATTTGAGATCCATAGTAGCCCCAGTTTTACCGTTGATGGCTGTGGGTCTGTTGGTGTCTTCTAGATGTTGTGTCTCAAGATGGCTATTAGATGACCATTGGATCTGTTGGTCAGTAACTGCAGTAACCTCGGGCCCCCAACAGCGAAGCTTTGAAGCTGACTTGGGATACCCTGAACGCCAGCAAGGTGGATTGCCTATCGGAGCCATGTGTCCTGTGGAGCTTTGCAGCAGAGAAAAAGTTGCGGAGATCAGCTGGAAAGTGTCAACTCCAATGGTTCTCAATCAGCAGAAAGTCACGTATGAGTAGGATTGAGTAGGATTGAGTAGGATTGAGTGGGATTGAGTGGGGTTGAGTGGGGTTGAGTGGGTTGTGGGCTCGGAATTTAGTGTGACTTTGTGTGAGTCATTCTGAAACATGTACTGTTTGGGTGAAACACTGGGGTCTTGTTGGTGCAGGCTCCAGATTTGACCGCGAAGTCAGGGCCGTCGGGAGCCCAGTGCAGCCGGGGACCCATGGAGGGATCACTTTCGTGTTTTCTGAGGCGCCGGACTCGTGATGGAATCGGGGAGAAGGCTTGGGAGGGGTACGGGGCACTGGAAAAAAACACCATGAACCACCGCTTCCTATCCTGGCTAGGGCAGGGTGACCTGACAGCGATGGAGAGAGAGAGACCTCAAAATAATTGGAGAGAGCAGCTTTTTTGGCACATTGAGATGCTAGATTTGGCTGGATCATTTTGCTTCTGAACTTCGCGCATCTTTGCACATTCCTTGAGTTAAACCAAAGGGTGAACATGCACTCGTCCGTTTTTGGTAATCCTTCTTGGGCCCAATGCCCTTTGACAGGGAGCAGCGCATTTGGACGAAATATTGGAAAAGAAAGAGGAGAAGCTTGAAAAGGATGGCGCGAGCGAAATGCGGCCAAGGCTTTCACCAGCACGATTTGAGTTCAAAAACATTTTGGAATCAGTTTTTGCAGACATCCAGGCACACTTCAACCCAACTCGTCCGTTTTTGAATCATTTTGGGACCGCCATGCATCATTTATGATCATTTGAATTGATTCAATGGACAACTCAACCGACAGTAAGATAGGCGATTCAGGGACGTTGGGAAAAGTTAGAGTTCAAATCCTGCCTCTCGGTTTTGCTGAAAGAGGCGTCGTGCAAAGCCGCGTCCTGAGCGAGAGACAGCATGAGACAGCAGCAAACAATTTTCGTTATACATGAAACTTATCCATTCTACAGATTTATCAGGTATACGATTAATATTGATTCAGCATTCACTTATCATGAACCATCGTACATGAAACCATGGTGCAGGCTTGGCCTGGAGCCCTTGCCCGAAGAAGGTGAGGATGGCGAGGTGCTCCGATGGCCGTTGATTCATGGAAGATCACCGGTGATGGCTATGCTTCAACGGTTGAGTCAATCAATGGTTGATGATGGTTGACGGCAAGGATGATTGTGCTTTCATATGCTTTCATGATCACAAGCTCAATGATAGATGATGATGGTTGATGATGGTTGATGATGGCGCTATCCAACGACAATTCGGATGAACGAATCATCAACAGTGATTCCCGGTGGTGCGGCATTGCTCATTGTGCATGATGCCGGTTCAGAGCCAGTCCGAGGTGCAATTGTCATCAAATTTCCTATAGCAGCTGTGGATTTCTTTCATCGCTCTACTTTCCAGCATGACCTTGTTGCATGAATCTGCATGACTGCGGGTCAATCTCCTTTACCTCTCTTACCTTTCTTCATTCCCGCACCATGACACAGCAGTGATGATTGGAACTCAGACTCTGCAGGACCAGGTTCCCAGGCGCGATCCGGCGATGGGATGGCGAAGTGTGTGGGTTGAAGGGTGCCACATTTGGCGGTTTCTCAAAATAGAGGACCCGGAAAAATGGTGGGTTGTGATTATTTTTGTAAAATGGTTACTGTAATTAATAGTAGAATATAGTAGATTAGTAGATGATTTGGGGGGTCCCCTGATTTCACAAATCCCAAGCCAGGGGTATGCCTAGATCCCTTTACAGGGGGGAGCGAGGCTAGGAGCTACCAGGAGAGGTGCAACCAGATGGTAGAACATTCAGACAAACATGGCGCAAGTTGAGATGTGAGAAAAGGTGCTCAGGACCGACCACCTTTTCTGGCGCAGTTTTCTGTGGGCTCCAGCCTGCATTTCGTGGTTGTCAACATGAGATCCCGCTGAAAAGCAAAAATCACCAGGCCCTTGACCCTGTCAGAATGTGCAGAGGGGTACTGCTGTGGCATCTGTGGGATGATCACGCTGGATACATGTGGATAGCGGATGATAGCGGATGATTTTGGGGATGATTTTGGGGATATGTGGGATGGTAGTTTTAGAGTGGCAGTGGTAGGACCACTATTTTTGCACATCATTTTCCTCGCAGCCTGGCATGGAGACCCTGGGATCGCTAGCCATTTGCTCGCTGCGATCTGTGGCGACCGTGTCATGTTGCGCAGCTGTGGGCATCTATGCTCGTCGTCAAGGCCTTGCATTCCTCAATCCTGCGATGTCAAGATATTTCAATTTGATCAAATTGCAAGACTGATTGACCATAGGCGGAACCAGATGTTGCATGACGTGGTGCAGTTTACTCAGTGGCGAGCAATCCACATTTTGTAGCGAAGGCATTCTAGATGACTCTGCTGAGAAATTCTTGGACAAGATTCTTGGCATTTTTTGTTTGCTTCGGTTCAGAAGGACCTGGTTGTGCGAATAAATTCAGTGACACTCACTGGTGGCCAAAGAGGGCAATTTTACTTCCTAAAGAGTGGATGTGAATACTGCCAAGCTTCAACTTGAGCAGGGCCGGGGTCCATCTCAGACAAAATTTAGGATTTGGTAGAAACTTGAGCGGAACGGCAAATCATCACACTCCACAGCTGGGGTGGGTCCTTTGTGTTGAAGTATGCAGCTTCTAAGATCTGTGTACTTTATTCTTTTCGGCATGTTCACGAAATCGACCATCCCTAAATCACTTTTTTCACCTGAGCACTCTGAGGCTTGTTTCTTCAGTTTGCCTGCCATGCTTGATTTTGCGGCAGGCCACCATGACAGTGAGAAAGAATGGGCATTCGAAGACGGGAACATAGGGGAACCAAATGCAGCGGAGCTCACTGGAAAAGTGTAGAGCCTGTAGAGCTGTGACCAAATCTTGACCAAGAGACACGTCAAATCTTTGGAACGTCGGAAATTCAGCATCAGCCAAGCATCTAATGCATTCTAATGCTAATCATCGGCATAAGCATCATCAGTCGTCGATAAGTGGCCACCAGTTTGCATTCAGTTTCCCTGAACCCCTGGGATTATCTTAGATTGTGAAGGGAGATCGGAGGGGTAACCAGCATGACTCATGACACAACATATGGCAACGCGAGCTCTTTACTGCATCATGGGCACGGTTACACCCTACAACCGCACAGGTTCCGCCACTGGTTACACTGCACGACCTTCTTGCGATTTGGCCCTTGATCGCGAGTTGCCTTGGCACTGTGACGCCTCTTGGCGGGACTTTGCGGCCCAACAACTAAGACTCAGCAACTTGATGTAAGCTTAGCTAAGCTAAGCAGGACTAAGCAACACTAAGATACACTAAGTGCTTTATCTTAGAGAAGTCCCAAAATGACACCGTATCACCTTACAAGGCCTTTTGTATTGTTCCACTTGGTGTTGCGTCTATGGGGAGAGAAGGAATGGGATGGGGTGCCTCGGTTGCCCGGGGTGCCCAGTTGAGCTTGATTTTACTGTTAAATCCCTTCATTCCTCAACTGTCAGCTGGAGGTTTGGATTGGCGGCTGGAGCGCTGGCAGCATGGTGGCTGAATTTGCGTGGCTTGGACGGCCAACATGAACGAGGGGGAATCGTGTGGAATCGTGTTCGCACTGTCCCCAGGCACTTCTGACCCATCTTTGACCCGTGCTGCTTTCCACCGTAACCTTGACGTTTCCTGCGAGCCTAGGCAGCCACAGTGGGCTGATCATGACAGCAGTTGCCTTTCCGAACTCCTTCTCCGTGCCCATGACGTTGCTACTGACCATCGGTTCACATCCTTTGCTGAAGGCAACTTGCTGAACATTGGGGGTCTCAGTGGGCTTCCCGGGTGGCTCCCGTTTTTTTTATGGCAGCCAGGTGATGCATGTTGATGCTAGGTGATCATGTTTGCTCCAAGTTCCTCGCCATCGAATGCTTGATGAACAGAAATAAGCTGCTTGGGTCCAACACGGTCCAACGAATCCTTCTTGGCTTTTTTGAAACTTTTGTTTTTGTTCTTTTCCTTCTTGTCACGGTTCTTCCATGTTCTTCCTTTTTTGTGTCTCTCAGTTTCTTCCTTTCTTCCTTCATTCTTTTCGTCGAGTCATCCTTTCTCACTTGTTTCCTGTTTTTCTCTTTTTCCTCCCTGCCTTGGCTAGATTTAACCTTCCTTGTTTTTTGCATGTGATAACATATACTACTTGAAATGCAGAACTAATTGAACAATTGTTTTGTTTAATTCAATCGCTGGTGAGTCAGCTCTAGGTTGCGCTTGCAGGTGATGTTGATCCTGTTCCTGAGCTTTTGGCTGTTGCTGATCTCTCCCCTGATTGATTTGCTACAAGTGCTGTTGATCATGATTATTTGCTTGAGTATGACTTCTGAGAGATGCTAGTTCCCTTTATATCTGTATGTATTATGTATTTGTATTGTCTTTTCTCGCATGTTTTGGTGGCAGCTTGAAGCATAGGCCTTTGGGGCACTCGTTCCCAAACACAGAGTAACAAACAAACAAAATTCTCTAAGCTAGAAACACTCGTCACGACTTGGGCTGTGCGTGGTTTTGGCGATGATCAGAAGAGCATGTTTCTGCTGGAGGAGACCCCCGCGTGCAATGGCGGGTCTCTTGGTGAGACCTCCACGCATTGCTTCTCCTTGGACTCAGATGAACATTTAGCGATAAAACATTACAAAACAACATAATTTGCCCAACACTTCCCTTCGTTGTTTGGCTTGTCCTGCCTGGTGGAGGCTTCTGGCGCTGGAGAAACTCGGAGACAGCGCGGAGATCGGGGATTAGACGAAGTGGCTGGAAGTGACGCCATGTCATCATCCAACAATGGTGAAATTACGCCAAAGTCACAGACATTATTACGCTATCACTGTTGGGTTACAGTATGTTACAGTCAATCACATTCATTGAAGAGCGTTGGTCCATTATTAGTTGGCATAGTTGGTTAACCATTCAGCATTCAACCAGGGAACGCAATGCACACGCAATGAACGCAATGGAAGGCATGGGAGTCATCAACCGCTAAGGGGTGTATGATGCATGAAATGTAACTTACCACTTTTTCGATGGCACATTTGTAAGAACTATGCCCACTTTGAGCCACATGGCATGGCATTGGGACACTTCGATGGAACTTAGACGACTGTAGGGTCTTCAGTGGCAGACTTCTGCATCACTGGATCCCAGCCTTGCTCAGGACGTGGATGATCGGATTTCAATGCTATTCCTTGCAAGCTATCCGTTCTGGGTGGTTGCACGTTGGGGCATTGGATTTCCTGTGTTGACAGGTGCGGCTGGTGGTGTTGGCGTCGGCAAGACTGGGAAAATAGCTTGCATTTTTTTTTTCCTCGAAATTGCTTCAAGGATTTTGCGTGATAGTATGTGTGGCTTCAGATGTGAGCTACAAACCAAGCATTTCAGAAGGCCTTGGGAACATGATTTCAGATGTGGTCCATCAGTGGAAGTCAGAAGAATCACCTGAGCATCTGAGGTTTGTAGCTTAATGCAGTTAGATTACATAGCTGGTGACAATCCAACTAGGATTTGCCCATGCCTTTGCAATCCTCTCCAGTTCGAGGCAATGCGTGGTGGTTTCTTAAAATAGGGGACCCCAAAAATGGTTGGTTTATCATTATAAATGACTAGTAAAGGATAATTTGGGAGGTACCCCTATTTTGAGAAACACCCGCGTAATGTTTTTTCGGCAGATCTTGGCAGGAGCTTTGTCGCTGGAGCAATGGAGGAAAAAGGTCCTCAACCCACCGGTGAAGGCAAGGCCAGGGGGCTTGACAGGGGAATTTCATGGAGGAAGAGATGGGAACGTAATAATTGGCGCGCTCACCAGCAACTCATCCACCTCCAAGTTAGTCCATTCAGAGCTGAAACATGTTGAAACTTTGGTTGAAATTGTTTCTGGATTGTGGCAACTTTCAGGCGTGCTTGCTCTCTTTGCCCGCAGCCTTGGTTCCTGGCCTCAGACTTTGGCATGGGAATTATGGCGTGGGAGAAGGCATCTTGTGTCGAGTTGGCAGTGCATGCCTTGGCCTGTGATAAGTTAGAGCCGTTCACAAGCGTACGTGATCGAGGAATCATAATTAGTCAAATCTCATTAAACCGATTTTGAATAGTAATGAATCTTACTCTAGCCACGGCGTTGCTAGCCTTTCCGCATGCCGTTTCTTCTGCGATTTGGGGATTTCTTTCCTGACCATGCAGTGCGAACATCTTTTTATGAAATAGTGATGCGCCTTTCGGATTTGCGTTTGCATGACCTCCTGCACATGTCCCTACATGTTTCCCTGTGACAAAGTGTGAAAATTGGGGGACCTGTTGAACCCTGCAAAAGCTGACATGACATTTGTACGGAAACTGAAATGGTGCAGTTTTCTTCAATCATGTTTTTTTCACGACAAGGAGGTCGTGGGTCACATCTTGTTGTATCTCGTTGTGATGTGTTGGAAGTGGTAGGATTTCGGTAAAGCTGAAGCAACTCAAGCACGCCTTGATTCAAAGAATAGCATGACAGGCCACTTGCAACCTTCTGTAAGCCCGTTCTTTGCCACACATGCCTCATCCCTGAAACCTTTTCTCATGTTCTATTTTGTTTTCAGTACCGATTGCATTTGATAAATCATACATATATGGGCCTCCTATCTCATGTCTTGTATATGCATGGTGCTCCAGCTTTTGGGGTCAAGCGGCACATGAGTGCCTGGATACCGGATACGCTGCGAGAGGTTCGACTGTGGTCCCATAGTGCTCCTGGCTGCCCCTGGCTTCTTGTGTCAGGGCTAGCTGTGGTTCTAGCTGGCATTTGCTGGTGTGCCGGGCTGGCAACTGGAGCCTTGCTGTTCTCATCCAGGTGCCGTCGGTGCTTGGGCCAAGGACTGCACCTTTTGTTTGTGACCTGGCAGCCTTTGCCGCTGGGGACCCTGGATCTTCGAGGCCGGCTTGCCGAATATCGTCGGGACCTTTGATGCACCCTGAAACTGCTCCTGACCCCCTGGTTGAATCCATTACTGTTCAATTAGCGGGGCTTGAGCTTACAATCACTGCTACTCCTGTAGCTAGTGGTGGTTACTCTCGGGGTTCCGGTTCTGAGTTTGAGCTGGTGGGACCTGGATCTCCATCCACGTTCCTTCAGCCTTCGTCCCCTGAACTGCAAGCTTTGGTTCTGGAGACTACATCACCTCTGGCTTTGGCAGCTCTGCCCATTGATCTGGACGAGAGGCTGTTGAGGGCATTGCGGTCTTCCCATCCAGAGTGGAGTGCTAGAGCTCGCCTGGCACGTGCCTATCGTGCTGGCCTTGCTGCTGCGATCCGTCTTGGAGGTGAATTGAGCCCGGTGACGTCACCGGCCATCCCCTTCAGGAATTCCATCTACATTGTGCTGCGGTGTGAGGACTATCCCAACGGGTTCTGGACCTCTTCGTATCGCACCTACATCAACGCTGTGGGTGAAGGCTCAGGCCTTCAGCCTCGATCCATCAGCCACGCCTTGGCATCCAGAGCTGAGCTCAGTCTTCTTGGCAGGTGCTCAGCGACCATGGCCTCAAGAACGCTAAGAGGGCCTCTCACCAGAGAGGCCGCCCAAGGGGCCCTGGCTGCCCCAGCTTCACAGCGAGTTCTGCCAGAAGTGTTCATCGACTTGAACGAGGAGGAGACGGGGTTCGCTATCCTGGCATGTCACCTGGCTTACATCCGCCAGAATGGCTTCATGCTGGTGATCCCTGGAAACGACCATGCCCATGCCGTGGTGGAAAGCTTAGGCATTTCGGAAGAAGCAGCCCCTCTGTTTCATGTTGGAGTTGCTCGTCTCGAGACCATACGAGGAAGAGATGCTGGGCTAATCGACGTGGAGCTGGTCGACTTCCCTTGGGACCTAGCGGGTCAATTCACCTTCGCTCGCACAGGTCGTCATGCAGTTCCTCGCGCTCGCACCTTGGGCTTCACAGCGGTTGGGGAGACCGGTCAGTGCAGACCTCAGGCAGCAAGCGCTCGCGAGTTGGCTGCAGAGTGGATGACTTCAATGGAGGAGAGCACCGCGCAGGAGTACTTAACTGGAGAAGAAGCCGGGGAAGACGAGCTCTTGGGCGATCCGGAACCGGAACTTCCGGCTCCCTCCCAGGAGGTTGTGACGCTTCGAGCTCAGATAGCAGAACTGGAGCAACAACTTCGAGCTCAACAACAAGTGGTTGCCCCCAGGCCGTCTTCGGCGTCAGCAGTCAAGACTCCGGCTTTGTTTCAAGCAGACGGGGCCCCTCAGATGTCGCAGAGCGATTGGGCTCGACTGCAGCACCTGGCGGGCTCGCCGCCGCCAAGAGTGAGCTCAGGCGAAGTCAGGAGAAAACAGCTGGCTTACCCCACTGTAGCAAAGGACGAGGCTGCCTTCGCCAATCTGGAGCGAGAAGCGGAGGAAGACGACTTGGCTTTGATGACGCTGCCGGAGACCATGGCATCATCGGACCCAATCCATCAGATGATGTTTTTGCAGATGCAGCAAAATGCAGCGTTGTTGAAAAAGCTAATTTCGCGAGGAGCAGATCCAGTGCTTGGGGCGTTGACAGGCGGAAGCGGCCTGGACAGCGGGTCAGGCAGCAGCTCAGGAGTCAAGGGCTGTCTAGCCAGGGACGCCTACATAAAGGCCTCCCAGGACCTCGATGCTGTGCAGACAGTGACCCGGCAGAACATGCTGAAAGAGCTTGGCCTTGCAGCTCATCGAGAAGAAGGAGGAACCATGAGGAAGTACATCGAGAGGAAGGTACCGCTTGCAGAGTACCGGTTGCTGCCGGTTGCTCACCCAGTTTGCCTACATGGTCTCGGAAGGGTGGCAGGTGGGGCACGAGAGCAAGAACACAGAGCTCTTAGGCATCCTCTCCAGACAAGGGCAGGACCCAGACAGCATGGCTGTTGACGGGGTGGCAAGAACCACCTTATCACATCCTCCTCTCGAGCAAGAAGAAGGGCAGCCTGCAGCAGTTTTGCAAGCTGTGCAAACCAGCCTGGCTCACAGCCAACCTGGCCTACTTGCGCGACCTCGACTTTGTGGAAGCTCGAATGGCCGCAGTGGGAAAGCCGCGCCAGCCTGCATTGGACGATCCAGAGAATCCGTCCAAGCCTCCGCCAAAGAAGAAGACACCCAAAGGCAAGGGCAAGGGGAAGAATCCGCAAGCAGCTGCTTCAGAGCAGTCAAGCACCACCGAAGTGTGAGCGCTGCACAGCAAGACTTGCATGCGCAGCCATGTTTCCCGGTTGATAAGGGTATTTTTAGTTCGGCACCTCCCATAGATCCCGATCAACTTAGAGATATGGATTGGCTTCCCAACCTCGATGCCCATAATTCCGAATCGCATGATGTAATTAGATTAGTTTTGTATGCATGTAGGGCTCTTAGGTCAGCCCCCACTGGCTTAGGTCATTTCATCCGTGATAGCCTTAAAGCCGGTGCTGCCTGCACCGTTGAAGGGAGTAACCACTCCCTATGGCCTGTCCCCCTCCCTAGGTGGCGTTGGACGGCAAGTGCGCACTTGGGACCTCGCCGCCGCAAGCGGCTGCGCTTTCTGAGAGCAAGATCCGAGCTGTTGCAATTAACGATTGCAAGCCTGAACTGGGAGGTGCTTGGGTTTCCGACTCAGGCCCCACCCTCTGCTCGTTTAGGAGCACCAATCCAAAATGCACAGCATCCGGTGATCGAACACCTAGAGTCCATGATCACTCACTTTTTGAAGATGCCAGATTTTGAGTGTAACGACCTGGGACGTGCTCAAGAAAAGTTCTCAAGTTTAATTCATACCGTAAAGGAACTTCCTTGGTGTAAGCTAGGGTTAGAGGACCTCGGTGAATTAGCTAGTCAGCTGAAGCATGATCTAGATCCATACAGCAGTCATTTTTCTCCGAAGAAGCCTGCCCCAGATCAGAAGCATTCGTGCGAGACTGCGACCGTGAAAGTGCCAGCAGGACTTAATACCAAACCTGTGATCTCGAACCGTGTAAAGTGGAAGAGCCCTCCTTCTTTTGATGCCGCACCTTTCCTTGATGATCTTCTCCTAAGAGCTGCATTTAGGGACCCTGAAGTGTTGCGCAAAGACAGACGAGAGTGGCCAACTTCGCATCCGGCTCGAGTTCATTGCTCCATGTCGGAGCTAGTTGATCTTACAGAACGCTGGGATCAGCTGGGTGCTTGCATACTAGTCCCTGCCGAGCAAAAGGATTTCTCCGAAGCAGTTGGGCTGTTCTGTGTCCCAAAAGACAAGGACTTTGATCGCCTAATTGTAAATCCCACTACCATCAACAGTAGGATGCGCACCATTTCGAATACCACAAAGGAGTTAGCCCCTGGGTGTTTGCTTAGCCTGTTGCATCTTAGTCCCGATGAAATGTTTAGATTTCAGGCTGATGATCTATCTGACTATTACTATATTTTTGCCGTCGCCCACCAGAGAGCACTTCGCAACTGTGTTCGTACTAGGATACCTTGGCACCGTGTGAAACACTTCAAATCATATCGACCAGAATTTGAAGGCAAGGATCTCCTGGTAGGATTGGCCACTTTGGCCATGGGCGACAACCTCGCTGTAGAGATCGGTCAACAATCCCACAAAAATGTGATTAGGCAATTTTGTGGGGGCCTACTCGCCCAAGAATCTCTCCGCTATCGCCGCCCTGTTCCCAGATCCGATTTGGTAGAACTTTTGGCGATAGATGATCATGTGGGGTTGCAGAAGCTAGCAAAGTCCAGATTCAAGTCAGAACCTTGTCTTCGTGATTCACAAATCTTTAGGGATGCGGGGGTTGCTTATAAAACGGTAGGACAGGAATCTAAACAAAGACGGGATCAAACTACCGGCGTCATCCTGGGCGCCGATTTCGATGGTTTGGAAGGGAAGGTCATGGCTCCTAGGCCTCGAGTTCTTATCCTCTGTTTACTCTCCTTGGTCATCTCGATAAAGGGGGTTTGCGCACCAAAGATCTTGGCCACCATTTTAGGATGTTGGATCCATGTTCTCATGTTTCGAAGAGTTCTATTCGCAGTCGTTGATTCCTTGTTCCAAGAGGGGCAAGGCATTCCACAGAATGAAACCTTCTGCCTCAGCAGGCAAAGCAGATGTGAGTTGCAATTACTTGCCACGCTAGGCCCTTTGGCCCAAAGCGATCTGAGAGCGAAGTGCAGTGAGAATCTCTTTTCTACAGACGCAAGTAATCAAGGGGGTGCCGTTGTTTCCGCCCGTGTGGGCCAGAAAGTTTCAGAAGAACTTTGGAGACATTCTGAACAACGGGGATTCTATACCAGACTCCAAAGCCCTGCCTCTGCCGTGTTAAGCGAACTTGGTTATGAATCTGAAGCTGCTCAGTTGTTTGGAAATGACCCTTTCTTGCCCGAGATTGCTTGTCCCACAGGCTTACCAAAGCCTCTAAAGGAGGGTTACATTTTTGATTGTGTTGAAATCTTCAGGGGTGCGGGGAACTGGACAGCTGCCCATGCAGCTCGTGGCCTCACCTGCCATGACGGCTATGATGTGGCCGGTGATCGCATTCGTGTTTCAGACCTCTCGGACATCCACTGCTTCCGAGAGCTTGTTGCATTGGCTTTGCGCGGAGTTGTCAGAGACTTCCATGCCGGTGTACCTTGCCCAAGTTTTGGCACACTTAGGCGACCCCAAGTGAGGTCCAATTCCCAGCCTTACGGTTTTGACCCTTCAGATCCTTATACAGCTTATCATAACCTTTTAGCCAGACGCACCGCTTTCATCTTGATCCTTGCCATGAAATCAGGCAGCTTCGTCAGTGTGGAGCAGCCGAAGAATTCTCGCCTGTTTCGCCTGCATTGCTACCAAGTCTTAGTGCAGCTTGGCTGTGTGATTTCGCATTTCACTTTTTGCAGTTTCGGAAGTGCCTTCCAGAAGGCTTCAAAATGGTTGCACAACAAACCATGGCTCCTCCCGATGGAGTCGAAATGCACTTGCCCATATAAGAAAAATCATTTCGTAATCGAAGGTTCTTTCACAAAGTCTTCCTTGAAAGAGTTCTTGTCCCGTTGCCGTCCTTCTTGCAAAGTTGTTTATGGTCATGAACCTAAGGTTGGTCAGGCTGTTTCAGACTATTCAGCTGCATATCCCCTCAGGTTGGTAAACATGATGGCTACTGGTTTGGTAGCTGCCAAGCGAGGCCACTTGGACCGGATTCCCATGTCCAAACAACTGGACGCCTTGCGAGAAGTGGGCTGTGAGTGCTCAGCTCCGAGTGCAGGCGCAACTGTCATAGCTGAACCACCATACCCCCCTCGTGCTTGGTATGAAGACCCCGAATGGCTTAGTGAACTTTCCAATTCAGTTGACTTCAGAGAACTTTTCAGATATCGATTCAAACGTCCGGGTCATATCAATGTGAATGAATCCCGCACCTACAAAAGTTGGATAAAATATATGGCTAAACATGAACCACACACCAGATTTGCTGGGCTTCTAGACAGCAGGGTAACCATAGGTGCGTCATCCAAAGGACGCTCAAGTTCATCCTCAATTTGCCGAGTCCTCCAGGGCTCTATCGCTTATGTGCTAGGCAGTAACTTGTACCCTGGTCTCCTCCACACCGCCTCGCAGGACAACAGAGCAGACGAGCCGTCTGATCGGGACGTTCGTCCTCCCAGCCATCCTGTTCCTGGATGGCTTTCAGATCTGGCAGTTGGGGACTATCGCAAGTTCGATGCGGTGGTGGCTTCCAGTGGCATTCCTCGAAACCCTGCTCGATGGCTGCGTTTCCTGTTGATGCTGGCTGGTGACATCGAACCGCGCCCTGGACCTATGCGAGGTGCCTTGGACATGAATGTGGGGTTCACTCCTGTGACTTCCTCACGCATGGAGAAGTGTCTCAACGGTTTCCAGGCTTGGGTGGAAAGCAAAGCTGAAGTTTCTTGGGAACTTTTGGAAGCCAACCCTCAAGCATTAGCTATGGCACTTAGAGGCTACGGTTTGTTTTGTTTTGAACAAGCTCTGTTTTTATGATATAGCAGCTGTCCGTGATCGGTACCCTCTCGCCCGAGCGTACCTCAACATAGCTTGGCAGATCGACAAGAAGTGGCAGGTGTTTGAGCCAGGCTGCTGTAGAGCAGTTTTGCCGGCCTTGGTTCTACGAGCTGCGGTTGCAGTCGCTTTCCTTTGGGGATGGCGATCTTGGGCTGGACTCGTTTTGTTGGGCTTCGCTGCGATGCTGCACCCCTCAGAGATGCTGGCTTTGGTGCGTAGAGATTTGATTTTTCCTTCGGATGTTTGCTACGATTCATCCGCTCTTTTCATCAGGATTCGGGATCCCAAAACTGCTAGATTTGCTAGACGTCAACATGGTCGAGTTGATGATCCTGGTATTATCTTTGTGGTTGAATCCCTTTTTGGGTCATTGGCTGCAGATGACAAACTCTATGGCTGCTCCATGCATGTTTTCCGCCGACAGTGGAATTCCGTTATGGATCGTTTGGGTGTGCCCTTCAAACAAGCTGACCATGGGGCGACCCCGGGAGTGTTGAGAGGTTCCGGGGCGACCTTTTTGTATTCCGCCAGCGAAGATATCAACTGGGTAGCTTGGAGGGGCCGTTGGTCCAAAGTTAGAACCTTGGAGTACTACTTGCAGGAAGTCGCAGCCTATGTCATGATCCATAACCTTCATCCTTTTGCAAAAGCTCGCATTGAAGTTCTCTCTCGCTTTGCCTGGAGTGTGCTAGTTTCGAAGCTGGAACCTTCGGAAGTAAGTGAGAAGCGGAATGGATTTGCCAGTACCAAGCTTGGGTGACAATCTCCTGAGACCGGGCTGAGCCGTTTTGATTTCTGAGTGTGGCTTTGCGCTTGAAGTGCATCAGACCTAGCCCACTCCAGGGCAACTTTGAGCAATGCAGGCACAAAAGCACGAGATGGGCCTCCTGTCTCATGTCTTGTGTATGCATGGTGCTCCAGCTTTTGGGGCCCACATCCACCCACCCAGGGAATGGATTTGCCAGTACCAAGCTTGGGTGACAATCTCCTGAGACCGGACTGAGCCGTTTTGATTTCTGAGCGTGGCTTTGCACTTGAAGTGCATCAGACCTAGCCCACTCCAGGGCAACTTTGAGCAATGCAGGCACAAAAGCACGATATATATATATAAATATATATGCGTGTTTGTGTGTGTGTGCGTTTAATCTAACATTTCTCAGTGTGAACCAGTTTCTCAGTGTAAATCAGTTTCTCAGTGTTTATCAGTTTCTCAGTGTAAATCAGTTTCTCAGTATGAATCAGTTCTTCAATGTTAATCAGTTTCTCAGTCAGTATAAATCTGCATATAAATGTGAATCAGTTTCTCCATGTGAATCAGTTTCTCAATTTGAAGAACCCTTAAGTGAGCAAGTTCTATTTTGCAAAATGTCTTCCAACATGCCGAAAGTCAACAGTGAGCGAGGCCTGACTTATAGTCTACTTGTATAGGTATGCAGTGGCCTTGTGAAAGTAGGAAGCCCGTTAGCGCCTACGAACTGAGACTACAAACAAGCCACAGGTCATGGCAAAAAAGAAATGAATACATCATCATCATCATCATCATCATCATCATCCTACGCATATCTGTATATATGTATATATGTATATATGTATATATGTATATATGTATATATGTATTTATGTATATATCTACCTTCATGAAAAAATGTATATGTAAATATACAGAGTAAAAAATATATACATAGATCTTTGTTTATTCTGTCTTTTCACATTGGTTACGTTGGTTACATGCTCCCACGGCCACGTGCTTTTTTGAGGCTTTGCAGCATGCGCGCGCTTTGCAAAGCTGGGGCGTGAGCTTCGATGTCTTTCAACCAGTGTCTCAGAGAAAAATGGGGGAAAAACAGGTTGACCATTAATGTGGCTATGGGTCAATATCAACCAACCAATAGTGGTGGTTATTACCCAGCCAGCTATAGGGAAAACAATGGTTAATGATAGGGGATAAATGACTAATGGTAGATTAATAGGGGGTATTCCCCGTTAATAGGGAATGAATAATAGTGATTAAATGGAGAAATCATCATGCACTATTAATGTCTACCCAGGATTAATCAACCCCTGGTTGGTTAATAGGGGGTATCCCCCAGAAGCCTTGGTTTCACATTAAAATGCCATCCCCCCCAATGAATCAACCTGGGGTCTAGTATTCCTGGGTAGGCATTACTAATCAGTGGAATGGTCGTGAGCCAAGAAGGAAGTGGCTCAGCTGATTCTTAACCATGATATTGTTAGCCATTACTTGGTCAACATTTGGCAAACATGGAACATCTGAAAGGGCATTGGACAACTGCGGTTGGTGAATTTGTCGTCAGGTGTCCTCATAGTCAGCCCATGTCCCCCAGACACGAGCCAATGACCATCAGATCCTGCCTGCGGGGAATTTTGGTGCTTCGTGGTGTTTCCAGGTCTTCCCACAGTCAAATGTGAAAGGCAACAGCAGCAACAACAGCAACAACAGCAACAACAACAACAACAACAACAACAACAACAAATGAACCACAAATCAGACAGCCACAAATCAACCGGTGAAGCATTTGCCAAGCATCATCAACCACTGTTCAACCTCGGACGGACCTGCTACGTTTGGTAACGAGCTCCTGAGGTGGTCACTGCAGTGGGCTATGCTGGCCGTTGCTCAGTCCCATTGCTTTTGATGGCCCTGGGCGCAAAGGCGACGACGGGGGAACCGAGGGATGGAGACATGCCATGGAGACATGCCATGGAGACATGCCATGGAGACATGCCATGGAGACATGCCATGGAGTCATGGAGGCGTCCCGACGTTCGAAGGTGATCATTTTGCATGATTTGGCCTCAAGCTTTTCCAGAGCAACCAACTTGCTTTCAGTAGCTACGTGTCAGTTAAAGATGGCGAGTCCAATGCGGATCACTTGCCTCTACATGCTTTTCTTTCTGGGTGCCACGCGAAGCTTCCCGGAGGGAGAACTCAAACCCATTGTTGCCAACTTGGACCCCGTGAAACCGGACATGACCAAGGAGGTCAAGCAGCAACCCTTGCATGCAGAGTTATTCAATACAGAAAACAAGAAAGGGAAAAAGACCAAGGAGACCAAGCAGATGCAGCGGAAGAAGGCGCAGAAGACCAAGAAGACCAAGGAGGCCAAGGAGCAACCCTTGGATGCCGAATTGTTCAGTGATGAACCGAAGGATGCTGAATTGTTCAACACCCAGATGCACAAGAAGAAGGCGCACAAGACCAAGGCGACCAAGAAGAACAAGAAGACCAAGCAACCGGCCATGGACGCCCAATTGTTGGAGATGCATGAGAAGAAAGTGCACAAGACCCAGAAGACCAAGCAGCAACCAATGCATGCGGAGTTATTCAATACGGACAACAAGAAAGCGAAGAAAACCAAGGAGACCAAGAAGACCAAGCAGATGCAGCAGAAGAAAGCGCAGAAGACCAAGAAGACCAAGGAGGCCAAGGAGCAACCCTTGGATGCCGAACTGTTCAGTGATGAGCCGAAGGATGCTGAATTGTTCAACACCCAGATGCACAAGAAGAAAGCACACAAGACCAAGGCGACCAAGAAGAACAAGAAGGGCGAGCAGACCAAGCTGTTGGAGGTGCATGAGAAGAAAGTGCAGAAGAACAAGAAGACCAAGAAGACCAAGCAGCAGACTTTCTCTTCAGAAACTGAAGCTGCCTTCAACCACTACCTTAGCGTGGAGAAGGGCAAGCTTTCCTTGTTCTCCTCGAGTTTGAACAAGATGTCCCCACTGATGTCCAGGGAAGAAATTCAATTCTTTCGAACAGAGCTTTCGAAGGCCGATGCATATCTCGAATTTGGAGTTGGTGGCTCAACAGCCCTAGCCTCAACATTCCCCAACCTCAAGTGCTACAAGGGCATTGACAGCTCAAAGAAATGGATCGAGAAGGTCTCAAAGGAGGAGAATATCGCAAAGGCAATTGAGAAAGGTGTTGCAGAGCTGAAGCACGTAGATATTGGGGAGACAGGCTATTTAGGGTATCCCGCCGACAACACCACCTTCGCACAGTGGCCCAAGTTCTCTGACGAAGGATTTGGCAAGTGTCACACTCGAGCAAAACACCGCATGGTTCTGGTGGACGGACGATTTCGAGTGGCTTGCTTCTTGAAGGTGCTGCTGGGCATGAACCAAAAATGGGCTTCCAAGACACATATGCTGATCCATGACTACAACAGGAAGGATTACCATGCGATCGAAGAATTTGCTGACCTCATCGAGATTCATGGCAGACTTGCCCTTTTCAAGAAGAAGTCCGATGTAGATCACAAATCCCTCAAGGAAGCGACCCTGAAATTTGAGCACAAAGCTCATTGAAGTACTACCCTAGACTGAATCCTGCCTAGGGATAAAATTCCCTTAATTCTTTGAGAAAAAAAAGCGATTGGTTCTTGGGCTCCCGTCGTCCACTGGGGTCTACTTGCTTGCCCAAGTTGTTCCGCGACACATGCTGCTTTGCAGGGGCTTCTAATGTCCTCTCTTACCAGGGCAACCTGCTTAAGCTTCGTCAGGTACATGAGAAATACCTAGCCCTAGATATTCCTCGCCAAAGGTTCACATGGAGGGCGCGGTCCCAAAAAAATATATTCCATGATATTCCTATATAAGCCTATATATTTCTTTTCCAGATATCGATTAGCATCAAGTTTGGTGCCAGCAGGCTCTCCGCAAATCTGGGAAAATTCATGGAAAATCTAGGAATCATAGGGAAAACCAGGGAACGGTTAGGAACGCTTAGGAAAGGGTAGGAACCATAGAGAATTCAAAGAAAAACATAGGGCCGCCACTGAGTTTTGTTGCAGCCATTGAAGCAGCTTGAGAGTGATCAGGTAGACAGCATTTGCGCAGAGATTTTGGCCACCAGAGGAGCTGCTACACATTGCACAAACATGCGCAGCCGGATGCGTTCATTGAGACAAATACTGTAGAAATTCTGTCAGCATTGGTCGTGGTTTGGTATTGTTCGTAACAAGATTTTTTTGCAGAGCTCAGAAGCTGTGTGAGAGAGTGTTTGTTGTGAGCTGAATAATTCAACGCAGAGCTTGCTCAGTGGATAGCAACCTAGGCGAATGAAGCATCTATTGCCTCCAGAGCATGAAATAGTCAAGGAACATCAAGGAAGCACCTTATGTTGCCTTTGTCTCAAAAAGATGCTAGGAACTCAAGACTCTCCTTTGAGTTTCGGAATGCGGCAGCAGGACCAGATGAGACCCCTGCCACATACCAGGCCCTGCTCATTCCTTCTATTCCTTCGTGCCCTGGCGCAAACGGCAGGTATTCAGTGCCAATGCCTGGCTGTGTTTTTAGCGCCCCAACCTAGGACATCTTCAGGCTGAAATTTCAGCCTGAGCTCGTTTCGACCGTTTATTCTGCCCGACCGCTGAAATCTTGCCTAAGCCCGATTTTCTTGCCTGATGTGTTTTCAACCAAAAAGTGCAAGCAAAATGGTTTCAAATACATTTCGGGCATTTTCGTCTGAATGACGCGCACTTTCGCCTGAATGATGTGCGTTTTCGCCCGAGACATTTTTGACAACAACCCCAACATATCACGGATGGTGACAGGATTCTTGCCTGACACACGTTTTTTGCCTGCAGGCAGAAATTCTTCCCGAGAACGTTAAAGGATACTTTTTTTGTTCAGGCTGAAAAAAAGGTCTGAAGGATTTCGTAGGAATGCATTTTTGTCCATGAGGCTGAACAGGTGATGAATCGCTGAGAAGTCTCGGCTTCTCCCCCCTCCTCTCATGAATGCAAGATGGACAATACAGTTTATGAATGCTTCGATTCATGGTCGTGAATGCTTCAACCTGGATTTGACGGCTCCGAGCTGCTCTTCTCTCCTCTTCTCTCCTCTTCTCTCCTCGTCCCCTGCAAGGGTCAGCAATTCAGCACCCCTTTTCAATTCTTCAAGGGGATGGGGTCGAACAAACACTTGCCTCGGAACGACGATTCGTCAATTTCTGCAGAGTTGGGAGTGTTCGTGTTGGACCTCCATAGTTTCCTTCATTTTTGGGCATCAATTTTGTGTCTCGAATGCGAGCCTTCTGCATTGACAGTCTCCAGACAGCTTCAGTTCTGTTCCCATCCTGTCCCCACCCTGTTCCCATCCTTCACCTAAATCTCTGCTGCCACGCCCATAGCTTTCGTCCTTGAGCTCCAGCCGTTCAGTCGTTGGCAGTGGTCAGCGCCCAAAGATTTGATATGTTTTGATAGCATATCATGCCAAAAAAGGATATGATAGTATGATTGATTGACAAAAATTGATTCATATCCAAGAGATTCCAAGAGTTTGCCCATACCACAAGAGTCCTGACAGTTTTGGCCATTGTCCCTAGGCGCAGTCAACCTGTAGCAGATGGAGAGGTTGGAATGTCAGGACCAGGGAGCGCACAAACACAGCCATTTGCGTTATCGGTGGCCGGTACCATCCAGTAACCCCTCACCTTGGGCATTGCAGTGCATAGAGTCATCCCTACATGCATATATATATATATATATAGATGTATAACATCATGTTGACCATGCAACACCCCGTCCAATTTGGGGTCAGTACCAAGGATGACAGCACCGGCAGGGGCACCACGAAGGCATCGAGTTCGGGACTTCCCGGGATGCACTAGCCATGGAGGATGCAACTCTAAGCGGGAGCCGCGCCAGGGGATTGCGGATGGTGTCCTCTTCAAGTGACCGATTTATCCAACTTGGTGATTGAATGGTGGATCATGGTGGACCTTAAGAGTTTCCTTTCGATCTTTTGATGGGATTTGAGGGAGGCAATTTCTGTAGAAAAGGTGGACCCCCAGAAAGAAGTCTTGAAGGCAAGCGTGCGAACTCGGAATCCTTGCGCAGGATTAGAAAGTTCGCAGGCAAAAGCCAAGTCGGACGTGCAGGACAATGAAATTCCCAGTGTCTTGGTGGAGTGAAGTCCGCACATGTGGAAGTACTTGAAAGTGCTTTCTTCATCTGTCAGCGACCCATTCTGAGTCGTTGAGCATGGGCAGACTTTTGGATCCATTCTGAGTCGTTGAGCATGGGCAGACTTTCGCAAATGACCGGTGTGGCTTAAGATATCCTAGGCATGCCTCTACGAGGACATTTGGCAGTGCTGATTTTGCGACAACTTTTTGGCGCTCTACTGGGGCTTCTGATGGACCTTCGACTGCACAGAGCCAAATGAACGAACAGATGAGACATCGGACCCAGGAGGATGGCCCAGGAGATCCAGGAGGGGGCCCTAGGATGGGGATCTGGAGTTTGACTATGTTTGATTCAGCTGTAACGGTCATGACTTGGCTTTCTGATTTCTACGTGCCTCATTTTATGCCTGTAAGCCGCATCTGCAAACCTGTGTGAGAATGACAACTCATGAATGTGCGGACGGAAAAGCAGCTCCAAGCGAAGTGATGATTCGCAGTTTATGAAATTCAAAATTCCACCATCCTTTTTCATGAATATGGCACGACCACCACTTAATTTCCATGGTGGATCCCATCATGGCGGAGTCCCCTCGGGGTTGAAGACCTGTTGACAACATTTGTGGCTTTGCCGACTGTATTTCTGGGTGTCCAAGGCATATTTGGTGAGGCGATTCTGCGGTGTCACTGACCATGTGGTTCTAATGACGTTTGGCTGCACAAGGGGGCGGTGTGGAAATGCGCCGAAGGACAGGTGGGAACTCAGTTTGATCCCCAAGTCTGGGTCTTGCGACGGTTCACCACGTGAGATTTCAGCCAGTGGCAGTTGCCACCAGTTCAACCACTTCATGATGCTCGCAGCCCTGAGATGCACCTGAGGACTCTTTTGTTGCAAAGCTGTGGGCCTCCGATGATCAATTTGTCTGTGATGACAGGCGTTCCTTGTTGGCAAAGGCTGCTAAATCCGGACACCAATCAGGTGTGGCACAGCCGCCATCAAGTATGGCCGGCAAGTATCAACCATGAGCAACCATCATTGACCATTGTTTAAGTACCTTATCAGATATTATCAGCCATTGTTGGACTGTATCAATCACAGTCATTATTAACCACTATCACTGTTTCATGGTTTCAGTACAGGATTTGTTACAATGGATCCTGCCAGGAATCAATGACTCAAAAAGTAGGATGAGAAACATCCGCCCCGAAGCCAGAATCAAGGCCAAAAAATCATGTAGTGATATGGTGGTTTCTCAAGATCGGGACCCCTCCAGTTATCATCCAGTTGTTTTAAAACCATTGATAGCAATAGAGAAACCATTGTGAGGTTCCCCTACGGCTTGAGAAAGCGCAAAGCCTATAGTGGCAGCATGGTCGTGGCAGCGCATCAGATTTGTTGCTTACCTGCTGATCTGGTCACCGAGGTCAGCGGATCTGCCCAGCGAGACTCTGCGAAACTGCTGTTGGTTACCTACGCCGCCTCGGTACCTGGGAAAACCATTGGGAACCTGCCTCGGAAGCATAGGGAACCTGCGAACCTGCTTCCCCGGAGGGTTGGTTCCATCACATTTCCTGAGCTTGAAAGGGTAGGCAAACGCAGGTCACAAATCCCAACTCATGGTGGAAAATAGACTTAGAGCCTATGAGCTCATGAGGTCACCGTGGCCACATCGTTCCTACATGTTCCTACTGAATCGCTCTTGAAGTACCTGTGAAAAAAGTGCTCAATAACAAGCTACGAAAGAGCTGGGTCCCTGTGTGATTTTGGATGCTGCACTTCATATCAGCTTGTCGCGGCCATATGGGTGATGGAGTCAAGCAGCGATTCTGCACCAGGGATCATGCACAGTGCCGTATGCAATGCACGGTTTGGGGCAGTTTTTTGGTGCGGAGATGCTGGGTGCAAGATGATGAAATCGATTCGCAGCACTGAGGTCTTCACCTGGGTGATTTGGACGACAATTTATTTGTCTTGGCTGTAGCATGCTGTAGCTGAGCGGTGCCTTTTGGACATTTTGACTTTGCAACAAAGTGGAGGTGCAACATCCGCGAAAAATGTCAAAAAAAGGTCTATTTCTACGACGACTTGTTTTTTTAATCTGTAGTGTGCCGTCCTGACCAAATCCATGGTGCAAATGGTGCCACGGTTGAAATCTTTTGGTGGCTCAGAGACTGACAGCACCATTGCTTCAGCTGAAGATGCGTTGTCCACTTCCGTGGATGAGCAGTGGGGAAACTGCCTCATGGAGTACTCTAAGAGTATGCTTGTACAAAGCTGACTACGGACCATTGTCAGTTGTGGGCCATGGAAAGTCATCAGGGAGAAACCCAAATGGATGCCGTGAGCTCACGGTGTTTTCAGTCTAAATGTGCGCAGATAAAATGATATAAAAGTTTGGAGATGCATGTGTAGCACAGAGTTGTTTTATACTTATGCGAGGAAAAGGGTTTGTATGTATATAGTGTATGTATAAGGACGTGTCTTTTACAATTACAATGGTCCTCTCCTTGGCATACAACTGTCCCCGACAGTTTCGCGGCACTTCTTCAGGTGTGGAATTTCTGGGGTTGGACACCTGCCTGGGAAGTGTTGGGTGCATTTTTGGGAGCATTGCTTTGGAGGCAAAAGACTGGCAATGCGTCTCAGCTAGGCACATCGCAGAACTTTCATTTGTAAAGGTCTCCGATGTGGCAGAGTGAAGTTGTTCTTAGCGGTTTCATACTTGCAAGTTGCTTGCGCCTGCTATGCAGCAGAAGCATTTTTAGAATTCAGCTCGGCACTGCTGAAGCCTAGCTGTCCGACTGTGCTATCTTCAGCCTCGCTGAGGTCGTTATCACAAGAATGTTGGCCCGTAGAGTTGCTGATGCCGTCATGGGGGAGCACGTCAATCCCAGCATATTTGGGAATGGAAGATCACAGAACATCATGGAACATCCTGGAACAGCCGCAGATCCACCAATCCACCACTCTAAGAGAAAACATTCATCCACTTCTCCAAAGGCATCCACCACTACTAGTAAGAGAAAACAGCGAGGCAATGACATCTGTCTCCAGGTCTTGGGAGTACGTCGTGCAAGGCGAGGTGGAAGAATGCCAGCAGTGGATACCTCCATACAGCGGGAGCAGATCTGCATGGATTCACTTGGCATATGGAAGGCTAATGTTGTTGTTGGATGACTGATTGCGGAAGGCGATGGACCGAAGGGCAAACAAGAACAAGCAGAGCTACGCACCTTTCCAATCAAACATTTTAATAGCACCAAATCCCAAGGGAACCACCAACGTGACCCATGGCAGACCATGCTGGATCAATCTTTCCAGGAGAGTCCTGAGGGGATTTTCATTGAGAGAGGATGTTTGCTATGATTAGATATTTGAAGGTGTCTTTTTACCTTCAAAGAATGTTGAATTTCAGCCGGTCGTTTCTGGTGAATCTGACAGATTTCGCTATTAGCGATTAGGCCGCATGGGCAGATTGAAGCCTTTTTATTCTGACAAGACGATGATCTTGGATGATCTTGGTGGATTGGGGGGACTATCCTGGCAAGACACAATGATGTCAGAAATCCAGGTTTGACACATCCCAAGCCTTCGCCCCTGTGCTCAATAGCAGCAGCTCGGCTAGGTCAATACGACCGCTTAGCAGAGCAGCCGGACTTTTCCCCAAAGTTGGTGTCCTGCTTTCCAGAGGATGCCGTGGCTGTGTGTGGTGGTCTGGGATGAGCCCTGTTCAATTGGTGCAAATGAAGTTGTACACAGCAAGTCAGGGGACCCAATAGCTCCTAAGAGCAGCATGCAAGACCATGCAACATCATGGAACTAGAAGAAGAATTGATAAAATAAGAGATCATGTAACATCGTACTGTAGGACTTGGATAAGAGACCTCTCTTTCAAAAAGGCTTCCAGTGAAGAGATACAGCGTGTGGCAGTGGCAGGATGCAGTGGCATGCGCTCGGAGTCGAGGCACCGGCCCAGAGCCGTACGAGTTCCGACGGGCGTCGTGTGTTTGGAAGATGTTGGAAGCGATCAGGGTGGAATATGATCCTAACCAGTATCCTATAAGTGGTTATAGCTAGGGTAACTACTGGTTGGAATATTCCCTAAGCCTCGGTCCCCGCAGGAGGCAGAAAAAAAAATATTCTTTAGGGAACTACTTGTACAGTGGTTAAACTATGTTGGAATGTTCCTATCCAAACATGTGCGGAAACAAGGGGCAGTTTGCCACAGTACATTGTCAAGACTTGAAGTGCTCCCTGGTTTTGACACCGCTCATGTTGCAGGGGTGGCCTTTGTTTGCACCCGTGGCAGAAGAGTTGGGGGCCTCAAGGAGACAGACTTGTATGAAGACTTCTTGAGATACAGTCACTATCCCAACAATACACGAGCAAAGATACACTTTTTCCGTGTCATCATTTTCATTCCACGAGCATTTGCCCAGTATCGTTTGCTGCGGTTGGCCTCATGGTCCAGAGATATGAGTAAAGTCTGGTTGGAACGGAATCTTTACAGCAATTCCTACACAGGCACATCCATAGAGAGGTGCACGTCTACAGTCCAAGGGCGTCCCAAGGTGGTGTAACTTGGGCTAAGGCTGATGCCGGAGTGCCCAACCAGGACGACTTCGTGTTGGCAAGGCACTCCTTAGCCCATGATGGTCACATCGCACTGCCGGCAAGTTTGATATCCATGTGCCACAACCACTAGCACCAGCTAACCATCCAGCTACACCAACCAACCTGTCAGCCAACATCAGCCAACTAACCATGGTCAGATGGTGGGCCAGACCTTGATAACCGAAGTGCAACCGCGGTTGGTTAACTTATAACTCAGCGTCGATGGAAGGTTTTTTACTCAGGAGGAATGTTTGAGCCAATTTGAAGCTTTCCCATTGAATAGACCATCTACCAATTGGTGTCATGGATTTTGTGCATCAACAGCTTCAGCCAGGCGCTGTATGGGGTCTTTGACGGCCATGGCCAAGCAGGACGTTTCCTTTCTTTGCGAGTGTTGGCAAGAAAAGCTGAAGATGCTGAAGCTGCTGAGCAGATGTGGCAAGGGTATGCAAGGGCCAATATTGACCAACCAGTGGGTAGGTGAACGTCCCAACAGCTCGATTACAGGCCAATCCTCGAGTTTCCACGGTGACGGTAGCACATGGTAGCACCGTTGAGAAATCATTTTGGGTCGACGAACAAGAACGGTCTACGCCAGGACACCATTGCGCTGCATATGCCCGAGGGGTCTTGCCAGAGAGTCTTTTTGGTTGGATCCTCAGTTCTCCAGGGTGTCAACCAAACAACTAGTTGTTCCATGCCTGTTTTATGATGTTTCTCCATGCTCTGGTTGGAAACATAATAAACCACTAGTGGCTGTCGAAATTCGAAAAATCCCTACGGAATCATATGTGGTTGCCTGATGTGAGTCGGAAGTTGTAACATATTTTGAATGTTCCATCCTTAGATGGGCGATCAAAACCCCCGTAGTCACCTCTGCAGATAGTGCCTCTGTAGAAATTCATGTAAAATTCTGTTTCAAGTACTGTACCCTGTAGATAGTGCCTCTGGTTTTTTCACGAAATTTTGTGCACTTGAAACATGTGGCAACAGCCAGGCTGCACGAAGTCGGCGCACTTAGGTCAAGGATCATTGATCGCAGGGCCTGAAGAAGCTTTGCGCGTGGCATTTGCCCAAGTACAGGCGGCAATCCCTTCCCGGCCTTCACCTTGATAGCTTCCTTGCTGTGGGTCGAAGGTTGATGGTTGATGGTTGATGAGGTTTGATGAGGGTTGATGAGGGTTATGACGGTTGATGAGGGTTGATGAGGGTTACGGTTGATGAGGCATGATGTTTGATTGCAATTGGTGAGGGTTGACGGTTCACAACGAGGGCTGATTCGAGCGCATGCCAGGAAGGACTGCTGTCGGGGCGCCCCAGGTTGCACCGCGATCTCCCCATGCACATCCCACGTGAATGGCTGGGCATGGCTGGGCATGGCTGGGCATGGCTGGACACTGAGGCAGCAGGACTTTGACACAGAGACCAGTGGCACCACTGCGACAGTCGCACTGGCTGCGTTCTCAGACTTGGCTCTTGAGATGTGAGCAGATCAGGTTTCAGTGTGGAGGCTTCCTGCAACGCACCTCAGGGCCTACTGCCCCAGATCACAACTACAGATGCAGCAGTAGCCATGCCCAAGATCAAGCGTGCTTTAATATGACCCGACCCATGGATTTACCCGACAATAGTAATTCTTGTAGCTGTGGATCAGCCACCTGAGACCCACATCCGTTCCATATCCCCGACTGGACTTTACGTTTTTCACAGGCCCGCTCACACACCCGCACGCGCACGTCATCCTGTAGATGCAATGCGCAAATATTGGCCTAGCATGATTTAGATTGATTTAGTGGCTGCATGTGCTTGAAACACTCGCAGATGTGTTGGTTCCTGTAACAACACAGACACACCCAATGACGGAGGCAGCTACCTGATATGACAAGTGCAACCACTGAATTTGCAATATCGTGCAATCCTTGCGTGTGCTTTTTCCAGCAGATGTTTTTTGACATTGACGGCATGCACCGTGCTGCGTTGTCAGTGGATCAGTCTGGTCTGGAAAGCAACTGGGAGGGGGCCCCCCGCCACACGCGGCCACTGTTCACTCAGGTTCTCCACTTCCCAGTCTCTGAGGAGGATGTCGAAGTCCAGGCAGGATAAATGGATTGACTTGGGAATTGTTCAGTCGGCGTTGGGAATGCGTGGTGCTCTCAGGGCGAGAGTTGGCTCTACGTGGCGAACGTGGGAGACTCTCGCGCTGTCCGAGTGCTCAGCCTTTGGCACCACATGGTGCTTCAGTGTTGGGCTTTCCTGGCTCACATGATCTCAGATTGCTCCAGGTCCTGGTCTCCCGAACCGGGGAAGACCGCTCAGAAATTTCCGTCCGTGGCTCAGCGGTCGGGCTCGGTCACCTCCTCGGTCACCTCTCCTCATCGCCTTCTTGGATGTGTACCCCCACTTAGTAAGTGATCACCTCCCATGGTTTCTAGGGGTTAGAAGCTACCTTACGGGGATTATATACAACTTATATAACTTATAACTTAAAATTATATATGGTTATAAGCCACCTTATAGGATAAGCCCAGCTGCACATCCTGGCCTTGGCCTCCAGGTAAACCGGCTGACGCGGGATCACCGACCCGATGACCTGGCGGAAGCCGAACGGATCCAAGCCGAAGGGGGCGAGGTCCGTCGGCTGAGACCCGGCAGCGGCACCTCGCGCATCTTCGCGCCAGGTGCAGCTGACCGCTGGGCCGAGGTTGAACGCCACCCTGGAAGCCTACCGAACCCCACGGGTGTGGAGATGGACATATGAAACACTCAATTGTATGATGATTGTGATAAATTTGACATATAGATCATATAGTATTATAGGTATATTCATTTTGTTTGGCTCATATCTTGTTGTTTATCAATATAATATGCATGCTTTCGTTTCTGGATGGTTCCTGTCAGACATGCTGATTTGTGTTATCGATGTGTTTCTTAGATGTCTAGGATGTCCACCAGCAACGGCAACTGCCAGCTCCCGCAAAGTGGGGGTGACAACGGTAGTCGTATGTAGCCGTGCTATCAACATCATCTGTCTATGATTCTCTTGGCACCCAAGAGCTCCCTCCGAGACTCCATGGTTCTGTTTCCATTTTGGTGCTTGTTCCGTATGTATCCGACAGTACGTGGGTTTCCAAATGTTTCTCTTTGCAGGGCTTGACGACGAGAGGATAGGATTGACATAATAATACATGATATGATATAATATGATCATTAATGAATGTGACGCGATATGTTTCGATGTGAGTGACATTGCACAGCCCCAAGCTCCAATGTGGTGCTGTTGAAATGACATGCGGTCCCCAGGGTGTCAGTGGCCAGCTATGGCTTTATCCCGGTCCTTGGGCGCATCCATCGCCGGCACTTGTGGTGTGAGCTCAGAGCCAGAGGCGCAGCAGTGGGCATGAAACCATGAAGCACCATGAATCATATCTCCTATTGAGTCTTCAAAATAATGAATAACAATGAACCACCATGAATTTAGTAATTCATTGATGTTTTCAAAATGTCAGAATTTATTGTCGAAGTGTAGTTTTTAGATCAGAGAATCAGAATCACGATATCAAAATGATAGGCGTTGAAGAGTGTGGAAGGGCAGAGACGGGAAGAGGCCCATTTTTGCCCGCCAATTATCATTCATGGGCACCACCAATTCATTAGTTTAATTCATTTCACACATTTGATTGCGATGTTTGATGTCACCGACCACGGGATCCGTTTGCCAGGTGGCATCTGTTCGCATTGCGAATGGTGCTGACGAGCTTTTACTGCTTGGCACTGACGGACAGGGTCTGTGGATAGCTGCTGGACGAGTGTTAAGACCTGTGTAAATGAGACCGAGTGCTCTGCCAACTCAGGGCTCCATGATGGGTTCATCTTGGGTCATGTTTTGGGTTGTTGTAGTAGCCATGGGCCGGCCTTCTCTTTCGATTGCTTTTGCTTCTAGAAGTATCATGCTTGAGAAAACCCATTGACATCAGGTGGCATTTTCCACAAATTCTACCGGATGTAGTGATTAATCAGTGGTATATTCGTGGTTAAATAACCATGGTTAACTGATATTAACTGGTGGTGGGTTGATGGCCAGTGGATAGACATAGAGTTCTTTTTCCTCGGGGTGGCCGACAGGACTCTTCGAGTTCTGCAGCACCAAGGAGGTTGCAACTCGTTTGTGTCAAGCACTTAGCATCAGTGGATGAGAGCAGAGTCGTCTGCTTGGAACGAAAAGATAACGCCCATTATGTAGTTTGTTAGACATGTCATTTTCGTTTTGATTTTACTAGTTTCAGAGACTTTACTTGTTCTTTAAACTTAGAGATTGAAGTGTTTTTGTAGAAAGTTCACATCCATTATTTCGGGCTGGAATGTTTTTACAGTAGATTCCATAATATCTGGTCACACTACTGTCCTCGTGATAAAAACACAGACCAGATAGAGAAGGTTCGCATGGTCACGGAAGCGACACATGCCATTTACACAACAGGCACACACATATATTATATACTGATATTTTTCAAGATAGATAAGTAATAAGCACATATTACTCTACAGTGTAGTAGGTTGGTTGGGTAGGGCCTCACTGTAGTTTGAAACATGTTCAGTCTAAGGAGCAGTCCTTGTTGCCATTTTGGCTCAAGACTGCTCCGCTTTTTGTTTTCCCCCCGCTCCATGCCCCGCCTTGCTGCGACTCCTGCTGCAGAGTGGCGTGTGTGGGCGAGCCGGTGGCGAAAGCGAAATCCGGGTGTAGATCCTGGGCGACTCACCCGTGAGGAGCGAGCAGCTTCTCAAAGAGCCAGGGCAGCCTTTTGGGTTGCCACTGTGCGTGAACCTCGGGGTGTGCCCACTCCAGAGGCCTGCCTGGCGTGTGGTCTGAGTACCCACGGCTGGTGTGAAGGCTGTTACAGCCGAGTGGACGAGCAGACCGAGGAGTTCTCCGCTCTTTGTCGCGAGTGCGACCGAGAAGAGAGGGTGTGCGAGCTCTGTGTAGCTCAGGGCATTGATTGGCATCAGGGCCATCATGCCTTCCTCGCATCCCGGCAGCTCAGGGACGAGACGGACGAGGCGGTCGAGATCTCCCTTGACCCGAGCATCCCCCCCATCAGAGTCAGCCTCCAGGAACTTGCCTCTGAGACAGGCAAGACGGTGGAAGAGCTCCGGCGAGAGCTTCTCGGGGCGCTGGGAGCTCATTCTTCCTCGAGCTCCTGATGCGGGGATGGATGCCGAGTTGGTTGGCTTCTTGGCTGAGTACCCGGAGGCGGTGACCAAGTTCCTGCAGGACAAGGGTGTCCAAAGCTGCAGCGACTTGCGCTACATGTGGTCCTCTGGGCAGGCCTTTGTGGCATCTTATGAGCAGGAGGTGGCGTCCCTCTCTGCTGATGCCATCTACCAGATGCTGTTGCTCTACACCTTGGCCTCTGGGCAGGCCGGGTTAGCACGGCAGGAAGCCATCCGCACCCTGGTGGACGAACGCGAGTCGGTCATCACTGGTCGCGGTGTGTTGATCCCACCCAGTGGAGTGGATCAGCCACCAGGGGGCCGTGTTCGATCTGTGATTGACACGGGGCTCACTGACCGAGTGACCACCTTGGTCGAGGCGGCCGACCAGAGCAAGGAGGTGAAGGACCAGGCCAGGCGCAGGATGAAGCTGCAAGCCTTGTTTCAGTTCGTCCTCGAGAACCTGCCTGGACGAGTTGGGCATCACGTGGGCCATGCTGAATGACCCAGCCAGGTTGCAGGTCCTCCGTGAGAACCTGATGGCCTGTGCTGTGCGTCTCAGCCTTGAGCGTGTTGGGGCGCTTCTGGCGGCGGTCCGGCGTCGGACTCGGTTCGCCAAAGCCCACCAGTATCCCACTCGCAACCCCAGCCCTTTGATGCTGGCCGAGTTCTTCAGGGAAGTTGGTGCGGGTGGACCTACAGCGGCTGCGTCTATGTACCAGGCGCTGAAATGGTTTCAGTCCAACTACGGGTGTGACTTCCATGTGGAGCACTTCCTCATCAAGCCCCACCGTTTCCACCAACCTACTCATAAAGGAAGGCAGCAACCTGAACTTGAGCCCTGGGAGTTCATCAACCTGCTGATCATGGCAAGCCGGGCGTGTGGATCCAAAGCTCTGCTGCTGGCCTTCTACCTGCAGTCCGCCGTCTCTTGCATCCGGTTCGAGCACTTCCAACGCTCCACTCTGGTTGCCAACCGTGGTGACTGGTTGGAGTTCAAGTGCAGCCAAGGAAAAGCACGGGAGAAGGGGGCTCGGCCTCCTTACAACTGGGCCATGCCCGAAGTCCAGCATGGGGCCTTCAGCTTGCTGCGCACGCTCCGTGAGTTTTGTGACCACGAGCTGATGCCAGCCTCCCCGTTCCTTTGGCCTGCAATGAAGCTGGACGCGGACGACTTGTGGCAGGTGACGGATGCTACGCCCTTTGTGGTCACCAAGCCTATGGGTAGAGCCCGTTTCTTGGAGCTGTTCCGTGGCACCTTGGGTGAGCTTGGAGTGCCGCGAGAAACAGCAGCCATTGCAGGCTACAACAGGTTGCGCAGGTTCATGCCGACCTTGAGCAATTGCCTGCAATTGGAGCAAGTTGACCTCCAAGCCATCGGCAGTTGGACTGAGCTCCCTGCTGGTGGTGGCCCCAGCCCCAAGGACAAGCGTGCCCACGCTAGCATCCCCATGGGCCTCCACTATGCTGGCCAAAAAGTGGCTAGATCAGCCCAGGTAAAGAAGCACGCCCTCGAAGGTTTCTTCAAGTTATGGAGGAAGAAGCAGCCCGAGCTGGCATTCAACCAAGATGGGCTCTTGCCACCAGACTCGTGGTCCTGGCAGGAGTTTTGTGCCATGGTCTCCGTGCTCGACCTGACCAAAGAGAACCCCCTGCCTGCCTTCCCTCCAGTGGCTGAGGGCGGCATTGAAGTTGCCCCTGGTGCTTTGGATGGGATTCAGGGTGATTTGCCTGTGGCAGCATCCCCAACTCCAGAGCCCAGTGCAGCGGCTGGGGGCCTCCCTGCCTTGGATGGTGCTGCCCCCAAGGACGCTGATGGTGAGAGTTCGGACTCCTCCACCTCAGCCTCTGATGTTTCAGCCGACGGTGCGGACCTGGTGGGCATCATCCCTCCTGATGCTGCAGTGGAGGCCTTGCGCTGGTTTCAGCAAGGACAGCGAGTCCACTTGGTGAGGCAGGACGACGAGATGGGCACGCGGCTTCCCTGGTGTCGTGATCGCCCATTTGCCCAAGCTCCTCAAAAAGAGGGCGAGGGCATTGCCACCTTAGCGACAGACAAGGTGTGCCAAAGATGCATTAGTCGCATGCCACGTGGCTTGTACGTGGCCCTGGCAGACCACTGCGGTTGGATGCACTAGCCCAGAGTGGTCTGCGTACCATACTCTTCGGAGTAGACCCTACTCCCGGGGTGTGACTGTGTAATAAGGTTTAGGGGGTGTTACTAAGTCTGTGTTGGTTTCCCCTCACCTAGGACCCCCCTGCCGTTGAGTGTTGTCATGTCCTTTCAGGTATTAGGTTGGCCTGAGTCTTGCTTTGTGTCGTTGTGTTTTTATACCAACGCCGAGCAGCCTTAGGCTCAATTTGTCACCCGTTGACTGCATCATGGCGCATGCAGCTCGTATCGATGTGTTCCAGGCGGATCGAGGTCTGAGTACCTGCTTCGCCGCTGCAAACCTGCTTGATGAGTGGTCTGCACCCTTCATCAAGCAGCACAAGATTGAAACCTTGGAGGACTTCGTGTATCTGGTGCCTCAGGATGGATGGGAGACTCAGCTCTCTGCTTTGGTTCAAGCTGTTGCCACCTTGAAGGACAAGCCCGTCATCCTTCCGCGGTTCAAGGCGGCCTATGAGAGTGGATTGCAGGCTGTGCGTCAAGCCAGTCTTGCGCCCTCCAAGGTCTCCAATGACTCTCTTGATGAGGTCTTGCCCGATGCCACCTTAAACACCGTGAACCGTGATTTCCTGTCGAGGTACGGCATCGCACTGGAAGCGACCCTTGAGCCTTGTGATACGCTCAGGTCCAGGATCTACAGGGAGTTCCGCAAGAAGACTATGACGGTCATCGAAGCACGCAGAGTGAAGAGCATCCTGAACCAGTCCGGCCCCAAGTCACAGGCCAGTGTGGAACTGCCGGGTGGTCTGCAGCTGCAGTTTGACAAGGACTCTCCTGTCGACATCAGCTCAGCGGTGCAGTACTACTGGTCCTTGCGTATCTTGGCCTACGCTTGGGCTTGGGCTGGCAACTTCAAGGTTACTGACCCTGATGGTCAGGAACGCACCTTCATCTCCTTGGGCCAAGCTCAGGCCTATGCGGATGAGTCGTTGCGCCTCACGATGGAGTTTGGTGCTGGCAGTCTTCTTTGGCTTCAAAAGAACGACCTCTACACCCGGGGCAAGATGGCCAGTGGCATTCGTCGTGGGCTCAGTGCAGGTGTCGCTCTGCGAGAGGCCCTACACGAGTCATATCTGGAGTGGCGTTCGCCCGTGGTGCAACCCATTCCAGACACCCCGAAGATCACTCGCCCTGCCTGCTGAACCCTCAGACCCACCTCGTGATGCTAAGAGACAGCGCCAAGTGAAGACCGATCGTTGGCAAACCGTTTCTATGGTCAAAGGTGGGAAGCGCATTTGCAAGAAGTACAACGACATGAGGGGCTGTCCTGGCTGTGATGACATTCATGGATGTGATGTGAAGCTCCCCAATGGCAAAGCTTGCTTGAGTACCAAGCATAACCGCCAAAGCCATCCTTCGGAGTGACAGGCCTGAGCCCAAGGGTCCGTGCCCCTTGGCTCCAGGTGCATGGATGGTCCAGGGACCACCCCCTGTCAGCGGAGCTCGTGAGGTTCATTTCGAGCGAGAGGTCAATGCTTTGGTGGCTTCTGCTTTGTATGCAGCCAAGCCAGTGACCTGGCGAGGTCGAGGTGACCTTATCCAGTGTCCATGGGCTCCAGTGCTTCGAGGTACCATCCTGGTCATCGACCTTTGGAGCGGCTTTGGAGGATTGCCGCTGGCACTCTTGGCTATGGGAGCTACCTTCTACTGCTTGGCTGCCGAGTCCGACCCCCAAGCTCGACAGGCATGCCAAGCAGTCATGCCTCACATTGTGCATGTGGATGACGTGGCTAAAGTGAAAGCGGTTGACTTCGTTGAGTTTCTCAAGCGCCGCCAGCCCCGTGCCATCGTCATGGGTGGTGGTTCTCCCTGTCAGGGAAACTCCAGCTTGAACAAGGGTAGGCAAGGGTTGCGTGATCCAAGATCCCTGCAGCCACAAGAACTTCGCCGCCTGCGTGCCGAGTTTCAAAGCCTCCCTGAAGCCGCTGGGATCTCCTTGGTCACTTTCCTTGAAAATGTGGCCAGCATGCAGGATGAGGTTCTCACCTCCTACTCTCAATGGCTTGGTGCTGACCCTATCCTCATCAATGCCGTGACCTGTGGCTGGGTTCGACGACGTCGCTACTACTGGTTGGTGGGACCGCGAGGTGGTGTGTCACCCCTCCTGTCTCCTCCTACCGAGTGGCAATGGGATTCCTCCAGCTCCATTCCTGAACTCAAGTATGTTGGAAGCAAACCAGTGCCCCCTAAGGTTGCCTGGGAATCCGGGTTCATGCCTGTGTTTGACCCCAAGGAGGTCCTCAAGGGGAAGACCGACCTGGGGTTCCACCCATTCACCCGTGAATTCCACCACCCAGACGACCGAGTTGCTCAAGCATCTTCCGAGGCTGTGGATAGGTTTTACCAAGATCATCGCCGTTTTCCCCCGAGCGCCTATGAGGAAGGCTCTTTGGTGTGGAGGCAACAATCTTGGCGACAACCATCCCCTGGGGAGAGGTGCCAGCTTATGGTAGTTCCGTTTGCAGCTGTGGCAGCTGTCGACGGCCCTGGCCCGCAAAGAACCCAGGCTCAGAACAGCCTTGTTGGCAACGGGTTTCATGTCCCCTCAATCATTGCATTGATGTCGTTTCTCCCCTTGGTGTGGGCGTCTAAGATACCCCCACCAGTGGTGGACCTGGCAGAGGCTGCCCTCCGGCAGCGTGTTGAATCCACCGTATGGGCTCCAGGCCGCATTGATTCCTTCCCCCACCTGATAGACTACCAGGCGTTGGTTCGTGGCCTCCAGGAAGTGTTCCACACCTGCGAAGTTCCATCTGAGGTTTGGGACTACACCTCCTTGCGACTGAGCCACTGCCGGTTGCGCAAGCTGCAGTACTACGTTGCTTGGCAGCGAATGCGTGGTGAACCCTGCGATGTGCTGGGCCCAGTTCCTGTCACCGCTCGGGATCGAGCTACCATTTATGCAGGCCTCACTGGGCAGCGGTATCCGTCATCCTCTTCGAGGGGGTTAGACCATCTGCTGCCTCCAGGTCTGGGACCTGAGCAGCATATGAATCTCTCCTCTGACCTGCCCACTCCATTCCAACCTCGTGAGTGGCCAGAACCTGATGTGCTCTTCGTGACACAGGCCCTTGTGGTGTGGCGCCAATTTTTAGTCCCCCTGGCCCGTGAATTGAGACACATCTTGCCTACTGTGTCCACTGCGCTGCAGAAGTTGGAGGAGACCTTGCATAGCAAACGCAGTTTTTCAGCCAAGCAAGTAGCGGCCTCCAAACGACCAGCTTTTGCAGCCGCGCTATCCCTGCTCTTGCGCTGGCCTGACCTGCAACAACCCATGGAGCTTCTCCAGGGTTACAACATTGTCGGTGAGTTTCCAGTCAGTGGAGTGTTTCGCCCAATCAATCCAGATGAACCCAGCTCCTTCGATTCCTGGCTGGGGCCCGCTGCTGAGGAAGCTGTGTCAGCTATCCTTCACAGCCCCCCGCCTCGTTTTGCTGATGAGATCTTGAAGATCACCCAAGAAGAACAAGAACGTGGGTTTTGTGGAGCGTTCTTGACCAAGGCCCAAGTGGATGACCTCTTTGGAGTCGGAGCCTGGCGCCCCTTGGAGCGCTTCCTCATCCAACAGGCTGATGGCAAGTTGCGATGCATCGACAATGCTCGTCGTACAGGGCACAACGCCCGAACCACCATGTTTGAGACCATCGCAACAGTCAACATTGACTGCATTGCTACCTTTGGGCGCATGGTCTGTGACGAGCTCACGCTCCCCTCGCCCCAACCGGATCAGCATCCGTGGCTTGACATGCGTGTGGGTACGGACGATTTGCCTGATGCATATCGTGGACTGCCTGTTGCCGATGCCCAGCTTCCTTACAGTTTAGTGGCCATTTACGTTCCTTCAGAAGGCTGGAGATTTTGTCTGCTCTATGGGTTAGCCTATGGTTTGGAGAGCGCCGTTGTCAACTTTAACAGATTCCCTCAACTTGGTGTGGCTGTGGCGCGACGATGCTGCTTGGCCTTTGCTGCGTCATATTTTGATGACCAGCTTGCTGTGGAGTTCATTCGCGATGCCGATGTCTCACAGCTTGGGCTGCGCTTGAGTTTCCAGGCCCTGGGTGCCCCACCTCAGCCAGCCAAGGCCTTCGTCCCAGCCTACAACCGCCACTACTTAGGTACCTCGATCCATGTGGGGGATTTTGCTACAGATGGCACCATTCGGTTTCAGCCCAAGAGCACCACCAGAGCTAAGGTGCTGCAGCACTTGGAGACGACCCTCGAAACTGGGATTCTGGAGCGTGACACTGCCGGTAAACTTCGAGGAGACCTCAATTGGATGTTCAGCAACTGTGCTGGCCATATAGGCCGCTTTGCAGGGCCAGTCCTTACTGAGTTGCAAGCTGCGTCTCATGCCCAGTTGACTCCCGACCACCGTCGAGCCCTCGAGGTTCTCCGGCACGTTGTTTGTCTTGCCGAACCCAGAGACATTGTGGTTTGTGGTCCACAACCCCCTCTGGTTCGCATTTATTCCGATGCCTCCTTTGAAGACGGAGCATTGCGCCTCGGGTGGATCTGCTTCTTCCCTGACAGGTGTCCACTTGGTGGCACCTGCTTAGTCCCCCAAGCAGTCCTTGACTCTTGGGTGGATCGGAAGCAACAGATATACCCAGGTGAGTCTTTGTGTGGCCTCCTTGTGCCCTGGCTTCATGGAGAGCTGCTGCGAGGCTATGACCTCCTTTGGTTTTGCGACAATGAGGCAGCCACCAGCAGTCTTATCCGTGCATCAAGTCGCCAAGAGGATGTTCACCTCATTTCTCAGTTTGCCCGTCTGCTGTTACATGGGTTACGATGCAGAGTCTGGTTCGAATGGATCGACTCTGCCTCTAATCCTAGCGACGGTCTTTCTCGAGATGGACTTTTGGATCCCTGGACTGCCAAGCAGCCATGGGAACTCCGCGAGTATCCTTTTCCAGCTGAGCTCCTGCCAGGCACCTTCCCTAGTGTCTTCCGGGCCCACCTGGAGTTATCAGACAGTGGGTGATTTGGGTTTTTGTTAACAGTGGGTTCAAGTGTTAAGTGTCTTTGACCTTAACAAGCTAACTTTGTGAGTTATGTCCTTGTACACACTCCAAAGTTGAAAACCCATTGTTACGTTGTAACGATGGCTGTCTGATAACTCTCTCTGTGTGCGTCACCAGGAGACAGGAGTGTGACCTTAAGAGCACAGTGTGAAAAGATTCCTGCGGCTTCAGACCTAACATGTTTCTTACTCTACAGTGTAGTAGGTTGGTTGGGTAGGGCCTCACTGTAGTTTGAAACATGTTCAGTCTAAGGAGCAGTCCTTGTTGCCATTTTGGCTCAAGACTGCTCCGCTTTTTGTTTTCCCCACCCTCCCAACCCTGATCTCCTCTGCGGAGTGATGGGTCGAGGGTCTTTGTGCGGTGTTCCACTTGCTACCTCGACTTAACCACTGACCCCCTACTAGTGTGTGTGGTCTAGTGCGGTTGGGTTCAAGTGTTAAGTGTCTTTGACCTTAACAAGCTAACTTTGTGAGTTATGTCCTTGTACACACTCCAAAGTTGAAAACCCATTGTTACGTTGTAACGATGGCTGTCTGATAACTCTCTCTGTGTGCGTCACCAGGAGACAGGAGTGTGACCTTAAGAGCACAGTGTGAAAAGATTCCTGCGGCTTCAGACCTAACATGTTTCTATATATATATATGTATACTATCCATATTTATTTGTCTATCCATTTATTCATCTATGTGCCTCAGAAAGTTTCTGTAAACGAGTGTATTTTGAAATCACCACATGTGGGCGAGACTGCCCTGTGACTGCCCTGTGCCTCGGGATGCCTGGGAGCTCTCGCCGCCATTACTGCACAGGTACGGACGGTGTTTCTGACGATGCGCTCGAGGACCGTGGCGAGATACCCCGTGACAAATACTCTAAGGGCGTAGGGATGCGTAGGGATGCATGGTTTGTTGCATGAAGCATCCCCACTCGATATCAGCCTCGATTGTGGAAGTTAGCAGTCTCAAAAAAACACCAGGTGCTGTTTAGCTTTTTGCGTAAGGGTTGACTCACGGAAGATTAGGATCTCACTACAATGATTGATCACAACCTCGCACAAGCAATGATGGGAAGGGATTTGCACGAGCTTTTTCAGCACTGAACAGACAATCAGCAACTGCACTACATAGAACTTGCCGGGTTGGCAATGGGGTGGCTTGGACCTGCACTCTGGCAGGAAATCTGCGAGTTTGTTTGAGCTTTTTGTGCCTGGATTTTTCTCAAAATTTGATCCCTGTCGATCCTAATAATGATTTTTGATAGAAATATATTTTTTTTTGTCCTGATGCTTTCAAATCCTTTCGTTTATTTTTCTTGATCCCAATTTTTTGGTGTTGACCCCATACCCGATCCATTCACACCTTATTGTTCTCTCTCGCTGTTAAAAGCAGGCAGCGGTCACCATCGATCAACATTCGCACTCATTTCCTCCTTCGACCAAAGCCATGCAAACAAAGGGACATAGGAAAACACGATATGTGATGAATATAGTTAAGTAGTGCATCGGGAATGCTGCATATTTACATTTGACCTTGCGGCGACTTTGTTTGCAAAGTATCGTTTTGTGTTGCAGGCATTGCTATGGTTGAGCTTGCATGGGATTTTGTGTCTCTCATAGGACGTTTGTTCTGTAGCGCGAAGGCGATGGGCAAGGAGCCGGGCCCCCAGAGCTAACCAATCGAGCGGTCAGGTGGGCTGGTGCACCACTTGGGATGCTCATCCAACGGTTGAGGTTCTTACAATGACACCGTGGATGATATCACGGCCATCGCGGTTTGGTGCTTGGACCGATCAGAGACGAAGGTGTCCGTTTTTCGGCGGCCTGACCTCATACTTTGCATCACTTGGCACTTGCAGGTGTTTGTGATTGTTTGTGTCATCTTCGATATTCGGGTTTTGATCACTAACGCCGTGTACCCCATGACGATGGACAACCATAAGCATGATCGTAACATATCATAAACATCAAATGCGGAAAACATGCTCATCTCCCAGGAAGCAACCGCGGGATGTTGACCAGGAGGATGGTAGTGCAGATCCCTCATCCCGTGATTCTTAAGGGGACCAACCTGGCAGACCGTGCCGTGCGGTGCTGTACCGCAGCTGTTTGTGCTTACGCCGTCACTGGAACGCGCTGCTGAAGTTAGACCTGTTTTATGCGCCTGGGCGGCAAAGCTTCAACTAGTGCCTTCACCTCCCCCAGAGAAGTCCCGAGGCCCTGACCCCAAGTTGCAACAGGGGACTTGTGATACGAAAGCAGTGACTGGTATAGTTTTAATCACAGATGACCGAAACATGCGAGCAACGATGAGAAACACGAAACCACGCTCCCCGTACAAAAGGCAGACTGTCGCTTCCTGTATGGTTTGCTGTTTCCAGGGGCTGGCTTTGTGCCCTGGCAGATCAGGTGTATTTCTTCCATTATCGACTTCTTCCAGCAGCTTTTCAGCACTTGATGACAGCAATGGGGGGCCTAGTTGTGGCGTCGCAATGATATGATCGGATATAGGTGTAGAACATCTTCAGGGATTGGGCTCCCCATAAACTTTTCTGAAGCTATGATGCAGTACTAAATGCATAGTGATGCAGACGCACAACATTGAATTTCTATGTGCAACGCTTTGTTTCTGAATCTAGGCACTTTTTCTCCGCATATTGATAGCCTTTGGGACCGTGCGCCGCTTCGCAATTATTGTTGTGATACGTTATGATTGTTTATTTTCTCTCTCGGATTTTCTAGATTTTTCCGCTGTTTTCGCCTCCAGTGTTGCTTGGATTTAGAGATTTGCGCTCCCCATCACCGCAGCGTCCCAGCTCCAGAAGCAATCACAACAAGGCACTTCTGTCTCAGCTGACCAGTTCCGGGGTCCCATAGGACACCAAAAAAAGAGCGCCACATGGATTGCTGGCACCAGCTCTGAAATGAAACACATGGCAGGACAGCCATCAGCTTTCGAGCTGTGAGACTGTTTTCATTCATTTCTCATCATTTTTCATCGATTCTCGCTTTTCTTTGCCTCCAGCCTTTGCAGATGGTGGGTCACCCGTACAACTCTGTAGGAGCTGCCATGGCTGTGTCGCCAGCTTCGGTCAAGACTTCCAGACCTAGTCAGCCTCAGGTGTCGTGGGAAGCTATGGCAGAACGCTGGGGGGTCTCACCCGACCTTTGGGATTTAGCAGCTCTGCTCCACCACACGGACCTGCCGCTGTCACGGGAGGTGAATGGCAAGGCCGAAGCTATGCAACCTCGGAGGGTCGTGGACCTGGAGTTGCAGGAGGCCGAGTTACGAGCCTCGGAAGCGTTGAAGAAACGTTTGGAGACGCAGGTGGCGATCCTCGATGATGAGATCAGTCGCCTCAAAGAAAGCCTTGGCGCGTCATAAAGTGAGCCCAAGAAGAAGCCCAAGAAGGGCAGGCTCAAACAGACCTATGTGCGGTGGGCACGTGGGGTTGTCCATAAGTGGCGGCCCTAGCCATAGTTCCCACACGTTTCGTGCTTATTGGACCACTGCGCGGCCGCTGCGCGCCCAGTGAAAAGAGGGTTGGGCCGAGCTGATTGGGGTTTTGAGGGCGGCAGCTGACTGGGATCCATGAGATGTGTGACTATGTGTGACTCACTAAATGTCAGGTTTTTCTCCATTGCTATTATATATTACAGTACATAATATATACTTGTTTTGGACTAGCCATGAACAGGGGGTGGTCATATTGTTTTTTTTGTCTAGATTTATATCGTCTAATTATTAAGCATGAATAGAGGATGGTCGTTTAGCTACCACAGCTGCACGAGCACAACAATGACAATGAATCCTCCTGGGCAACTATCGACCTTAAGAAGCATAGCGCCATTCATAACATGCAAGCAACTATGGCATTTCATTAAAAAACTGAGCAATTGGCAACTTCCACTAAGTAGCAATCAATGGGTTATCGCATAATATGATGGAGACAGGACGAAGACACAGGCCATTCAATGACACAGGAGTTGAATTGCCATGCAATAGTTCGGGCCATATGGGGTCCAAAGCAGGCAACCAACAACCGTTATAGAGAGAGAGAGAGATGCGGTAGAAATCGGTACGGATATTGATGTCCTAATGATGGCAATGAGAGAGAGAGAGAGATAAGGACAACAACTCGTCGTGCTTTTTACAGGATCTGGGCACCGATGGTTGGGAATCGATGCATTTTCAAAGAATGAGGACAGATTTACGCGTGTCATGGAGTAGAAAGGGGGGTTGTGAGGGGGCGGGCTGTGAAGCTTCACCCTAAGCATAGGATAAACCCATGAGAGGTTGAATTGAAATGAGGCCACGTCCAGGTGATTCAGTGCCTCATGTTTGCCATGCTTCGGTCAGCTGACATAAGGGGCATAAGCTGGGCTGGGTGTGGGTTGGCGAGGGCAGGGTTCGGAGGCTGAGGGTTTGTTCGGGTGGTGCCGCCGATGCCTACTGTGTTTCTAGATTCTTCTAGATTCTAGCTTCTCCAATGTTTGTCCGATGCTTATGTAACCCCAAGCGCTAATTCAGCAGCGGATAATCCATCGCTCACCCAACATTTTGGAACATCTGTCGCTCGGCCCAGTCGTCCCAACCTTGTCGGAGATTGTACAAACATGAGTGCCTATCAATGGGCTACCAGCTGCATACTGTACATGCTCATTAAAAATGAAAGGGTTTTATTATGTCTTAGTCAGGCGTATTGTGATATATAGAGCCTTTCATAAAGAGCTGTTAGAAGCCTACACTTGATGGACTAGTTAGCCTTGATGACAAGCCTGATAGCCCCTCCCACCACATGGTGTCAGATATCCATACCTTGGTGCTACCGTAGCAAGTCTGCTGTGCCCAGGAACGTTCTCCGGCTGGCATGCCAACGGGTTCTCGGGCAACCCATCGCAGACGCTGAAGCACCGATGCCCAAGCGCAAGATTGAAGAATTTGAAGAGATCGCCGGGACAGTAGAGATCTCGGAGATCGAGACAGGCACCATGCTGCTCTCTTTGGGCAGTGTCAACATTAGCAAATCGCCTCCACCAACATTTTATGGCACTCCACTGTACGGAGATCACCTGAGAAGTGCAACTGTTCCTTCCAGTGGCCCCTGACGAATGGGCTCGTAGTGATCCTGCAGATTTGGTTGGCAAATCCAGGGTCGCGGTCGGCACAGGCCAAGCGCATGGCCCATTTCTTTCCGAGCTGAATGATCAGGTGCTGCTGCAGATCATGAACCCTGGCTGCAACTTATGGGTTGCTGGTGAAGTCAAATAAAAGACTTGCAGAGATGGATGGATTGAGATGGAAAGCCACAGGTAGTTGGAGATGGATGGATTTAGATGATTTAGGGAGATGGAGATGGATGGAGTAGATTGCGCAGATGCCAAATGTAATCTGAAATCAAGGGAGTGGGAGAGGCATACTGAGCCCAGCCGGGCTCTCGATTAACAACAAATACTGATTGGAAAACAATCACAGATAGGCACACTATATACACGTTCATACTGCTTAGGTCTTTGGTAACCTGGGGCGATGCAAATTTATTGGACAATGCCATGATAGACATCCTTTCCTGAAAGCCTGTGCAGGAAACAGGTAGCAAGATGTAGAAAGTGCAACCCCACCTTGCAGCGCACATCAAAGTATGAGATGGCGGAGCCGATCACAACGATTTTTCCCACCATCATTGCTGTTTTCCATGTGCCTTCTCGAGTTATTCCATTCATGGCCTGGCTTTTCCCCATGTCTCCTGAACTTCTTGGGACATCTTGGAAGATCTTGAAACATCTTGGAACATCTTGGGACATCTTGGAAAATCTTGGGACATCCTGGAATATCTAGGAAAATTCTAAAACATCTTGAAACTCCTTGAAACATCTTGGGGCATCTTGGAAGATCTTGGGAGTTGCCAATGGCTTGAGTCCCATGGACGCGTCTGAGGAGTTTGCTTCCGGGTTGGATGGCCTGGCGTCTGGAAGCCACTGGCGTTGCTGCCTGGCGATCGGCTGGTGACAGCTGGTGGCACAGCAGGCACCGTGGTGGGTCCCGGTGGCTCCGGGTCCATCGGGGTCCTACGGAGTTAACCATGGTGTGCCCACCAGGGTGGACCCAAGCCGATGATCATCGGATTTTGATGGATTTTGCTGGTTCATTTTGCTGATTCGTTTGAGCAATTCTCGAAACTGCTGATTTTTGTGGATCGTTGATGAGCCACGTGATCGTTGGTTGGAACGGCATACTTTGTTGCACGAAGCAATGAAGCACATGTTGCAGCCACGATTGTGTTTCAGTCGTGGCTCACCGTGGAGTTTGACCATGGTCAGACTGTTTGTCCCCAACACTTGTGCTTAAACAACGCAGTTCTCCGGTGAGCCGTCATTGATGTGTAGCTCCCATTTGATATCTAGAAATTGCAAGCGATTGTGATGTCTATTATGAATCCACTAACCCATGATGCATCTATTCTGTTGCACATGGTCACATTGTCTACCATGAACCTATTGTGAACCTAGAACCGCATGGATTCGCATGGCACGTTTACCGGTCCCAGGGAGCCATGACCTGGTTTTTGTCGTTGTGGGGCAGCTGTTGTTGTACCAGTGACTTAACCAACAGCTGAACCTGTTGGACCACCAGTGTTAAGCAGTAAAATATGAGGATATATAGTGTAATTCAATAGTTAACTAAGCATTGTTAACTGCTAATTGTTCACTAAGCATTGATCACCTGCTGGTCCAACAGTTGTTAATTCAATAACTAAGCATTGTAGTTTCAATATGTTATTAAGCAGTCAATAGCTACTCAATTCTCCATGATTTAGCTATTGAATTAAATATTGATTGAATTGAATATTGAAATTTGCAGCCAAGAAAATACATACAACTACTGCTCTCAGTTGCGAATGTTTAGTTCCTTGGGGCTAACTCCTTGGAAGCCCTGACAAAAAACGCAAATACATTTATTGATATTTATATGTACATATGTACTTATATATATATATACCTATATTTACACATATATATATATATTTATTTATTTATGTTTATATTTAAATGTATAAACAGTAAAATCCATCATATCTAAATATAAACCCTCAGTAACGAACATGAAGCATCAGCAACCATCACGAAGCATCATGAAGGATCACCGTGAGCCAAACACGATCACCACTGATGGTGCCCCACCACCGACCCGCACACCAAGCAGGTGCCAGTTGGAGTTTTCCTCCAGCACTGCCCTGGGGAGCTGGCGGCAGACATATCGACGCCTGCTGGGGGTCAAAGCAGCCAGGAGCTTTGGGAAAGCCGCGTGCGCTGATGATGGGATTCATCGTGGATGCGATGATGGGATGATGGGATTGCATCTGGCTATGGGTCAATATTAACCAACCAACTAATGGGGGATAACCACCAACAATAATAGGGAAAACAATGGTGAATGATAGGGGAACCAGGGGTACAGGGTTTTGACCCACAGCCATATCTCATTATCATCTCATGATGCTAAGCATATCTGATAATCAGTGCTTGACATCAACAGTTCAACCTCATGATGCTAAGAATGATTCATGACTATGTGGTGATTTATCGAGTGATCCTTGATGTTTCCAGTGTGTTTCATGATGTTCCCAATGCTGTTTGCTACAAGTGCTGGGTTTTCGATGGTTTTGCACCTACATCGTCATTGCCATCAGTGGCTAACTGACGCAAGCATTTCAAGGTCACAGGGAGGCTGAATGATTTGATCGCAGTCACACCTCACAATCTTCATCACTGCGCCGGCCGCACCCAAACACTCCAAACAGATGGGCGAAAAAGTGAATAGTTTGAAGTTGAGAGATCTTGAGCTACCAGATGCCACCAGTGGGGTCAGTGAGATAGGCTCAGGATGCTACAATCAGCTGCCACCAGATGCCACCATTGGTTAGTGAGGACTGGCGTTTGGTGCTACACGAGCCGTCGACAGGGGTTGAATGATCGAGTGGCAGCCCCGCAACTCTTCGTTGGGCCAAGTGGTCAGAAGCTTTTCTGCCGCCTTGGCAGCACTGAGAAATGTGCCCTACATGTGCCCTACCTGGTCACCACGTTACCCAATGACAGGAGTCAAATCTTGCTCGGCAAATTCGGTGTTGGGCAGGCAAACTCGTTTGACGGAGTTCCCAACCAGGATAGGAGCAGAGTGGAAGTAAGATACTTCCCAGGCATTCTCCAAGCAAATCAGTTTTGCTGCAGCTGAGTTACTGTGATAAAGGTATATAGAGGTAGGGAGGTGATGGGAAGTTTTTTTTTCAAAAGAAACCACTACACATGAGAAACATTCGGGCTCTTATGACACGATTTGTCCGCACAGATTGGACTGAAGGCTATGGTGGCTGGAGTGACGGAGGACATTGATGTTGTTTGTTGTTTGCCATGTGTGATCGCACAAGTTCTAGTTGGCGTTGAAAGCTTTCCACCTGTGAGCCTGCCAATTAAGTAGCGTTGTTTGAATCTTTGTGCTCTTGTTCAGCGTGTTGTTTGGACCACTGGAGCTCCAGAGTGGCACTCCATGGTGCCAGATGATCAGGCAAATTGATGTGTGTGCATAAATGGGATAGCGACCATTCAAGCATAGTTCTGGTAGAGATACAAGAATATGAATTACAGAAATGGATTAGCATCATTCAGCATAAGCATTCTTGACACAAAGGCACACAAGCAAACATATGTTTACATAGTTTCTTTGCACCCAACAAACTTTCCACATCCCAACACAGAGAGTCATCTATGGGATGGAGATGCTCACCAAAATTGCCTGGTATTGCACATCAACTCCGGATGCATGCAGTGTTCAATGAGTTAAGATGACGCGCTTTTTTGTGTACTTAACCGATGAATGAACAAAAGTAATGAAAGATTTATTGAATGAAGACATAGAAATACATGTGCATTCTGTGTAATTCAAATGTGAACTTAAGAATGCATAATATTGTAATCATATTGTGCATAATTACTTCATCCACTCACAACTTTCGTTGCACCTTGGAGGACCGCAAACCGACCTCCACTGGGTCTCTGTGGATCGAATCCGAAGGGCTGCCATGGACCCGTCCGCTGAGTGGCAGTTCCAAGAAGCTGAGGCTGGGAACGATCTCAAGGTCACCGTCCAGGGGTCCATAGGAACGAGGTGATCATGGCACCATGCATGGCATATGCCAAGTTGTTTCATTTTTTTTACTTTCTGTATGCTGAGCCGGTGCTTGATGGTCTCATGCAAAGCTCTGCAATAGTCTTGGGATGGCCAATATCACCTGGAGCTGCGAGGATGGCCATCAAATGCCAAGTAAGCTTTGGAATAACGTGGAATAGCATGGAATAACCATCATTGGAAAAGTTTAAATGGCAACATGGAAACAATACCCATCCCATAGCCACAGCAAGTCATAAATGTATAGACCGACTGTCAGTGAATTCATGTCCTTCATTTTACTTTAGCAATGAGCTCAAATAGACCACTCAACGCAGCCAAGCAAACTACTAAGCACACCAATGAGCGAAGGAATGCTAAGGAGGTGATAAGTGCACAAGGGAGACGATCCCGGCATGGGTTCCATGATGTTCCATGACCCGAGTGTCTATCTTGCTGGTGAAATGGCTGGAGGGAGCTCCAAAGACACAGACGGCCCTTTGCCAATTAGCAAGTTGAAAGAGGTAACCAAGTCGATTGAGTTGTGAAACAAGCAGCCAGCTTATCAACCAGCCGATCAGCCAGCCTATAAACCAGTCTATCAACCAGCTGGTGAACCGTGAGCTCACCGGGGCCCCCCCGCCAGTGTCTCCAGGAGTGCGGCATTCCAGCTCGGGCTGGCGGTGTGCAAACCCTGACTCCCCTCTGGTTTGAGCAAGATCGGCCGAGCCAAAGCCATGTTGGCAGCACTGTTGCTGGGCGGATGTGATGGGAGGGGCCGGGCTGGGGCATCTTTGATTGGAACTGCTCATGACGGTTCTTTGCAACATGGCCATGGATTGCCATGGCTGCTTGGTGCGAATGAATTCATGGTTGCTGATCGTTCCTGAGTCATGTCATTGAATCAATGTATCAATGAATCAGTCAATCAAATGAATGAATAAACAAATGAATAAACGAATGAACGAACGAATGAGTGAATGAATGAATGCATGAATGAATGAAAGAAAGAATTCATCAGTCAATCAATCAATGAATCAAACAACTGAACAAAGACCCAAGCAATCAATCAATCAAACAACTGCACAAACAATCAAGCAATCAAACAAACAAACAATCAAACAAACAAGCAAACAAAGCAAACAAAGCAAACAAAGCAAACAAAGCAAACAAAGCAAACAAACAATCAACCAGTCAACCAGTCAACCAGTCAATCATTCAATCATTCAATCAATGAATCAATTGTTGGTTATCAGTTGTCCCTCCTGGCTGTCCAGCTGCCCAGGCACAAGAGCTGCAACGAGGTCAACCCCAAACGACAGATGCCGGTGCTGATTTGGCACTCGCTTGGGCGCTCAGAGCCACCGCTTCCACCAAGGGCCCAAGGGCCTGGGTGGATCTGATGGGTTGGTTGTGTGTGAAACAAATGGGGAGTTATAACCACTAAAGAGGGTCAACAATAGGAGAGAACAACCAGCAATTGGTGGTTTGATTGATATGTTTTATGATACCCAGTATTAACGAATGGTTGGTTGGTTGGTTGGTTCACAGGGGTTGAAACCACTAACCAGAACTGTAATTTGGTGGGTTGGTGACTCGGTGATAGGTGACACAGATTGGTTATCTCGGACTTCTGCACTTCTGCAAATTGTGAATGAAGTGGGAGTTGCCATTGATCGGCGGGGTCGTAGGATGAGAAGACACCAAAGGGCTGATGGGCTTGGCCTTGCCTCAAACAGGACAACCGATAAGCACTGAGACTTTGTCAGATCCCAATCCTTGGCAGTGAAAAATGTGAAAATGACTGTTCGTGGCTTGGTGTGAGGTCATGGCCTTTGGTGGCGCTGGTGGTGGCTACCGACATGAGCACAACAGTTGGGCAGTTGGAGTGTTGCAAGAAGGAGAAGGCAGAACCGATGAAAGATTCATCACCGTAATGCAGACGGGGTTCGAGACGCGCATTCTCTGAGAGTCCGTAAAAGATGTGAAAAGATGTAGAAAAATGCGGAAAGAGGTGAAAGACTGAATTTGCAATTCAGCGAGCTTGTTGATGGATGTTGATGGGACATTGAGGGTTGTTCGCCTAAACGGTCCATTTCCACATTTTCCGTGGAGACGTTTGCCACATTTTCCGTGGAGACGTTTGCCCTGACACATCTGTAGGCAGTGATGCAGCCAAAATCTTGTGGGGCAGACCCGGTCCAGGCAGAGCTGATGCAGCTGATGGTGTGGAAATTTGCAAGGTAGATCAAGGTAGCAATCAGGAAACCCCGAGGTGGTCTATACTGTATACCTCTTTGAATGTAAGGCAGCTTTTCCCTCTAAACTTCTGTGCCAAAGCATTTGCAAGGAAAAGGTGCAGACAGTGTAGGACATGGGACAACGCGTAGGATATCATAGGACGACACGTAGGATGACACATAGGATGACATATAGGATGACACATAGGATGACACATAGGATGACACATAGGATGACACATAGGATGACACATAGGATGACACATAGGATGACACATAGGATGACACATAGGATGACACATAGGACAACAGCCCAGCTGTATAACATCAATCTCCCTGTGCCAGGTTTGACCGATGGCGAGGAAGGTTTGAATTGGCAACCGACACCTCGTTGTGCTCACTCAGCGACCTACATCCCATCAAGGCTTGGACCAGCCATGCTGAAGAAAAATGCAATCTTCGTTATGCATCGATCCTCGTGGCTCTTGGCATTCCTTGGCATTTCTTAGCATTTGGAGGGGAATGAAAAGAAAACACATGGGGGTCAGCGGTTGGCAGGTGATGACAGGTGACGGCATTTGAAGGTGTATGGTTTGGTCGTGTCGTCTTTCAGGATTTATCCACCCTGGAATTGCCCTGTGAAGGCTAGGAATGAGATTGACACTGCCGCAAAGGTGAAAGGTGAACCCATGCACTCAGGGCAAACTGTGAGGCACAAGTGAACCCACCATGAACCGCCCTATTCCCCCATAGCAAATTGCTGCCCTTGCTGACATTGAGATCCAGGGCTGGTCTCCACTGCATCGGTCCAGTGGGGGGAGGCAGTAGTGCCGTGAGGGGGGAATCCAGTAGCAGTTGCTGAAGATCAATGAGGAATCTTCAGGGGTTCTCTTCAGGGGTTCCCTTAAGGGACCAGTTCCGGTCTTGTGAAGCAGGGTTTTGCTTCGCCGTTTCTCTCTATCCTTGTCCTCCAAGTACTCGGATCCCATGGGTAATGATTGCAGAGGATCGCGTCAAATGGCGGCATCTTGCAAAGGTCCCTACGTCTAGATCAGGTTTAATCACATTATATATCACTTTACACATGCAATGTATACAAACCACAGACATGATATGACATGATCAGGCATGGCAAGTTACAACTCTCCAGTTGGAGTTGTGCATCTTCCTTAGAATTGCTTCTTGCCACTTCTTGCCCATATCGTTCAAGGCATCCATCGCATGTGAGGAAAAATGTGAGTAACAAGTGCCAAATGGCACAAGCGCGTCAATGTCAAGACACAGTTCATCACCCGTCACATTTTCAATATGTTATGTTTCAATTCTTTTTATTTCAGATTTCTGATTTCAGATTTCTGTCAGGTTTTCCGGCATGGGCGAAGGTTGTGTTCTGGTCTTTGGCGGTCACACCGCCCATTGCACGGAGAGCTTGTCAACAGCAGATCCTTGTCATCACTGGCAGCTGCAGCACGGACTTGCGACAAGTTTGGAATTCTCAAGTGTCAAGAAAGTGTCACGTGCTATGAGGGTTTCATGCTTGAGAGTTTTCACATTCCTTGGCCGTGTGGTACATGTGATGTTGGTTGATGTGCTGCCCTTTGGCACGTCAGGAGATTTTATGTCTGAACGACTGGCAGTGGCAGCCTTTGAATCTGCAAAAGAGTGAGGCACTGGGAGAGGACGCTGAGATTCACAGCAACTGACCTCCAGCTGTGCCAATAGCCGAAGAGCTCAGCTCATATTGGGATGGGAATGATTTGCATATATATATATATACATCATCATGTACATACAAGGTGTATATAAATGTACTAAATCAATGTGACGTTTAGAAATGTATATGTATGCTTATGTATATGCACTCATTTACATTTTTGTTGATGCACACATGTAGATATTATATACGGGTGTTTGTGGGTGTGTGTGCGTATGGGTGGGTGACATTCCTGTCTACTACATAAGAAATCGAGCCTTGCTACGTCTTCCTGATCTCGTTGCCGAAACCACCGCTCCTCAAGCTGACACCAAGTGCCCTTCACCGTCACTCGACCAGTTGACACAGAGGAAATCCTCTTTGACGGATTGAACCCCCAAACTGCTAATGTCGAAATTCAAACCCACATAGAACTTCCACCAGTGAGGACTGGGAAATGCCTCCGCGTCATGGGCATAGTGCCAGTTTGTTTGAACCTCGGCCGCCTTGGCCCGTGAAGCGATGTAGGCTCAGTGAGCCATACTGCCTTCACGCAGGTCATGGGTAGTGTGACTTGAGGGGGTCCTACAGTCTCGCCGTTTGATCCCTTTTGCATTCTTCTGTGGGTTTTTCTCAAATCGGAAACCCCAAGAATGGCTGGTTTATTGCTCTAGCAGTTAATGTTTAATAAATACCGGATGATTTGGGGGTCTCCTGTTTTGAGAAACCACCGCATGACATGTTTTGGTCGTTTGGGGTTTTGTTGCATCCTTAATTAAACAGTGGGATGCGACATCGCATGAGCATTTGATTCAAATGGTCAATCAGACTGGTTTCTTTTGTGATCCTCACTCTGCAAAATGTTCATTGTGAATTGGGTAACTGGTGCTTTGCTTGTGTGGGAAGAAGAGGAGCCTGACCTTTGAACATTTTGCACTGGAATTCTTGCATTGCTGCCCCACCTGTGCCGCAACAGGAAGTGGATGGTAAAGGATACTTGGTAGTTGTCGGAGGCAAGGTCAGCTGCACAAAGCAAAACATTTGGAGTCGCTCGCCCACTCTCGTTTAGTTTGCAGACGTGAGGATACCATGTAGGCTTTGGGATGCCCCAAGATGGATGCACGAGGATGCTCACCATGTTGCAGGCGGTACTGGCAACATTTTGGAGAATTGGGGTGTGCAAGACATCGGAGACGTAGCAGTGCTGGCCATCGACTCTTGGAAATGGATCGGTCACTATCAGAAACCTGACTGCAGTTGGAAAAGGTCATAGCACCGATGAGATCCGATGTGGTCGTTTGACACATGCTTTGAGAGCTTGGACCTTTGCCTCTCAAATCCATTCGTTCCTCCCATCACTTCGCTGGTGGCGCTTTCTCTGAGGCTCTCTGGAGACACCCCTGGGCGGCATCACACAGCTTCCCGTGGCGTAGGGAACCAGCTGTTGGTGACGGGCGGTGGACGACGACCAAACAACAAGGACAGGAGGGACCCACAGATGTGACAGGGTCGGTCGTGGTCATGCGTCAGGTCTGCGTGTTGGATGCGGAAGCTTGCATTCTCCGCGCTGTCCGGGGAGATGCTCTCGGAGAAGTAGAACTACGCCCAGTGCCGTGCAATGGTCAGAGGTGGGGGATGAGAGTCTGATGACTTCCAGTTGACGACTTGGAATAGTTAGACCGTCTGGTTTTAATCAAGCAAGTTCAAAATGTTCAAATAATGCTAGGGAACCTTCAATTATAATCAGTTTCTCAGTGATTCGATGTGATTCGTTATGTTTTGGTTTCTGAAATCTCTTACTGTCTGAACGCTGTGGTGTGTAGGTCGCCAGAGGACGGAACCTTGCCAGAAGACTTGGCCACATTTTCCAGCAAGCCCCTTCCCGAATTTCAAACACCCCCCAGCCTCCTCCAAAACTAAAGATTATAGTTTCGTATAGCTTCCTATTTCCTTACTAGACCTGGAGGGCCCGGGGAGTTTTGAATTTTAGGTGTAAAGAATATTTGAGAATACAGTACGAGTTGGCACTTTGCCCTTTGGCGGCTTGACAGTTTCATGATATTACGTGACAAAAGGAAATCAACGGAATGTGTTTGTGTGCCAGCAAGCATTCGTGAAGGTCGTTCGGGGGTCGTTTGCGTGGGTGTGTGGTCAGGTTCTGATGGGACTTTGAGGCTTTAGATCATTTTAGATCCAACTTTTCACTTTGCTGCTGCTCTCTGGGCTAGCTCTGAGATCATATTCGTATGAGTTGGGCACCATCAGTGCTTGGATGTGCGTGTGACATCGTGTGACGCTGAGGTCGAGTGCTCTCCTTGCCCAGCGGACGTAAGATGCACGGTGCAGCGAGCTTGGCTCCTTTCGCACCCCTTCTTGTCGTATATGGCGGTTGGAAGACAGGTCGGCCCTAAAAAACCTTAACAGAAGTGCAGGGTTGCATGCTTTGCGTGGTGTGACCGACAGAACTTCTTGATCATTTACATCAGTATGGTTGTGGATGGTGCAGATTCGCAACCGCTGCCACCAGTGCTGCCATGATGGGAGGCCCACATTTTAGTGATCTTTGGACCTTCGCAATTGGTGCAGATGCCTCTGACCTCGAGGTACCAAAAACAGATGGGCTTGGGCTGGTTTGTTGTCGTGGCCATCGTCCGTGGTCGCCATTGTTGTTGTTGTTGTTGTTGTTGTTGTTGTTGTTGTTGTTGTTGTTGTTGTTGTTGTTGTTGTTTGTCATTGCATCCTTTGTTCCACACCTGGGATGCGCAGTTGTATCATGTGTATAGATGCATCAAAACCAATTCAAATATTCTGTAGCTGATAGATGAAAAAATTGATATATATATATATATATATACTCGGATTGAATCAGATCAAAGCTCTCGTTGAAAGTGTGCCTGGGTGGCCATGAAGCGGACATTGCCGCAGGGCTTCGAAGCTTTGGAACAAGCTGAGGAGGCTGAAGAGAGTCGCTCGCTTCAGAACTTGTTACGTGGCAAACGATGTCACTGAAAGGACTTTAGAAAATGTAGCACCAAGTGATAACAGCCGTAGTCCTTCCCACAGCCGCCAGCCCAAGGTCATGACCCCGTGGTAGACTCACCCTTCGTCGGGGTACGGATGATGGGTCCGGATGGTCAAGCTACTTGGTCCTGCAAACAGGAGGCCTCACCTAGGCGGCCCTACGAAAGGATCTCAAAGCTTTCCAACTCAAACGTGTGGTGCACGGGTTGGATGTAGATGGGGAGGTGAGTAGCTTGCATGTACTCATTGCATCTTGTAGGTGGTTTATGCCTTTTTTTGATTGGGATCATATTCATAGTATGCCCATGCCCTGAACTGAAGTTTCTTGGCTGAGAAGCGTTGTACCTAGGAGAGTTTAGGATCAGTTTTGATCCTTCGCAGTGCTGCTGACAATTAAAAGTCGCCAAAACAAGGTGCGGATGATGCGAATACCAAGTGAATTGCTGCCTCACGGCTGCAGTAGCCCCTGGACCTTCAAAGTTTTTTTTCAATCCCAATTCTCCACCCCAGTTCTTGAGGGGTCTGACAGATTCGGGGGACCACCCAAATTCCCAAACAATTCAGCCAAGTCACGCCTCGTGCTCCGCATCGAAGATATTTTGTATCTTAAGCCATTGGGGCAAACCCATTGCGACGCCCCGGTAAAAAAGAATGCCTGGATCGTACAACGTTGGTATAATATTAACACAATATTTGAACGACCTTTGTTGGACCAATACAGCCAGCATCCAGGATCATTGAAGGCTTCCCGAAATCTTGGAATTCTCATGTCGCGGCGTCCCGATGTAGGACCCAGTTCGTGCGTCAGGGCTTGGTTCGACGTTCAGGACCTGCACTGTTTTTCTTCTTTTTTTGGCAAAAAAAGTAGTGGTATGCAGTGCTAAAACAAAGGCGTTTCACTTTGCAGATGTTGTCAGTCAGCAGTATTTGCCTTTTCTCCATTTTTTACCCAACAGCTCATCGCTGTGGAATTTGATTGGATTTGGGACGGTTTCGGGGTGCTTTGAAGCGCAACTTTTTCCAGTTCCAGGGTTGCAGGCTGCTTTTTTTCCAGTGGCTGTGAGAACTTTTCATCCATTTTCCAAGGTTCAGAGCCTGACAAGTTGAGGGTTCCAAAGTTAATTTCGGTAACTTGCAGGGTTCGTGTCTTCGCATGGCTTTCCAGGTCGTAATTCTTGATGGTAAAGTTTTTTCGATTTCGCCACTGTTCAGTTCTTCATCGCTATTCCAGGCTTCATTGTTCCAGCAATTCCAGGGTTCTTCTTAGGGACTTGCATCAGAATGGTTCCAGGATTCTGGAGCTATCACTCTCGGTGTATCCACTGCCTTTGATCTTATGTCGGCTTATCATCTTGACTCGGATACAACGCAATGATCATGGACTCCTAAATGCAAAAACGAAGTAGGTGAAGGTGTTGCTTTAGATGTCAGCGCGGCAATGGCCATCCTGAGACCTCTTTGACAGGACCTGACCCAACAGAAGACTCGGACTCAACATGAGAAGTTTCACCAGCGCTGCCACCTGTAAATAGAGCTCGCCCATGCTGGCCCAGGGCCCAGGGAAGCTTCGCCTGGCCCCCGCCTGCATTCGCGTGCGAAGAAGGAAAGGTGTTTGGTAATGCCTCGCAGTTTTCAACGGCGCCTAAGTGCTGTTCCTTGTAGATAGTGCTTCTGAAAACTCAGATTTGTTGAGAGAAAAGTTGCTCACCATGCGCGTAGGCTGAACCATACTTGATGCTCAACGGAAGGTGACTCTGCTCCGAATGAACATCCGAGACAAGTCCAAAAGAAACACACACACACACACTGCTCCGTTGTGACATCGTGACATGTTCTCAACGAGACCTTTTGAAAGGACATTGGAGGTTTCTTACCACAAAGATGGTCGATGCGTGGAGATGCGTCGAGGATCCAACTTGGATCAGTCAGATCAGATGAAGAGATCATGATAGATCATGTATCTTTGCTCATGTACCTACAGTATGTTATTCTACATGCGCAAATCTATGCTTTGCCTCATTGCTTGACATGTATGGGTGCCATATAACAACGCCGAAATCGCTTTCAAACTCCTTGTGTGGCTGTGACTTTTGTTCCGGACAACATTCATCGAGAATTCAACTTCAGCACTGCCGAACCGTTTCTCGCCAGTGGTGGCGACACAGAGCCATGGGAGATTCAGATCCGACGATGTTAGCAGATCTTCAGCACTACAAGGAACACTACAAGGACCCTGCCTAGAAGTCCCAGTATTTCTGAATTCCTGTGTGCCACTGTTATATAAAATGGGATGTTCTTCCCGAGGTTGCCAAGAGTCTGCCCAGGACATGTTCCACGAGTTGGAGATCTTGCGCATCCTTCCAAAGGAGGATGCTGCTGAATTTCGATTGGTGTCCAGACAAGAGGACCGACGTACAGTGGAGGTGATGGTCAACAGCAGCTGCTTCCGAGTAACGAATGACTCGAAGGAAGGCTTGAAGGATCAGACCTTCGAATCCTTTGAACCTCGGCTTCAGCACTCCCACCCTTTGATGTGCAAGTATCACTCATCGAAGGTTACAGTAGAAAAAAACGTGCGAAAACCACAGCAGTCCTAGGAAACAGATGGCTGTGGGTCAAAACCGTGTACCCCTGGTTCCCTATCATGAACCATCATTTTCTCTATAGTTAGTTGGTTGTCAACCACCGTTATTGGTTCATTCATATTGACCCATAACCAGATGTGCACTGACACCATTTCGCTGGTGGTTGGCTTGCCAAGGAGCAGCTTCTCAGCGCCTTGGATGGCGCTGAAGCATTTGGTGCCAGGCTGTGCGACCTCGTGAGCCAACAATTGGCTGCAGAGAGGGGAGATGAAGCATGAACTGGGACCAACTTTGCAAATCAAAAAACAGAGACACACATATGTGGATTTTTATATGTGTATAGACTGTATATGACTGTATAGATTATAGATAGATAGATAGATAGATAAATAGATAGATATAGATAGATAGATAGGTAGATAGATAGATAGATAGATAGATAGATCTGTGCGTGTTATGTGCGTATATTCGCATAGGTGTCCCAATGGATACCTTTCATTCGGGCATAGCAGAGGTCTTGTTCGAAGTCGGTATGCTTCAAAGGGCATAGCCATTCTAAACTTGCAATGTTTGTTGGTGTGCCTTCCTCGCGGGCCAGTGCTTCACTCTCTCAAACAGCGTGTCCATGCTTGAAAAATCGAGCAGACCTTGGGAGCGGTTGACAAATCAGGCAGATTCAACCTGTTCTGTCCATCCTGCACACTCAAGAGGAATAGATACGGTGCAGTGTTGGTCAATGCCAGTGCTACTGATTTTTTCGCCCCTTATGGTGATAGCTCTGGCATTTGAACAGGGGCCCTTGCTTTACATGTCTGGGGGAGGCGACCTCGAAAGCCTGAAGCAATTTTCAAGCCTCAGGTCTCCTTAGACAAGAGCCTGGGAAGCAGGCCCAGAGGGGGTGACTGCGATGGATGCTTTCTACGAAAACAGATCACAACTCGTTACAGCCAAGTCTTCGAGGGTCCAGGGACTAGTTTCGGTCCAGTGCTGGAGCTGGACTTGGGGCTCCCAGTGGTGGATTTGTCGCATCATGTTGGACCAACGATATGCATATGTGATGTGATCCCAGGCGATTTATGTCATGGGAGGCGCAGTTCGATTGGGGTATACGACTTATTTGTGTGATGTTTCTTCTGTCCATTGTTTTGTTTTCTGTGCTTTGGCTTGAAGCTTGTTCAATGGTTTGGCAGATAAGGTGGTGGACTGCTTGATCGGTATAATTCATGAATCTTTCAGATATGATAATTATATAGCATATCTATGTGATTTTGAATTCTCTCAGTAGTGACTTGATTGACAAATAGATTGACCCATCGTGAAGTCATTTGGGCTCACTTTTGTCTCCCTACCGGAATCAGCATGAATCGACCCATATCGATGATAGTCATCATCGTGGAGATATCTCTATGTATCTCTCAACCAACTTCTCATTGTCCTCATACTGCTCAAACCTGTCCAGGGATCCAAACTTGATACATTCATATTTGAGAAATATATTTGATAAATCTGCAGTTTGAACTGGTTCCATGGGGAGGTAGACTATGGATGTCCAATTTCAAGGGCCCATGCCGTGACCCCCCAGATACACGACATGGAGTTGCCAACCGTCAGGCCTCAAGAGTCCGAAGGTGCGCGGCAATGATGCAATCTGAAACTCATGGGCTAAGGTTGAGTTAAGCTGAACGGGATACATCGAGGTTGAGGATAAGATCGGATGAGTGTACACACACACACAGATAGATAGATAGATAGATAGATAGATAGATAGATATAAATATATATATATATATATATTTTTATCCACACAAACACACAGATATATATATATATACATCTATCTATATATATATATACATATTATGAATACTATTATTATTATTAGTATTATTACTATACCGTTGGACGCCTCGGCAATTTTTTTCTCAAGATACAAGGTTGTAAATGACTCTAAGAAATTCTACGTAATTATCGTATTCGGTTGAGTCAGGGCCCTTAGGCTTGTGTTCAACCCCCAGGGTCATGGTAAATTCACGGTGCTCCTGGAAGAAGATCAGGGGCTTCGGCTTGCAATGAGGGGAGGTAGCTAAATGGGTACCAAATGGTAGGGAGTTGATCACAAGGTCCTTGCTTTTGGAGTTTTGCTTTCCACAGGTTTATGGTATGAATCCAGGGTTCGCGAATGTCAATATACCCAAATCTTGTACAAGTACCACTGCTGTTACTTGGTACTGTAAGCATCAGCAACCATCAGTGACCTGTCAGAATGCAAAGAGGTTGGCCACACAATGAGTGATGTTTTTACATATGTGTACATATGATATATATATATATATATGTTTATTTTTCATAGTTGTTTATCTCATTGTATATATATATACCTGCGTGTGTGAATGGTGGGTTCATGATTGGGTTCTAATAAGGATGGCTCTACCTGGTCAGCACAGCAGGTGAGCCTGATGAGAAGGAGTAGACTCCGAGACAGACTTCGCAGTCTCACAGTTCAATGCAGCCGAACGCTGGGAGCTAAACGGGACTGGTGGAAGCTGTCATCACTTGGGATGTTCCTTGAGAGCAAATGCTCAATTAATGCATGCACCATTCATAATAGCAAGTTAGTTACAGAAACCTCAGGATGACATGCATGCGGTCCGGTCCTGATATATTTGTTTCGCATTTGTACAACAGAACCTTTCTTCCAACCTGCATTGCATTGTGGAATGAGAAAGGTGGGAGATCTATTTAAGCTCAGGGCAGCATCACCCTACCACCACATGGCCCGAGCTGATAGGCTATGGCAATCGCAATCCCCATGATAATAATGATAAACCGCCTCCCAATAAAGTCATCACATTGAGCCACTTCTGACTCATGCTTCATCGTAGTTACTCGTGATTCACACTTCAGAAACTAAAACACCAACCATGATCAAACGGCTATAAACGGCTCAATTATACTTGAATTGCTTTGTTTCTCGAGTCCTGATTCCTTAGCAGCCATGAGCTATAAACCATGACAAACCGCCATGGGAGAAACATGGGAAACCATGGCAAAGCTTGTTGAAACGCACCTGGCACCTGGAATCCGCCTTGGACCAAGGTCGAGGGCAAGAGCCGCTCGAGCAAAAAGATTTTCCAGCACGCAGCAGGAGGCATTGGATAAGGCTGGGGTTTTATGGTTCTCTAGGGATTGTAGTGGTGCAAACCCCAGCCTTATCCAACAATGGGATTAAACAACTGGTGGTTATTGTTGGATCTATAGGGACTATAGTGGTTAATACTAGGGGGTAATGAGCAGCAATGAGACTATAGTGGTTTCTCAAAATAGAGAGCCCCCTAAAAAAATGGGTTTATCACTATAAATGGTTGAGATTGGATGATTCTGGTGGTAGCCCTATTTTGAGAAACCACCACTTGATATAAATGGTGTGAGAGGTTACTGTAGTGGTTGGCAAGCGTAATACGGCCATGTGTATAGTGGGTAGACAATGGTGAATGCATTCGTCAACCAGAAAGGATAATGATTGGCGAAGAACGGCCAATGAAATGATGGTATATCATGGCAACAAAGACGCATGTTTGTGAGAATTCCCTTTATGTAGCCAGGGGGGTTGAGCATGATAACAACGCACCAGACAGCGATCAAAAGAGACAGAGACACATTGATACACAAACACATACACACATGCACACATCCGCAGATGAGGTTCATACATGTTTATCCTGGCATATTACAGAGTACATTTTAACATGTATATATATATATATATACATGCAGAAGTAGTTACTTGCATAAACATAAGCATGGGCACACTAGTGCACGCATATTTGCGTGCATGTTTTTTGTGGTATCCAGAATGCACGTGCAGCTTCACAGACACTACGCAATTTGAAATCGCTTCCGAAATGACAGCAAACAAACCTTTTGAAGTGTGAGGTCGGCTGACCCAGTGACCTCCAATGACTGCAGACATTTTGCAAGTCGAGGAATTGGCGCAAGGTGTGGTTTTTCACACGCACATCGGCCGTCATATGCACTTACATGTGTGCAAACAAGTTCAACTTGTCAGCCAATGCTAGCCAGTTGCTTTTCAGAGGCTGCTAGAGAGGATGACACGTGACACCATGTTGCCAAACAGATGTTCTGAGTACCGAAGCTCACCGCATCTCATCGTATCTCGTCGCTCCCTTCAGTTCTTCTTGCTTGGGCCATGGTAGATGACTCGAGCGATGAAGACTTTGTGGAGTTGCAGGCGCTTGTCCCACAGCTTGTGCTTCAACCGGGATTGGGGTTCAGGTGGGTAGACATCAATTTTTGGCCCGGGCTTCCATGGGGTTTGCCCGAACGTAGACATCAATAGATGGGTAAATGATGATGGATACTGTCGATAGGAAAGTTCATGGATCAGCGCTAGCAGCAAGAAACTGAGAGTCTTTCCTCCACTGGGCTTGCCTAACTGGGCTTCACCATGACTTGCCTACCACGTCAGACCTGCCTACCATGGGGTTCTGTGATGTTCTGTAGCCCTTTCTGAGGCCATTCTCGCAGGGCTGCCCATGCATGCAATACCGCATGGGGACCGCAGTGCTGTACTCAAAGGGGTCGGGTCCCGGTAGGCTTGGGAGAAATGCGATGCGATCTCATTGAGATTTATAACACAAGTAAATCTATAGACACTCAATGTCTACCTTGATGTACCTTGCCCTTTTGACGCGTTTTCAAGTTTGGGAGGGCTGCCTTGGTTGCTGAGGTTGTGGTCCAGAAGCCCTTTTTTCGCTACTCGGCTGCAGAGGAATGATGCTGCTGGATGTGGCTGAGCCGATGCTCGGATATCAGCTGCATCAGCTGGCACTGACGCATGGCATCGCAGCGTGACGCGTGAGATGTGCTTGTCCATAGCTTTGGGTCGTCAAGGCTTGATTTCCATGGCAGAGCTATGATTAGTTCTTCGGGCTGGGCAGTGCTGGAACTGCTTTTGTTTTGAGGTGCCGAGGGCCGCGCAAGTCTCAGATTGAGGAGTCCACATGTAGGCGCCGGGTCGAGGCAGGGTGGCTTTTGAGATGTTGGTCAACCAAGTCTTCCTTTGCATCAAAAATCAGAGCCTGAGCACATGACACAACATGACACAACTTGACATAACAATACCTAATATGACTACACTTTGGAACACATGGGAACATCACCCCCACCAGCCAACGTTGCACAATCTGAGAGGCAATTCTTTCCAAAGCTGCTCGGGAATATCCTGCGCACGAGCATTCGCTCCGGCGATTGCGGGTGGAATTTGCAAGTGCAGAGCTCAGACCTCGATGCCAAGAGAAATTCTTGGAGAAATCCGTGATGGAGGAATGATGGTGTCTACTTTCCCCTCGGAACAGTTTCTGAGTTTGATTCTGATTGGATCTGATGCCAGTTGAAACCGCTCACTTTTGTTGTCTCAATCATTTTGGCTCCCGCTTATTCTGGTTCTGAATGATGCCCCCCAGATGAAACGACATGGAACCATGGATGTCAATGATGTCAGGTCTGGACCTGGTGTGTTTCGCTGACCATCTACGACAAAGGCTGTTTGCAGCCGTGCGTGGGACGGATCTTTCCATGAGTTGGACCACTCATGAGGAGAGCTTCAGCAGTGAGGCACCTGATAGGTCCGCCTCGTCAGCCTTGCTGCTGGGCGCTTCCACTTGCCCTGCAGGACATGAAAAGCAACGTGCACCTCATTTTGGGATACAGCGTCTTCGCAGCAGACACTTTTCGTGGTAGATGGACCTAGCAATGACAAGATACCATGATCAATGAACACATCGTGACAGTTGACGCATCAAAGACAGCAGTTATTCAAGCTAGCCAGGCAAAACTACTGGAGGGTTTGATAAAATGAGCAGCATGTGCTGAGCTTGACAGTCAGAATAGCTTCAGAAGAAGTGGTGGCATGATGCGGCGCTGTTCGGCAAATATTTGCGAGGGGATCAGATTGCGACTGTTACGAAGCAATTGGTGTGTTTCCTTGATGTGAATCCGGTCAGGGGAGACGCGTCACATGGGGCACACTTGGGCATGCCAAGATCCACCCAGAGCACATCGTGCCTTGCAAGAATACCTTGCAGTTCGCAGCCGCTTTGGGAGATACGTACCTCGACCTGTGACGATGCCACCATGGGCATGGTTGAATTCCAAAAATCTGCCAAAGCTGAGGTAGGTCAACATTTCATATCATGAGATTGATGAGTACTATGGATTTATATGGATTTTATATGGCATCCGTTCAAAAATGCTTGATAGGTTTTTAGTCTCCGATGACCATATTAGAACTGTGGATGTTGTTTTGTCAATTTCGCCACAAGGCGGAGTCATGTATATATGCAGTGATTTTGCTTTCCCCCATGGTAGCGCTAGTTTCGCGCTTGTTTGGCGCTAGTTTTTTTGAATCATGTATTTGTTCGCATCCTTTTCAATTGCGATTCTTCTCCATAGCCTTTTTCCTTCTTAGTCCCAAGCTCATTGGTAAAGACAACATGTCTATACCAGATACTTGTCGTTATCTCGATGCGTTGGGTGACTTTCCCAATCCATGATCTCCACAATTTCCCCAAAGTTGCAGACCAGTGAAAACGTTCCTCTGGCGCTAGATCCGCGCTAGATCCGCGCTAGAAAAAACCCGCAGACCAAGACCCGGCCTCACCAGACCTTTGTTTTCCTTTTCTGCCACAGCAGACAGACATTAGCTCTAGCAGCTCAGAATAAAACAGGTCCGCGCTAGATACAGTTGTCGAAATCTGAAGAAATTGTCGTTCATTGCTATCGTTTAGATGCGGTGTCCCGACAATTGTGCCACAAGGCGGAGCCCCATGGAACTACGGTATTACGACCGTTTTCAGGAACAAACATTTCGATACGAGCCCATATGATAAGTTCATCGAGTACAGCGTACTTGTCCATGGGTGAGCATATTGATGCTGCTCTTGGCGATTAATCGCGTGTCATTGAAGTAAGCTCCGAAGAAGCAATGCTCCACCCGTTGGCGTTGCTTCAGGCGTCCTTTGCGTGTGGCCATTCCTTGGGTGGTGCTGTGGTGCTGTACGTGGCAACTTGTCAGGTCTTATGGCCGGTGAAATCACACTGTCTCAGGCCTCTAAGATCCTGCTCTGTGAAACCATGGGGCTGTATAAAGATTGTTGCAAGCCTAAAACTGGCGGTTCTACTGCCAGGTATGATCATTTTCAGATGGTTTAGGTGTGCCAAGACTGATCCAAACTGCAGTTCCACTTCAGCTTGACATTTTTTTTGCATTTTCTGGCGGTTGGTGGTACCCAACGCAACTCTTTGTGGACATCCACCAGCCACCTGCAGCCCTTTGAGATTTGTTAAGGCCAAGGAGTGTGAAGATCATCCTGACACAGCTTTTGAGCGCGTTGATGTCTTCAACACGGTGCCTGAGCAAAGTGGAAGTGCCTAAGGATATGTGTGGCCTGATCAGAACTGGGGTAGCGATCAATCCAGAGGGTGAATATTGGTGCGACACAAAATATAGGTAGGTGAAGCTCACAAAAAAAAACAGTTCTGATGCAAGAACTTTCTTTGTTGATTTTTGTTTCATGTTGTTCCTTGCGGTTGGCAGTCACAGGGTCTTCATCCATGTTCTGCCAGTGCTTTCTGGACGCCGTGCTCAAGCACAGTAAACAAGGCCACATCTCCTTTGGCTCCGCCTTTGGTACCTTCGACTACTTCCACACACTTTCACCGCGTGCAAGGGGATGCTTGGAAGATCTTGCAAGCTTTTCGGAGGGGGCACCTGAAGTTGGACTGATGATTCCAGAAAGCAGGCAGCCTTGTCCAAAGCTTTCAGGACTTGCCAGTATTGCAACCTACCAAATGCCTCAGACATCATTTGGCATATAGTGAAGTCTTGAGGCCAAGCGAATCAGAGGTGTCTTTGGGGGTATTGTTACGTATTCATATAGGCTCATCTAAACATGTTGCATTATCTTCTCATGTGTCCACTATGTTGCGCCTGTTTCACCCCCGTGATCTTATGTTTTTTGATTTTCATACGCATCACATGTCATGCGCCCATTGAAAAAAGCCAAGTCGCACCAGGGATGACTTAGGACTGGGCTTCTCTCGCCTTGGAACAAGCAGAGTTCAGTAGTCAGGTGCCTTTCCCTTTGGACTTAAGACAGTGGCCTTTGAGGAAGCAGCTCTGTACATGTTGGGGTTCAGAGGGGGATTTGATTTGATATGATATTTTCAGGAAATCAACCTGGATGGAAAAGCACAAACTGGCTAAGCATTCCCAAGCACCTTTGAGTTAGGCTGGCGATGAGTTTTCTTATCGCCTTATTGACTTTCTTAGCGTCAAGACCACTTGTGGCGCATCCTACCTTTGTGTACTCAACAATCAAAATGCGTCCATGATACTGTACCTAAGACATTGTGAGACAGCCCTTCCTTCAAGCTTGGGTAGACCGCCAAGATTCGACACATGCTGGCTGTGCTAGCTCCATAATTACTACCAAGATCTATCAGCGACCGATCAGTTGCTGGTCTCCCTGTCCAGGTTCATCTTCGCAGGCCCAAGGAGTCCCTTCCAGATCCGCATTCCCTTCTGCATTTCCTGCCTAAGAAGGCAGCGATGGTGGAAGTTCAGTAGCACAATCCCCATGACACAGAAGGATCTTGGTTCACCTCCCGCCGTGGCTGTTTTTGCTGTGGGAAATTCATTCAGGTGGGTTCTGATGACGAAGCGTGCTCACCAAGCGACAGCCTTGAAGCTTGGCAATCAAAAGAATTGACTGCCATGTCTCAACCCAAAGCTCAAGGTGATCCGTTGTGCTCAGAAGTACTCGTAGTTAGAAGATCACCAAAAAAGAAGCGGAAATATGAAGGAATTCATCCCCAAGCTCGGGGCACGGAGAATTCATCGCAACTGTTTTGAGAGAAGACCAGAGGCACATCAAGAAAATGAACGAAACAGATCCGCTTGCCTTATTTTTGCCTGCCTTGATGAGGGAAGAATCCAAGAAGGAAGGTGATGCCGTGTGCCCTGAGGACAATGAGTGCCTGTCCTCAAGATCTTCCGCAGCAACCTGCAAGGAGCACTGGCTCCACCGGGGTGCTGGAGGGACTGGGGTGGACAAGGAGACCATAGGAACGGGCCGAAGCTTTCAATCTTCATTGAGTTGGTTGTTTTATATAACATTAATTAATTAACAACTATACACCGGTTGTTTTAAACATCTTTCTTTTCCCTTGTGTATAGTTGTTAATTAATGGCTGATCGACCATAGAATGGGTTTTTCACAGGGGTTCAAACCACCAACCAGACATGCTTTGATTGAATCAAGGTTCGATTCATCATTTCTTGACGCTCTGAATCAGTTCAGCTTGTAAAGTGAGCGTCCGTGATAGGAGGATGGAGCTGTTCAAGAAGTCGCATTGCCGAAACCTGCTTGGTGGGCATTCCTTGGAAGCTGTGTGGCATGGCTGATGCTCGCGATTCTAATGCAATCACTCATGCCATGCTTAATGCTTTTCGAGAGCCAGCAGTGCAGCAGGATCAGCAATGCAGTGTTCAGGGTCAACCCTGAATCATCGAGAACTTCATTCAGATTAAGACTGATTAAGCTTTGCTCATCTATCTCCAGAGACTTCGTTCAAGGTCGGAACTTATCGAACAAAATCCACGTTCTTGGCCTCAGCTCTGAGCAGTGTCAAGAACCAAGGCATTTGGTAACTGTCATTTTGATATTGCTTAGTGGAGGTGATGGTTGTAACATGTCATAAAATGTTGCCACTGACAGCATCTGAAAACATCTCCCAAGCCATGATGGAATTTCCATGAATTTCCTGTTCGCCCGCCGGTGTAGGGGCTTTTCCATGATTTTCCATCAGGCTCTCGTCCTTTGATCTTGAGGCAGCGATACATCCCCGACTTGGCTGGTGAAGCATCATCCCCAGCACCTGACACTCATGGTGTTTTTTTTGCTGTATGTGTGTATGGAGCATCTCATGTTGCACTAACATGGAATTATCGAATAAGAGCCATGCAGAAATTGCATCCATGTATGTCCAAACAATATTACATCAGTCACGTATAATCTAGAATCTAGATGTTCAAAGTAGAGATGTTTTGTTCTAAGGTTCAATAATAATTACTTGAAATGGATTTAGAAATGTAACGTATAATTTCATGAGGTTAATTTTAGCATAAATATTTTTCTGAAATATGAATAAATGCTAAAGAGATAGATGAATATATAAATATAGCTATATTTGAATAGATAGATATAGGGTATCGTAGCAAAACCGCTGCGCTTGCATATTTTCTCCAGCAACATTGCCACACAAGCCATGATAAGTTCGCCGAAGCTTCCCTCATGTTGACCTGGGGGGGCGGCTCGCTGCGGAAGGAAACCTGAAATTCAGCAAGTTCCGGCATCGTTCCTCAAAAACATAACCAGAAAAAGGTCTCGAAAAAAGGGTACAAAACGTTATGCCAACAATACCAGGATTACATTTTGGGCCGCCCAACTATCCCAAAAATTAAGGCCATCCAACACAAAACATAAACCTTCCGAGGCAAAATATAAATAATCAATATTATAAAATATATAATATATATATATTTTTTTAAATTATTTTATATTTTAATATTATCTTTATTAAATTTATATTAATTTAAAAAATAAATCTATAAATTTTAAAAATAATAATTTATTAATATATTTTAAAAATATAAAAAATATATAATAATTTATAATTATATAAAAAATATTTATAATTT
>VSDK01027192.1:27223-55935 GCA_009767595.1 Symbiodinium kawagutii | reverse complement strand
TCTTAATATATTTCCTTTTAAATATATTTATTAATTTATATAAAAATTTTTAATAATATAATACATATATATATATTATAAAATTAATAATTTAATAATTTAAAATATAATTTATTTTAAATAATTATATTATATATATATTATATAATTTAATAATAATAATATTATTATATATTTATTTATAAAAATTCGATTTATATTTTCCATATAGCCAATTCGAATTATTTCTTTAATAAAATCAACCTTATATAACCTTTATAAAAATAATTAAAAAAAAATATTGTTTATATATATTTTACCAAAAATTAGTGTTTTTACATTATTTTCTTTTAAAATATAATTCCGGATATTTTTTATAATCTATATATTTTTGAAATATTTATTTGAGGGATTATGCTTCAGTATTATCTTGATTATTCCGAGTTTCGTCCTGATAAATATGAATGGCAGGTTTTCAAGCATATTTTGATTCCCTTGTGTTGTTCCAGAAGTGTTTAATATAAACATCTGCAGTCAGTGCGATTGCCAAGGCACGTTATTGCTTGGCTGCAAACTCATGCCGTGCTCCCGGAGTTTCGTCGTTTCGGAGCGTCTTTGTCCAAACCCCCCTGGCTCGGCGCTGATATCCAAGCGTTGCCCCGACAGGATACCGTGCCGTGCCTCGTCCCAATCTAAACACAGAACGATGCCTGGCACGGAGGAAATCGGAGGAAGGGGATGCTGCAGTTGATAGGAAGCTCAGTGTTTTTCTTTCTGAACGAGCATCCTGTGATGACTCCAAGGCATTAGAAATGCAAAAAACATGAAAATAGAGAAATCAAATGAAGTGCTATCAGAAAATTTTATGAAAAACGAAGTGTTCAAATGTGTTAAGTTTTCATCCAAAGGTGTCAGTAATCAGCTGCAAACGAAATGCAGCTGCCTGCATAAAGCAAAACCAGAAGACCGTAGCCAGCTGCCACCCCTGTGTAGAGCCCAAAGAGATCCTGTCGCCAAGCCATGCTGCCTCTGCAGAATGGCTATATACACTATAAAATCATCTAAATCTTAAATCTAGACAAAATACATGTTGAATATTTGATCTAACATTAGAATATATATATATATATAGATAAATATATATGTATACGATACTGTTGTATACATATATGTGCAAAACTAGTATATAACATGAATGTACATAAAGTATACTAGAATACAAATTACTTTAAGATACTACATATGTAATCCGCATATCATTCTTGTATACTCCCTATACAATACCCGTGCTCTACTCATGCATTGCTTGGACCGTGGAACACTGATCAATGCACAGTATATGCGTGTGTCTCTATGCGTGAAAATCTAAATGTATGTCATCTAAATATAAATATATATATAGATATATACATAAATAAATAAGTAAATAAATATAAATATATATATATATATACATATACATATACATATACATATACATACATATACATACACATACACATATACATAACTGCTGCTATAATCTACGATAGCCAAAATCTTTGCACATGTTGCAAATCTGGAACACCACTCAATCGTCCTTGCGCCATAGAGTAGTGCAAAGAATGACACCTTCGCGGCTGGAAAAAGAGCTGCACAGCTATAGCCGGCAATAACCTTGCAAGCCTTGCCCCCTTTTGAAGCGTTTGTTTCGGCATGTCCAGAAATGGTGTGCTCAATGTAATCCAACAAAACGATCAAACATGCACATTTCCTGCCAGATTTCCTGCCAGAACTAAATTGTCTTCCTCCGTTTGAGGACACCGTCTCTGGACTTACCTGACATGTAGAAATGGGTGTTTCTCAAAACAGGGAACCCCCCAAATCATCCAAAAATCATCCATTTATAGAGTGATTCACCCAACCATCATGGGGTGTTCCCTATCAAACGAAAGCCTCAAATGGTTGCTTCTCAAAATACGGGGACTCCAAATTATCCAGCTTATTAACCATTTATAGTGATAAAGCAGCTATCTTGGGGGTCCCCTATGGCTTGAGAAGCCACCAACTGATCCCAAAATGTCTACCTGAAATGTCAGGAATCCCAGGCCTGGCACTTGTCCCAACCAAGATCCCGCCAGACCAGCGTAGAACACCGAATTCACTCGCCCTGCGGCCTAGGGAAAACTTGTAGCCATAAGATGCCAAGAGCAAAGGTGAGAGAACCAAGCAGTTTGATGATTAATCTTGATTGTACTGAAATTGGAAGCCGTTCATTTTTTATAGCTCCCATGAAATACATTGAAACACCGCAGCAACACCACTCTGCCATGCTGAGAACCGACCAGGAGTCACTGCCAGTGGTCATCTCTCAGGCTTGACTCTCAGAATGGAACCATGGGGATCTTCTCAATGTTTACCTCAGGTTTGGCGAGTGCCCAATGCAAAAACTCTGACCCTCGTAACTTCAATAGTCTATTATGATAATCGCTGCCATCGTCGGCATCATCGTCATCCTCAACCACTGCATCACCATTACAGTCAGTTTCACCCTAGTCCTGACTCTCATATTTCTCAGCTCATTGCGACTTTTGTATGTTGTGTCACTATTCATATCAACTGCTATCATGACTATCATTCTTATGATTGTCATGACAATCACCAACATGGTCCGTTGAGCTGGCCGACGGCAAGGTTCATCAGCACCTTGGCAGTGCTGCATACTGCGGCTGTGGAGTGCTACCAGTACTACTCTGGCTGTATCCTCCATTGCATTGCGATTGGCAACGGCGAAGTGATCTACCAGCCCTGAAGTGGATCCAAAGTGGTCTAAGAGTAGCGCCACGAAGGCAGCGAATGGAAACCTGCACCTTTCGAAGAGATCCAGCACCGCAGGATCGTTGGAGAATATCCGCGCAAGGCTTCGAGGGATGAACCTGCGCGAGTGAGGGTTCCTATGCTACACGAAAGAACACACGGCAAAAATGACCAGAATATGCACTTCAGTTGGGATGCTTGCTTGTCGAATCGTGGTCATTTTTGGATACAGAGCTTCTTTCAAGCCCATGGAGTTCCAAATCATCCAGTTTATCAACCATTTATAGCAACAAACCAACCATAACTTGGGGGGTTCCCAATTTCAAGAAACCCGCACATCTTGAGGCCAGCACACTATCAGAACTGCCAGCACCGCTAAAACAGCGACGGCCATGGCCGTTCCAACGAAGGCCGCTCGCTTTGCATCTCGCGTACTTCCCTGCAGGCGTGGTCGTGGCTTCACACATGTGAACATGTCGCAAAATCTGCCTGATGATGATTGATAGGGGGTTATTGAATGGTTGAATGGGTTATTGAATGGTTGAATGCCTGATGATGGTTCAATATCATGGTTTTGACAGTGCTTTTGGACGGTTGTATTGAACAAATATTGTTTTGATTTGCTGGTTCATCATCGTCAGACTTGCGACGCAAATTACTGCGGAATCGGAGGGAAAAATGACGCGTCCACACCACAAGGGCAGGTGAGCAATGGTGCGTTTTCGGTCCTACCGAAAGTACCGGACAGCATTGGCTAGAGTGGCGCTGTCATTCCATATCATTGCCTATCGTCATCCCAAGAATGCACCAAATACAGGATACCTCTCCAAGATGTCATCAACATGCAAAACAATTTGCAGAAAAGAACTCACTATTCATGCATCGGTTCTGTTTGGAATTGCCACACATGTACCGCCCAGTGGCGGTTGCGCATTTGACATCAAAGAGGTGGCCTTGCCGAGAGCAACATTCAGCTGCACTCCGACTGCAGTAGCCAAAGCTCCCAGGAAGGTTAAAGCCATCCAGCCTCGAACTGTGCGGCCGGCGAAGCTGGGAGCACTGTGTTTGCAGTGGGGGAAAAGTGCGCAATCTCTCTCTCTCTCTCTTTTCTGCAGCCAACGTGATCTTCATTTTAGAAAGTGATCCCATGTATTCTGTGCACCTGTTCTGCTCTCTGCCCGAGATTATATGATGTTGAGTGGCAGAAGTTCATCCATGCTCATCCACTTAGCGGTTACACGTTGCTACACATGGTGGTTTCTCAAAATAGGGAGCCCCAAGAATGGTTGGTTTATTATTTTAAATGGCTAATAAGTAGATGACTTGGGGGTACCCCTATTTTGAGAAACACCCACATGGCTGCGCTGCATCTTGCTAAGGCCCCCCACAAATGCGGTAGCTGGCGTTGAAGACCTCAATGAGTTTCGCTCTGACAGTCTGTTGCGGTCATGGAGTTCTGAATCACTAGGATTCCTTTAAATCGTGCTGATCTGGGAAACAAATGGCTAATATCTTCAAAATGGAGTTATGAAACGTTTGGAAATCGTTGCGAATATTCCCGTGATCAATTTTCGTTTCCTAATGGGTGGACAAAGGACCACATGCAAAGCCGCATACCCTGCACATACCTCGGCATTTCCGTAGCAACTCCAAACTGAAATTTGGCAGATTCGCAGATCCAGAATTCCTTTCCTGTGCTGAAGCCTGGTGTTCCTTTTCAATGATTTGCATTGGATGCCCAAATGGGGGGTTCTCAAAATAGGGAACCCCCATTTCATCCAATATTCACCAGTATCAGCAATAAACCAACCATTTTTGGGGTGCATATCTTAAGCAACCACCAAATGAGTTTGTCAGCAAATAACAAAGAAAGATACTATCTGGTACCCAAGATGGGCTTCCTTAGCCTGTTGAACCCCCTGAGCTCCAAGCCGCCAAATCATTTGGACCGATACTTGATGCAATAGCACCAATGACAGCAACGCCTGTGTGCATCCAATGCGAGCAGTGGAGACAAAGAGGTATTGGTCGACTTCAACACTGGAAGATCCCGCTTTTGATGGACCATTTCCACTTTCATCAGCTCAATATCTGGTGATTTACCATCAAAATCCGTCAATAGCTGGATCTCCCATCAATCACTGAACAAAAGTTGCAAAGATCCTTGCAACTTTATACACTGATGGAACTTGGGTAGACATGCTCGTCATATTGCCCTTACAAGATCACCAGGGTGGTATCGCAACAGGGGGGTCTGTGTGGAGGCTGTGTTTTCTGCTGCAGTGACTGGTGTTCAAACGTGGCGAAATAACATGAGCTTTGTTGAAATATGCAATTGAATAGTTTTGAACACACACTGTTAGCACAACATATGGTCATTAAGAGTCATTACAGTAATCGAATATGAATCCATAAACAACTAATCAATAAGTATTAAGAATTGCTGGTCATTAGTTCAGTAACACAATTGTCTATATAACATAATCATTGTGCTTGATGAATCAGTTGATTCACTTAGCAACTCATTGGAAGCCAAGTAGCGCCAAAAGTCGGACCCAATCGACAAGGCCGCTGGAAGATACATCTTCCTGAGCTCTGCAAGGCACGCACTGGGATGATGGCAAGCGATGGAATAAAGCACAGATTTCTACCATGGGATGCAGCACAGGGAGATAGACAGCCAGCTTATAAGCAAAAACCCAGACCTGTGAGTACGGCTTCCAGGACAACTAGTGGGACCCATTAACCATCCAATGATGATGATGATGATGATGATGATGATGATGATGAAGATGATGATGATGATGATGATGGTGCTGCTGCTGATGATGATGATGACCATGATGATGGTGCTGCTGCTGCTGCTGATGATGATGATGATGATGACGACGATGATGATGATGATGATGATGATGATGATGATCATGATGATGATGATGATGATGATGATGAGGAGGAGGAGGAGGAGGAAGGGGGTCTGTCATACATTTCCAAGCATACCATAAAATGTCGGAAATCTTGCGGTCTTTCTGCAATTCCTGTCGTGGCCGGCAATGATAGCGAGGGGCCGGCCCGATGGCCACTTGGCCGCCCAACTTGCCATGAGTTTTGGGGCACACCAGAGTAGTTCTGCCATAACTGCAGGATATCGCAGCTCTTTGTGGTAAAACTCTGAGGACCTCCCATGAATTCTGGCTCCTCACCCCGGCCAGGGCCTGTCCTACCTTGATTAACCGTTGGAACTGTGGATACCGAGACGAGCTGAGACTCCTGTGGCTCAACCTGGCTGGTTGATTTGCCTACCTGGCTCCTGGCATCTCACATAGGGCATCATAGGCCTCCCGTTTCCCCTCGACATCCCTTCATTGGCAGCTGAGGCGCCAAAACTGAACCACCCTGTCTCTTGTGATGTGGTCCTGCAGAACTGACAATGGAAACAGCATTTGACCATGATGGACCCGCTCATCAACATCCATTGACATCCATTGACATCCATTGACATCCATTGACATCCATTGACATCCATTAACCACCGTCAAGCATCATGAGAACATCATGTATAATTAATGAGCATGTAAAAATGCTGTCACAATCCTCAAAAACCTCCAAGTGGTTTTGGAACGAGGTGTATAAGTGTCTGCATCCTCAGAAGGGTTTCTATGACAGTCACTTAGGTCGACAGCCCAAGACGGTCCCACGACCAACCAGGCCAACATTCTTTGTGAAGGCCCAAGATGTAGCAGTAGATGAACCTTTGCGGCTTCACGCATTCGGGGCTGGTTTAAAGAGGAGGGACCGAATGGGACCGAACATTATCCCAATCGCAATACCTTCAAAAGCAAACACCGCTCCTGAATTCAAAGCTTTCCTGATGCGCTTTGTGGAAATTCAAGGCCTCTTTATTGCAACCAGGTACTTTTTTCATGCCAGACGGAAACACAAAGGTGACTGAATACAGGCTTGTTCAAGTGTCTTGGTTGATGCATTTACTCTCGAAGTCACCATCGACTTTCAATGCTCACAACATGAAGCAGTCATGGTTTCTTGTGCATTTCGCTGCCCTCGGAACTCAAGTCAATGAAAAACATGCGGCCGGCTCTTTGATTGCAAAAGAGAACCTACATTCTGAGCACTTGGAACCCTTCAGCTCAAGAGAATCCGACCGCAAATCCACCAAAGCGCTTGCGAATTCCAAGTCCAGGCGACCACAACAAGAAAAGCTGTGCGAACTCCACACATGTAGTGACCTCGAAGACTGGACCGGGAGATGGGGCTTGATCCTAACAGCGGGCCCAGCGAGCTGTACATGTCAACATGGCAGGTGTGACCAGATGTGATACGAAAAACAGTGAAGCAACTGCAAGTCGTAGAATCCTAGCTGTCCAAAGGAAAGCACATTGAAACCAGATTGAAACAGCAAAATGGCTACAGTTTCCCAAATGCCTAGGTTCCTCCTGGGTTTCTCAGATTCCCTTGAGGGACCCTGCCCAGGGGCACGCTGGAAAGCCGAAACCCGACCAATGTGGTATGCCAATGCCTTGGTGCCGCTGCGGAGAGCTGGTCTCTGGTCTCTGGGCTTCACAACTTCAGCTTTCGAAGCTTAAGGGTTAGCAGAAATTCATTAGAAAATATGCAGAAACCTAATTTTAGAATATTTTCTAGAATAACTTAGAATGCTTTAAAATTCTGAGCAAGAAATTCCGTCTCAACAGACAATTAGAAGATATCAGAAGCCTTCCCTCGTCATTCCAGAGTCAACAACCGGACGTTGGTTTCCAAGTTGCCATTGTTCCACTAGAGTTGTCTTCAAGGCGGCCATCGTACGCCCTGGTGGTGTGCCCAACCGGCCATCATCATCATCATCATCTTCTTCTTCTTCATCTAGCCGCCAATGCTGCCATGTGGTACTCCCCATAGCTTCTGTGAGTTCCAGGAGGAAACCAACAATTACTTTGGGCTACACCATGTTTCATGCTCCGAGCATGCGAATATCGGTGAATCCACCCAAGTCCAGCTCGGCACCCGGCCCAAGACCAAAATGAGGTTTCCAAAGAGGTTCAAGAGCATACTGAAGGTAGAAACAACTACCTCGCACGACCAGATTCACCAGCCTTCCACAAACAGGTAACATACGTAACATGCTCCTCAACACAGTACAAGGAGTATGGCGACCCCATGCCTGTAACGCTCAACCACAGTTGATGGTGGTCAGCAACTATCATTGTTGACAATCAACGTTGACAATTAGCAGTGATTGTGAGTAATCATATGGGTTGTCAACCATGCTTCATAATCATCTCACCATTGTTGATAACACCAACCAATCAACCATGATTATGTGTATTAACCAGTCTTGATCGTTCATTACTCAATTCCTGACCTTTATTTATGTCATCATCACTGTTCACGACTATCAACCTGGTCCTTTTGCTCTTGGAAAGCTCAGCTCTGCACAGCTGGGCGCATAATCTTTTGCGCCTCGCCAGCGATGAGTCGGAACCATTGACAAACACGAACGGTGTCCTCAACTTGTTCTCTTGATGGAAATGATTGTAAATGCTACTTTTTCTTCACGGAAAAGGATCCTTGGATACTTTTCTTAGTAGAAATGTGTAAATACTTCATCTCAAACAAATGTCAAGCTCACCGTCAAGTCTGTATGATACAATACTGGTCGGTCGCTTCAACCCCTCCAAAAACTATCAACCAAACATCCCCAACTATTGGGGGCAAAAATGTTCCAACAAATCTTGTTCAAATAAATGATAGATAGTGATCTATCTAGTTTTAGTTCTATAGTTGATAAGGATGAAATATGTTGAAATGATATCTTCATATATCTTCAAAATTCTTCAAATCTGGCTTTGAATGTTCAAGCACTGCGAAAAGGTCAGCCATGGTATTGCGGCTTCCAGTGCTCAGAGGCACCGAAAAGAAACTCGTCAGCTGCGAAAAACCTCGTCACGTGGCTACACATCCAAGAGGCAGCGCATGCAGAATTTAAGTGCTTGAACAAACTGTAGACACGTAGATATACTGTGATACCTGTGATACATTCCCATGTGATTATACATCCTGCATTGGTTGATTGCTATTGACTCATAGCCACGTATGTGTCCCATTCAGTTACAGTAGCAAGATCTGGCGCGTTGCGGCTGAGTCACCGATGCGAACTGGCAAACAAATCGCCAGGACCAAAGCATAGTAGCTGGCATCTGACACTTCCTGGTGGTGAAATGCTTCCCATTTAAGGCCACAGGGAGATTCACTAGGGAGAAGAAGCTGAAGAAAAACTGGCCCAGGGCTCCCAATCTGAAGCTTTTCCAGCCAACAACGTGTGCTGTTGGTTACGGGATGTGAATCGACAAGACAGCCAAGGGTGCCCTTGAGCCATGTGCGAAATACCCTTGGTTTAAAGGGAAATCAAAAAATGTGATGAGAAAGTGCGCGGCAATTGATCATTTTTGAAGCTCACATTACACCTTCCAAACACTTTTCAAGGACAACAACTCCTGCGGCGTCTTGTGAACGACTCGCAGAACTGGTGCAGTGATACACCAACAGATTGCCACAGGCCTTGTTGTGCAGCCAATCGAAACAGTTGGGCATGGACTATGCAATACTACGCATGACTATCAAGCATTGAATGAAGCACATGTCTGCCTCCTTCAATTCTATTGTCATGCTCGGACTGCTACCAAGTTGTATCAAAGTCTGTAATCATGATGTTCTGAACCGGTCCGACAGCTTCTGTTTCCAACCAGCAGCTGCCTACCCTCGATGTGTGTTCGCTTCTGTTCTCCGACAGACATGTATCCGCATGCATCTGATCATCAGGATGCATCTAAGCAGTGCCAAGTCACACCATCACACAGCCCAAAACCACATAGGATACCTCACATCCAGGATGAATTTGGCCACAGAGAGACCCACGAATCATCGCTGCGCTCAGACTTAGAATGCTATGAAGGTTCAATACTCGCTGACAGCTTTGAAGGCTGATGAAAACTGACTCAGGCCTTTCCCAGAACACTCCAAGCAAGTGGGTTCTTCCTCCATCCTCCTCCCGATCAACGCTTAAAAGATCAAGCGAGACCCTGCCTGAAGCCAAATTCCAACCAACCTTGGATATTCAGAGAATGCTGCATTGCTAGAGATGTTTTGAGGAGGCCCCGAATGACAGTACAACAATCGATTCAGTGTCGAGAAGGGTCAATATTTGTGGTAGGGGACGGCGTAAGCTCTCGGTTCAAGGCCTCTTGCCATGCAAATAATATGAAAAAACGAAGTATCGGAGATGGAAACTGTAGCTGTGCGGACCGAGGAACTGTTTGTTCCCAGCACCAAAGGCTTGTCCACAAAAGGTGCCAACCTGAATGCCATGGCCACGGCATGCTCGAGTGAGAAAAGAGGCTGGTGTAAGTGCTAAAGATTCGATGTTTTTTTAAAAGACATATGTGGTTGATGGTTGTAAATTGTAAAACAGTTTACTTACAATTGGTGTTCAGGACACGATTTCATTCCCATCATATCCAATATGAGGTGGTCTACTCAATCTGCAGGCTCCACATTTCCCCAGTTTCAAGGTCGGACTAAAAGTGACTATCCTTTTGAAAAATTGCGGAAAAAAAATACTAGCAAAAATGAGGGTTTCTTTAAAAGCATGTATGGTTAATACTGGATGATTTGAGGCCACCCCTATATTGAGAAACACCCTTATGGAGACTAAAAAAACAGAATACATTACATATTGAGCTTGGAAAGGTAGTTCCTGTTGTCCGAGGACCGTAGATGAAAACGGCAACAAACGCAATCATTTGAAAACAATGACTCGTATCTGGTGGAGTGAAAGAACGAATCAAATGAAAAGGAACCAGAGCAAAAAGGGAAATGAAATGAAATATGAGATCAGTATTGAGCGAAGCAACAAAGAATTGGGAAAAGAAAGGGGAAGAAGGACACTGAATAAACAATCAAACATGATTGAGAAGGAACCACAAAAGAGCATGAACAGGATAAAAGAAACTGAATATGCAAGAGGAAAGATACAATCATAAAAAGTATAATGAAAAGCAGCAATGCAAAGAAAGCAGCGAAGAGAACAGCGAAGAGAACAGCAAAACGTTGACGGGAGAAAAGGGAAGGAACATAAAAAGGTTACAATACTGAAAAACATGAACATTAACGCAAGTACGAAGAACATGAAGAAAACACAAGGAAGATGCAGAAGAAACAATCAGAACTGACATGGAAAGGAAAAACCGGAAAATCAACAAAGAAGAACAAAGGAAACGAGTAAAGTTGTTGCAACTCCTTCAGTTTTCCAGTCCGTTTGCAGGAACAAAAAGAACATCTGGAGAAATGTATTTGCGTTGTTCCAATTCATTTGACCGTTGTGTTTATGTTCATTGACTGAACTGTGCTCCAGTCGTGAAAGAAAGGAATCAAAGAGACACAAGTGAAAGTTGGAGCAACAAAATAGTACCGGAAGAGGTCTCTCTATCATACATGGATATTCATCCAGCATTATACGTGTGAACAAAATGGATCAATAGAATCGAACAGATACATGGATTCATAGCATGCTAGATGCTTTAATAGCAGGGCTAGGCCACAAACACAGCAGCCTTTCCAGCAGATACATTTAGTGGTCGTGACCGACACCTTTTCTGTCATTGGAGATATGGAAACAACTTCACTTCCATCTTGCCTATGCGGGTGCCACTAGCAATTGGGACATGCTACCAACCACACTAGTGGTACTTGTCTACAATCAACATTGGGATATCGTGTTGATAATCAGTGGATGGACCACACTTGATAAGATCAATCTGTATGTATAGATACATACTCATACTGACTCATACTCATGCTCATGCTCATGCTCCTACTCGCACTCATACTCATACTGATGCTCGTAGGCATAGACTACTGAAACTACTACTGCCACTGCCACTGCCACTGCCACTGCCACTGCCACTGCCACCACCACCACCACCACCACGACTACTACTACTACTACTACTACTACTACTACTACTACTACTCCTACTCCAGTGCTTGACGAATCGGAATTCCTATAATGCCCACTGTGATGACCAATCGATGAGGGTATCTGAACCTGCTCTTTTTATCAACTCAAACTGGACCATGGAGCGAGAAGGATCTAAATATCCAAGCTGTTTCCAAGCCACTCTCGTGGATTGGTTTTCCCGGCCCCCCGAAGAATCAGTTGTTTCCTACTTGGGTATGCTGGGAACATGCAACGACAGCTCAACCTGGTCGACCAACAAAGACGTGGTACCTCCTGGGATCCTCTGGGCATCCGGCAACCCTTGACTGAATGAAAACTCCTGTAGACGACGTCCTTGGAAGAGGCTGGCCCAACATGATCGGCTCGCTGCATTTCTTTGGAAAAATCCCCTTATGTTCATGGATTTTCGTTCCATGTTGCCCGGGGATACCACGGGCACATCCGAATGTATTCTCCTATATCTCCTAATCCTGGGACGTGCCAACATTCAATCAACCTTCAATTGATGTTACATCCCGAGATGTGTGGACCATGTTGAAGTGATGGTCAGAGATGTCCCTCCTGTAGAGGAATGGCACCTCCGAAGCCCCATCCCTGTAGGGTAAGCGAAGGCAACTGGCAGCTAGACTCAGCTAGACTCCAAGCATCAGAGATAGACCTGTTAGATGCTTGGAGGGCATCTTTTCAACTTGATTATCTCACTTCTCAGTTGTATCTTTGAAAGGTTAACATTCACGAACTTGTGATCAAGTGCACCGAATTCGGATACACAAGTCTTTCCAACTGGCTAAGAGCTTGTTGCCAGCGTCAGTGGGATCGTTTCTAGACGAGCACTGATGTTTCTTGACCCGACAAATGCTAGCGGGGTGTGCGCTCCATCACTCTATCGGCCAACCCATAGCATCACATGGTACATGAATCATGTACACGAAGCTTCAATAAGCTTGAGAATAAACTTGAGAGTAAGCTTCAGACTAAGCTTAAGCTTGGGACTGAACTCGAGCATAAGCTTGAGCGCTCCAGAATAAATTTGATATATCTTGATATGCTGCCGAGTTTCCACAGGTCGCTCAGCGCAGTGGCATCCAAGTACCTTGTGCCCCAGCCAACGTGCCCCAGGACTGCTGTGTCAGTCACCTGGCGCAGTGGGCTCTCCAGCTGGATGGCCATCCGTGTCAGGATTTGTCACGTGGCCATGAGCCAATATCAACCAACGAATGCTAGCTGGTTAATGGTTAATAATAGGGGATACTAACTCACAATTATAGAGAATATATATCAACTATATGGCGAGCTGGGTCAATATTAACCAACCAATTTCATGGGGGACAATAACCAACAAACTATACAAACTATAGGGCAAACGGCTGGTCAATGATGGGGGAACCAGGGGGACTAAGGGTTTTGACCCACAGCCATATGGGTGTTTCTCAAAATAGCTTACCCCAAAAATGGTTGATTCTGCTTGGTTTATGACTATAGACTATAGATGGTTCAACTCATTCACATCCAGCAAGTTTGACAAGTTTGACAGCGAAGCTTCAGGAAAACACCCGAATCTTGGTACATAGTACATTCACAACGTGCAGCAATCTTCAAGGCGCCTTGAGGGCAACCCAAGAAACCTCAGCGGTTTCGCTGTGAAAGTTCAGCGGACCTTTTGAAAACTGAGCACACCACTGAAAGTTCGGTGGCTTGCAATGCTTGCCATACCAGCAGTTGGATGGCAGAAACAATGCAGCCGAGAAGCCATGGCGAAGAACGCAGGGATGGCCAACTTGGAGATCGCCACCATTTCCTTGAGAACCTCAGATCCGCATCCCATTTGGGGGCACCTGTTTACAGTCGAAGAAGCTGTGCCTGTCACGACTATGCATGACCAGGCACCCAGTTCTTCCCAGATGGCCAGTGCTTTCCCGACGATCTCAAGAAACAAACTGGACCAGGATGCCAACTATAATCAAATGGACCACCGTAGACCAATATCACCCCCACGGGCAAAAAAACATGACCGCGTAACTGTTCAATAGAAATTAATGAACTAACAATCAATTCACAGTTATGAACTACTGTCATGAATTTGAACAATAAAGCAGTTGGTTGAACATCACCGCCGTATGAACTAACCCGCAAAAATACCTAATCATGAATCACTAGTTGGTTAATCACCCATTGATTAACCACCAGTAGGTACATCACTATCATTAATCACTAGTTGATTGAACTACAAATACTACTGCTATAACTAGTCCCAACTTAGCATTTAAAAAATACAAAAGCACTAATGACTGGTTGGTCTATCACTAGATTTCTATGGTATCATTACCATTATCACCAAGAATCACTATGTAACTCCGAATAATCACCAGTTCATCGCCAGTTCAGCACAAATAGACCTGCAATTGCTTGAAATCACTCACTTGTGCATGACTAACAAACCTTTACTAGGTACAGTATCCTTACAACTGGATTGCTGGATATCATCACTACCTGATTACTTCATCACCTGGTTAGTTGCAATCATTAGTACTTCATCACTAGATCATTACTACTGGTTAGTTGCTGAATCATTGCTAATTAGATATCATACCTGGTTAGTTCATCACCTGGTTAGTTGCTCAATCATTGCTAGAAATCGTTACTACTGGGTTGATAGGTATCAGGACCTGGCTGGTTGTCCTCCTGGAACAGCCGAACGCCCCTGTCATTTTCGGCAAGCTGGCAGAGCTTCGATCTTCACGAGGCAGAAGTGTTCGATCTCCATCAGCCACCGCAACATCGCGGCCGCCTGGGATCGGGAATGCTGGGTGATTGGTTGGTCTCATTTGGTGATGTATTGCTTGTTTGTTGGTTTTTGGTTGGTTTTTTGTTGGTTGGTTGTTGGTTGTTGGTTGGTTGTTGGTTGTTGGTTGGTTGTTGGTTGGTTGTTGGTTGTTTGTTGGTTTTTGGTTGGTTGTTGGTTGTTGGTTGGTTGTTGGTTGGTTGTTGGTTGGTTGTTGGTTGGTTGTTGGTTGTTTGTTGGTTTTTGGTTGGTTTTTTGTTGGTTAGTTGTTGGTTGGTTGTTGTTGTTTTGTTGGTTGGTTGCCTCCCTTGCTGGTTGGTTGTTGGTTGTTTGTTGATTTTTTGTTGGTTAGTTCTTGGTTGCTTGTTTGTTTTTTGTCGTTTGTTGGTTTTTGTTTGCTTGCTGGTCTGGGTTAATGATTCATTGCTAGGGACCGTCTTCAAGCTTTTGGGAGTTCAATCTGTTCGATGTGCACTCATTAAAGTGACAGTATACTATCACTGTCACTATCTTGTTTGTTGCATTCCCTATATGTTTAAATAATGTGTATAAACAACAGCACTCCCTACATTAAAGATCTTTTCAATGCTCATAGTCCCTAAGAATCACTCAATTTCCACCTCAACCAGTATAGACCAATAATAAGTTGTCATGCTTTCCCTAGACCAATCAAAAGAAAACAAAAGGACAGTCAAAAAGATGCAAAACGCTGCAAAAAGAACTAGCCAAAGGTTATCAACATCAACCCAATGAGTCTGGAGCACTTCGCGGCAAGAAACGGCTTGGTGCACAATTGACAAACATCTTGCTGCTTAGATGCTCATGGTGCAGCAAGATGAGAGCCGGTGCGGCTCAAAGACTCTATGGGGCAGCAACTACCTGTGTTTCTCAACAGCGCTTTGTGTCTTTCAGTAAGTGCCTTGTCTATGCAGTGTGTCCAGGAAATCGCCCAGAACAATATGTCACTTGGCACCATGAGCAGTGCACCTCTCCTCTGAGTTGAACATGGTCAAAACTGTAAAAAGGAATCAACCAAAGAGTCCATGTGGAGATCACGTGGTCAGTCGTCACTACTACGGTGGTTATGCAGCAGAGGGAGCCGAAACGACCACTACACAAGTGAAGGAAGGATGCTTCTGAACCACGAGTCAACGTCACGTGACTTGTCACTACTGCAGGATGCTTTCGCCGAGGAAAAACTTTGGAGCTGGGGCTGTGATCCACGTCCCAACTATAAAACCCCCCAAGCAACGGGGACCAACGGCCCCCGTAATGGATCAACCTCCTGCATCTGCTCAGTTCGACCACAACTCGTCACCAGAATGCTTGAAAAAGCGCATGGGATTCATCACGGAACAAAGTCCAGAAAAGAACATTTGCACATGGAAAAACAATATAGAAACATAGCCAAAACCGATAGAATCACATAGAAACACTCAAAACAATGGCATTCAATGGGAGTGTCCGAACCATTGTTTGATGATTGGGGGTACCACATGGCCGACCTGTGCACCCTGCACGACAGGTGGTCTCAGGTATGAAGCTGAACACTTTTTTCTACGCGTGGTGAAACTCTTTGGGTGCCCCAGCCGCTGCGCATAAGTTTTGAGGAGGACTAAGCAATGGTTCAGATATGTTCTGAATGACCTGCCTGTCATCTATGGTCACGAACTTATGAAATGCATGAGACATCATGAGACCTTGCGGTTGCCTAGAGTGAAGAGCATGTGATACACCAAAGGAGAACTCGGCAAGACTGCATGGTGGTTCTCAAGAACATTGAGAGATACTGCATACTTCAAGAAAAGGTAGATCATGTAGATGGATGTAGATAGATGTAGAATAGGAGAGGACACCACTGATGCGAGGCTTTAAAACATAGCGCGGGTTCGGCTTGTGGGTAATGTACACCTTCCACGGGAAGATAAGGCTATGTCACAATGAGTGCTCCAAGGTGTTTCTTGGGCCCCTGGGTGCAACGAATCAAACTCTGCAAAGTCTTGGGACATCTTGGGACCCTTTTCAATCGCCCGAACTAGCTGAGTCTGCCCTTGTTCCATGGGTCTCTCGGAGAGTTCTTCTGCATTGTGGAATAGTGGCATTCGCTGAGTTCTCTGTTAGCTGAGTCTGGTTCCGGCTGCCCTTCATTGTGCAGAGTTCGATTGCATTCTTCTTTCATTATCACGACTGGACGGTGCAGAGTGCACGCCCATGGAAAAAGTCGGTAAGTGCAAGAAGACTGGCAACTCTACACTGACATGACAAGATGGAATCTTGCTCTGGAAAGTGCATGCCTTTATGGCACCTGACAAGCCAAGTCATGCATTTCACCTGATACCGGGGGCTGACCACCTTTTACCAAAACAACCACCTCAGGCGCGAACACCTCAGTGTCCTTCGTATCAGCATACACATTTGCCACACGAGTCTGTCTGCATGATGTACCTAAGTGTTTTCTCCCAGAGTGCACTTGTCTACATCTGGTAAAGTACTCCACATACTGTATTTCGTAGCAACTTCCCAAATGAGTCAGCAAAGTTCCATCTCTGAGTCAGTTTGAGTTGCCTTGACGCATCCGACGAACACGCTCAGGAACAAGAGCCTTCGCTGGGCAGGCTCTTGTTGAAGCATGCTGAAAAGACTCTGGGAATGGCTGAAGGTGCTTGCCAAGGACCGAAGCAGAAGACTCCTACAATACCTGTCCTGAAAAACTTTTTGCCAGAAAATGACAGCTATATCTGTCCAGGTATTTTACTCCCTTTGGCTTGGAAAATGAACAAGGGACATGTGCTGCAAATGGTCAAAGCATGTTTAAGCAGCTTGGTTTCACAGCTGATGGCACACAGCGAGGTCGCAGCGGCGACAATGGCGGCCATCGCTGGTTTATGATGGTGGATCAGGTGATCATGTGATCATATGGCGATATGATGGATTTGAATGGTGGCTAGTAGTGGTGGTTGAGAATGGTCCATAATAAGTCAAGAATAGTTTATGGCCACCGCCAGATCAAATATGCCGATAAGGAACACAAAGGACCATCACCAACCAAAACCTACCAGTATTGAGATTGTCAACAAAAGGGTGTTTCTCGAAGTAGGGGACCCCCCAAATCATCCTTTATAACAATCATTTAGGGTAATAAACCAAGCATTTCTGGGGATATCCCTATTTTGAGAAACCATCACATGCATATGCATTTGTGCAGCCACTCTTCTGATCTGTTCCGATCATAACCAGCGGAGCAAATGGTCATCCGTAATAGTATCATTAGGCAGCTCCACGTTCACTTGGGTGTTTCTCAAATTTGGGAACCCCAAAAATTGTTGGCTTATTACAATAAATGGCTCAAACTGAATGATTTCAAGGGTCCCCTGTATTGAGAAACACCCACTTGGTTTTGCCGTTGCTCTATTGTACTTGTGCCATTTTCCATTGATGAACATTAACATTATCAGCACTGTCTATCATTTTGATGATCTCGATCTTTGCTATCATTTCTAATTATGATCGTCATGATCATGATCACCATGATCATTATGATCATCATTGTCACCATGATCATCATGATCACCATGGTCATCATAATCATCATGATCATCATAATCATCGCTATGAAACTAATCACAATAATCAAACTTGCCAAAATTATCAGAATCATCAAACTCATCGAAATCGTCAAACACTGTCAAATCATGATCATGATCAGGATCATCATACCCCCATTGTTGTTGGTTGCTGTGATTGTTTAACTTGTCAACGATCATCAACGATCATCAACCAACCATCATCCACTGTGTTTAACTATCATGAACTAACCATTGACTAAGCATGTTAATGATCATTAACCAAGCATTAGCTATCATTAACTAACTATTCTTCGCCGGTCAACTGGATCAACTATCAATATCTAATAATCAACTATCATTAACTAACTATCATTAACTAACTATCATTAACTAACCATAAATGACCATTCCCCAACCATGTCCACCAATTCTGGTCATGCAACCGGGCGAAGTCCCGGAATTGCCTCCAAAGCTTGGCATTGCCCCAGCAGTCTGCCATAGCGCATGCCTACATCCGCTGGTGCTTGGCTGAGGCTCCCCAAGATCGTATGTTAAATTTGCATCCAAAATCATTGGTTAAATGCTCCAGTTGGTGCTTTGCAAAGTTTCCCGTTTGGTTAAATCATCATGCTTTGGACCCGGAGAAGCATGGAATATCATCCAATGACCAGGAACGTTGACAGTGAACATCGCCTGGTCCTGAGGTTTTTGATGTGAACACCCTCCGTTGAGTTCTTTGGCTAATCGGGACACGATGATATCACAGAACGGAGATGTTCATGGAGCTACTCTTAAATCTTCACAATTTGAGAGAATCTTAGTCAGGAGACCATGCATTTTGGGCAGTACACCATTTATGGGCATATCGGCATCTTCCAACTTTCATCCTTCCGTGCGACAGCAATTACATCCAAGAACAGTGATCCCAAATAAATCGTTTTTCCATCAGACCAGGCTTGCTATGTGGGGTAGTGCTCCGAAATGCACAAGTGAACTCAAAATGGGTACATCCATAAATGGTGGAACCCCCTGATCATTCCAAAGTGCTCATATTGAAAAAAACCGGCAGTTGTGGGAGTACAGCATGTGGGTTTGTCCACAAATGGCTGCTAAAAACTTCCATCTTTGGTGGTTCCTCCATGAGAAAAAATGCCAGAACTTGGGGGGACCGCCATTAAACTGGACAAGCCCATGGAACGTGCTCTAGTATGGTTGGTGATCATCATCAAGAACCGTTACTGGAGTTTAACCGGTATTCACCAGTACAAGAGTATCAACCAACCGTTACTAATCAATTATAATTCTCTCGATTCACCTCAATCATGATCATCCATATGACTCGTTATCATTACTCCATGATCATTAACTATCTATTTATCATAATCTAAGCTATTAATTAATCATTGATCACCCATGAATCATCGTATCATGTCTTCCACTTTGAAACAGCATGGCCCCGGCCAGCACGGATGGCTGGCTCGCCGGCGCTCGCCTAGGCGGTGCAGGGAAGATGCCATCAAAGCCACTTCCCGATGATGCGCGGCCTGGCATGTCGAAATGTCTCGGGTGCTTCATAGGATCAAACATAGGTGGTTTGTTGCTATAAATATGGGTTATTTATAGGTTAAAATATGCAATTTATAGGTGATTCACTATAGACAATGGTGATTTTGTAAATTCTTCACACATGTACTGTGGTTTGTTAAAATGTATGTTTAATATCTTATCATATATACACCCCAAACTGGCTGGTTTCTTACTATAAATGGAAAGTCAACTGGATGATTTAGGGGTACCCAAGAAATGTCAATGGTTTAAGAAACCATCCTTTGGTTTAAACCTTGATTGATTCCTGTAAATAATTCAAAAATGAACTTGATGTTTGGGGGGTACCCCTATCACTTGAGAAGCCACCATATAGAATTACTTCTAAAATTATTATGTATCTGTATATTCATGTAAACATATATATCTCTATCCAATTCTATCCATCTATCCGTCATCCATCGATCTACAACCACACAGTTTCATAGGATCAAGGGCCACTTCAATGGGCAGAAGTGGCATCGCCAGCAGTGACCCAATGCGCAAACAGTAACCAGGGAGAATCCGGTAGCATTTGTAGAAACCTTGTAGTGAGGTAAAGTGGTAGATAATGTGTTATACAGCTATCTCTATTGCAATAAATAGTAGTCAAACGAGCATAGCTATATAGAATGTATCGCGGAAACATGGTGGTAATGTGTAGCGGAAATATAGTACTATAATTATAGTGGTACTCCAGTTGTACTTATGTGTAGTATAGTCAAAAAGATAGCGGTGATACTAACAAAGAACTAGTGGTGATACCATGGATATGTAGTGTCTACATGGCTATGTTTATACTGTGTAGAATGGCCAGATCCATGTAGTAAGAAGGTAATCATCAAAGATAGACATGTGGCTTTGGGCAAAAAACATCAAATCTGTAGTGAAGATCTTCGCTGGGACCTGCGGCTGTGCTGGACAATTCTTGGTATATACTCATATATACATACCCATATCTTGAACCACCACTGGCCAACCATTAACCAACCACAATTGTTACCGATTGATCATTGCCACCCCGGCACCTCAGCCTCGCTGGCTTGATTCTCTTTGAAGGCGAGCCTGGATGCAGCTTCTCCGATCGCTCCCAAGGTGACCATAAAACTGGTGGCACACTTTGAGCCAGGAACGATCAGTGGGAAGGATCACCCGCAGAGGTTGAACCCCTGATGTAGATCCAACAAAAACCACACCAGCGGCGCTGCATGGTAAGCAGCTTCGGCGCTGATGGAACTGTTGATGGTTTTCAACAGCTGCATCTCCTGCTAAGCATCTTGAACCATCCTCAACCGCTGTATACAAACTGTATCACCATCCTCAATCATTGCATAACCATTCTTGTCCATTATATCAACATCATATTTATTATACACATATTGTCTAAAGTCCTTCACCACCATTCACCATTGCACAATTATCCTATCATCCTATCATATCCTGTCACAGAACCTTTCTTACCGATTGTATAACCACCATCACTCCCGCTGGTCCCGATGCAGCCGGGCCATGCGCTAACCACCATGCTGGGTCGTGCGCTCCCGCTGCCGTAGCTGGATTTGCTCCTCCAGCATTTCAACCTGGAAGGTGATGGATGTGATTCGATGGCAGCCAGCGAGTGTCAAACGCCTTTGCTGTTCCATTGCTGGGCAACCATGGTGCAAGGGCAATAGGTTTTCCGGGATGAACAAATGTTTCCTCACATTGGATGATGGACGATGCGGCCTGCCATCCCAATTCAATCCAATTATCTTGAGTTTGGGCACATGCCCGCCTTTTGAATGGTCGCAAGACCCAGGTCAGTCGTTCAAAACACTGTTTGCTGTATGTGTCAGAGTAAAAGTTGGTATGATAGGTTTGCAGGTTTGCAGGGATGAACATATGAAATCAGATATGCCCTCCACTGTCTTCAAAGCTCAACCTTGAAGATGACAATGAGGGGCAGTCGAATCACAATCACAGTGGGATAGAACCATGTTGAGCCGTGTTAACAACCTGGCCATGGTGTGATCCTAGTGGTTGAGAGAGAGGTATTCCCCCGCGATGGCGTAGAATTTGTGAATGTTTAACCCATATGTGCTGGGTAGTATAGCCCAGTGCGGCGCATCAACCATGATTGACCATTTTTGTCATTACGAACCATGGTCGTAATTAACCATTACCAACCATCATAAACATGTCATTATCACCATGTTACCATTGGTTACCACGTTTGCAACCATGGTATAGCCACTGTTATCAGGCTATAGCATGGTTATAGCGCCAGTAATTGGGGACCAGTATACTGTAAGCGTGGTTGCAACATCCCCGGTCAAAACCATGGCTAGCCAAATCTCTGCGATTCATGCAATGGAATGACCGGGGCATACAACAACATCCTAAGACGACATATTAATGTTAATGGTTGATAATGGTTAATATAATGATTATAATGGCGAATAATGACCACAATCTGGTGGCCGGTTCGACAAATCCGTCATCAAACATATGGGTCAACCAACCAATTATTTGGCTGTGGGTCAAATCCCCGTACCCCTGGTTCCCCTATCATTGACCATTGTTTTCCCTACTACTGGTTGCTTATTATACCCCATTATTGGTTGGTTAATATTGACCCATAGCCATATATAGCTGGTATATCCCCTATAGTTGCTAGTTGTTATCCCCTATTATCAGCCATTAACCAGTTTGTTGACCATGGTTGTTGGTTATTTGTTACTACCAGTTCACCACCAACCACTTCACCACGCCGCACCCTACCGCTCGGATCTAGGCCAAGTCTAGGCTTCAAGACGCTGGGCCCCGTCTGCGCGATGGGTGCCTTTGCGGATAGAGACCTTGGTGGTCCATGTGGTATGTGAGCCATAGGGTGATTCACTGAGTCAGCATGGCTAATTTATTGGAAGAATGACCAAACAATCTATTGAACATAAATTTAAACATTCAGGAGTGTCATTGGGTAGGAACCATTGGGCAATAGAATGATTACCCATGTACAGACCAATGGCTAACTAATGGTAAATATTCAAACAGTATAACCAATCAATGGATAGTTAATGTTGGTTAGTAGAATGTTGTTGAGTGGTGTTGAAGAATACCATTCATCACATTAGTCATTCTTTACAACAAGTAACTAAGCATAAATTAACCATGGGTGAACGGTCATCCATGATGTATTGCCATTAGGCAGAAATCATTGTCTATGAATAGTATATTAATTGTTAGCCAATTGGATCCAATTGGCAGCTACTGACAATGGATCAATTGCTGAGGATGTTGCATAGATCATTGAGAAATATCAGTTATAAGTTAATAACTGTTGAGTACATCAGTACCGTTGGGTTGGTCATCAACAGTACATTGAGCACTGGTAAAATTCATCATTGCTGATGGGTAATCAACCATGGGCCATTTCACCATCGCTTAATGACTAAGTATGTAGTGATCGTACCAGAGATCTTTTGATGCAAGACATCTTTTTCAAATCAAAAGATCTCTAGTACAATTTTAAAAGATATTAACTGCATCGTTTCAGCTAGCCACTCTCGCTTCATACATGCCGCCTGCGTCCCATATGTGGCCGCAAGATGTAAAAAATGGTGACCAGTTGCTGGTCCTGCTGGGGCATCCCACCCGCGGAGGTCGGAGATTAATTGCGACTTCTTGGAAGCCTGTTTTGCATGCCAAAGAAACTGGACACAGCCGGACAGGATGGCACTTCTAACATCACGTGAAAGTCCACGCTTTGACTCGTAGGTACAGGGAATATCTTTCCTTGTCAAGCCCATCACGCCAACAAATTGATCAAACTAGCTCAAACTAGCTGGTGAATTGAATCTGCTTCGATTCCAAGCCGGCCTCAAAACAAGCAACCAACCAACCAAACAAGCAACCAACAAACACGGAAGAAACCGTTGGCAAAGAAAGAACAAGCAAGAAAGACAGAAACGCAAACAGGCAGAAACGAACAAACAAGAAACAAACACCCGACCAGTATGGCAGTACTTCATCACACATCATAGAGCAGTAGAAAGCATAGCAGCATCCTGTGCTTGGTGTGTTAATTCAGAACAGGTCTGCCACTGACCATGAAATCGGCTGAAGCAAGGCTCCGCTCAGTCCAAACAACGCTTGCATGAAACATCAAATGCATCGTGCCTCACCGCCTTTTTTCAGACGCAATGTCCGTCTGAGCACAGCCCAATTTTGAGGCTGGAGCTCACAAAGGACAGCCCACACGGGGCAAGGATGAGGATGTTGAAAAGCTGAACAAGTCCATCTGTTCACAGAATTGGACCTCTATCTGTCTGAAGTGTTGACTCCTGTTGACTCTATGACTCTTTTGCTTTCTGGCATTGTCATCTCATCTCCATTCATCTCCACTATTTGCATCTGCCCGAGCGTGAGGAGATCACTGAGCCATCTGACATTGCACTGTCTTTGGATTCCTTGGTGCATTCTCGGGCAATGCTCTTGGCAAAATCCACCAATTCTGCATGGCCCTCTGTGAGCGGATTCTCCAGCATCCTGCGAAGCTCGGAAGCTGTTGGCCCAGGGTTTTGTCCCAGATTGACCACAGATCCAGAGGGTGATGGTGTTTCATCCAAGGCCATTGCAGCCTCAAGGATCTGCAATTGCCGTGCCTTACCTTCTTCTGACAGTTCGGGGCCGCCAGTAGAGGACTCGATTCTGGAGGACTCCACTGCATTGGCACCTTGGCCCGTCTCGCGCGGAGTTCTCGGAGTTCGTGGAGTTCTGGCTGCCTCTGATCCTTGTTGAAACAGCGATGGTGTCAGCACCTGTGTCGTTTCTGTAGCAGCTTGTGCTTCTGGTGCTGCACTTGGCTGCCGGGGGTTGCTGGAGGCGCGGGTGCGGATGGCAATCTTTAAGATGCGGCAGGAGATCCAAAGAAGAAAGGCCCTCACCAGGATTGACCAAGCTGCACACAAAGCAACCAGCTTGCAAACAACTTTAAAGGAACACAGAATCACATCATTGGAGGGAACTCTGACATCAGAACATTGCAAGCCACATTTCAAGTGATTCTCCCATCGGGTGTCAGGCACTTGCCGCCAATCCGTCGTGTCACAGAGTCCTTCCAAATCCTTTTGGCATGCACTGAAAGCTTCATCAAATCCCGGACGATCCTGGCGAAGGATGGACAACAAATAGCAGGCAGAAGTAAAGGCTGCACAACTGGCCATCGCATGCCAAAGGATGGTGAGACAGAAATTCCAGGCCCAATGTATCTTTTTCAGTCTGCAGCAAACGTAGCATGCCCGAGTACGGGCTGGAAGCGGTGGAGCTTGTAACATTTGCAGAAGGACCACACTCGAAGGAAAAATTGCAGGGAAGGGCAATGCGAGCATCGACAGCAGAAGCTCTTCCGCAGCAATGTCTTCATTGTACAGCATGCTCGGGTCCCACACAGAATGCCCGTTACCTGTTAGGAATAGTGCCAATGCCAAAATAGTAAGATATACCAACAGCTCTATGACGTCTGTCAACAAACCCAATCTGCAAACTGTCCGAATGGAGTTCAGAAAGTTCCACGTCCGGCCATAGAAAACCCTCCAGAGACAGGTGCGGCAAGTCGCAGTGGCAGCCCATGCAACCACCATGATGGACAGAAAAATATTGAATGTGTTGTTCTCCACCTCCTCAACAATTTGCAAATGCTGAAGATTCCTGGCAAAACGGAAGCAATGGCTATCGGGGGGATCATGGCAGCCAATGATTGGTGGTTTGGCCATTCTCACGGTAGTTTACTCTCAACTGATTCATCAATATCAACAGACCCATCAGCATGGAAGCGCAAGCAGATTCAAGTCAGGGCCAAATTCCATAAGCCGATACAAAATTTGTTTATCATTCCCAGTCAATGATGAGTATCCACTTACCGATGTGTTGGACACACAAAATAGATCAAAATAGTAGAAACATAAACAAACCTCTAACGTAAAATAATGTAATCAGTTGCTCCAGTTGCTCCTTGATTTGTCCAACTACTATCCATATCACAATGGATTGAACGCTTGCTGCTACGCCAGCAGTGATTATCATCACAGGTGACCGGCTTCACCGGTAGCCACATCGCTACAGCTCGGACAGCGATTAGCAATGCTTGGCTCCGAGGCTCCTGTCTTCGTCCACTTCTGGCAAGGTCAGCAAGCGCCAGCCAGGCACTGTGTGACGATTGATGATGTACGGCTCCTGGAGAGCTTTCAAGCGGCAATATTTCAGGTGCTTCTCAACCACTAGTGGCTGGTTAGTCATCTCAACCGTTGTCCTGAAAACCATAGTTGTCAGATATTAAACTGGCTCATTTACCATCATTCTTGGGTCACGATTCACCGCTAGATTTCTGAATCACCATGTTTTGACAGGTGTCAAAACCCAGGCCCCGACTATTTTTTTCCCTGGTTGTTTGATCTCACTCCTAAAGGGGGACTCCAAGGGAACACCCACCTCTTTTGAATGTGAGGTGCACCTGACATTTCAAAGCTGAATTGGACGACTGAAACACCTCAGTTGTGTCCATCATTTTTGGTTGATGATGTTTGATGATGGCAATGGTCAACAATGGTCTATTACTGCCTGGTGAGGCTTGGTCTTCCAAATTGCTCTGCCATTGGCTTTAGATCACTGGAACTCTAAAAGTGGCTGAAACCTTCTGTACAACACAGCCAACTTAGTTGAATATGAAGGATAATACATGTCATTAATCATCAGTTTTCATTATTCGCCATTATCAGCCATTATAAGCCTTGGTTCACCATTATTTCGCCACACTGAACGGTCAAAATTATCACCGGTAAAACATACCCTTGTTATACTGCAAATCATTCCACCACCTATGGACGTACGGTGACATACCTGTATAGCCCTTCTTGAGTGGTTATTTGCTTTTGTTGTTGGTCATTACCACCTACACCTTTAAGCATGAACATTGATCAACCATTCGTTGACCATCATTGCTGTTGGTCAGTACCCAATAATGATAAACGTTTAACCAATAATACTGTTGGAAATCATATATGCAAATATCATCCCAAACGTTTTGTTGGTTGGTACGCGGTTGTTGTATCTGCAATGAAATACCATTCCACTATCACAGACCGTGGCACTGAATCACCGTCTCCTGAAGCCTCACCCAAAGTGAAGGGAGCCATTCCTTAGAACGAAGGCTGGCTCAATAGCGGGAGTTATATCACGGATATATCATGGCTCATCATGATCATACCATGGTGCGTCATCGTTGCTTCTTCGGTGACTTTTAGTTGTTGCAGAACCAACCATTCCTAGGCATCCTTTGATGTCGATCAACTGCAATGTAATCGACTATGTCATGTGACATCATCATGTATTATAGTCACATGTAAAGGCAACCACCTGCTATAAAAGAAGGCGAAAACCTTCCTTGAATGAAAACAAAGAGCCTCCCCCAAAGGGTTTGAGGAAGGTTGATCCCCATAATTGTTTAAAATAAATGGCTGGATGAGCCTCCCAAATCTACTCCAATGGAGGCTGGAGCCTCGGGTTGGGAAATCGTGGCACGGAAGAGCTCGAGTTGGGATATATAAGTTGTGGGCATTTCCAACTGCGCTAAAGCGCAAGGGTGACGCCGATGGCCACACTGGGCAGAGCCACGCTTGCAACAAATGGATCTTGCTTATCAGTACAAATGCTCCCCAGCTACGTTTGAATGCTATCCATGCGTTTTTTTAGTCACAATATTAGAATTAATGGTTCCTCAAAGCTGATAGTGGTAGTGGTTCCTCCTGCATTATGAGAGTCAACTATGTTCTGTTCAATAGTCATTTGGATGGTAGTGATACGACTTGGCAAAGTCAATAATGCTTTGGGATAGATATTCACACTGCTTCACAGCATAATCACGATTTATAAGAAGCTGACGAACGACTGGATGATTGGTGCCTAAGAATGGTGAAGAATTGGTAATTCAAATGGACATCGCTGGCTTCATGATTGGATACAATTCGTTCATCAAGTGTTTTCCATTTGGTTCAACTTAACAATTGGTTCAATGTAATTAAAATAGCAGCTTAACAAATTGCTTCAACTTCACAATTGGCAACTTAATTTGACAATTGGTTCCATGTGTTCATCAATTGCTTTCCAAAGCTTCACTTTTGAAAAAGTTCGGATCCACCTTGATGTTGAACAGCAATGGTGAGTCCAGCAGTTGCCGCAGGCCTGCATAGGCTGAGCCCATGATACCGTGGCCATCCGTGGCCCATGTGTATCAATGGCGGGATAAATGATGCGACCGGCGTTGTAACTGGAACTCAAAAAATCATCATTGCAAATCATCATCATCATCATCATCATCATCATCATCATCATCATCAGTCTGTAGTTGCTTTGCTAGCGTTGATCAACAAGCTGCCTTCAGCCAGCCAGGCAGCTTCTTGAGGCAGCCCAGTTCCGCTTCCATGCCATGTAGCGGCCGGAACCTCGGAAAATGATCTGAGAAATGACCAATGGTGATGACAATGGTGATGACAATGGTGATGACAATGGTGATGACAATGGTGATGACAATGGTGATGACAATGGTGATGACAATGGTGATGACAATGGTGTTTGTGCTTAGCCTGTTTAAATGGGCAAATTCATGTTGGTACAACACGATTGAGTGGGCATTAGTCGTGCGTGACATTGGTTCACCAGGATTTAAGGTGAACGATAGTTGAATCAATCCAAAATCGATGTTGGTCTTGAAACTTGTAGCAAACTCCGGCAAAGTGCGAAACAATCTGTTGGCGAACCTAGATTGCTGTTGTCGTTGTATGCAGCAAATCACTTTGCTTCAGTTTGTGTTTCTTTTCAGCATGAGAGATGCCCAAGACTTCCCTGATTGGATGATGATGATGATGATGATGATGATGATGATGATGATGATGATGATGGTGATGGTGATGGTGATGGTGATGGTGATGGTGGTGGT
>VSDK01027192.1:0-25049 GCA_009767595.1 Symbiodinium kawagutii | reverse complement strand
TTGGTGTTTATGATGATGATGATGCTGTTTCCCTGCTGAAGCATCAAAAACCTCGCCAAACCTGTCAGTTTTAACGATTTCAACTCGCAAACGTGCATCTGCCATGACGTGCACCTTTTGCCCATGTGACAATTCCAAACGTCCCTCGAAGCCCTCAACTTTTGACGATTTTGACCTGCAAATGTGCGTTTTGCCAAAGGGAGGCGGAAATTTTGCTGATCCGTTTCCGAACTGAGCTCCGAACCCGCCTGCTTCACGAGCCTACCTTTGTGAGCATCCGGAAGCACAAAACTATATACATGGAAAAGCGCAGCATTTCGCACAGTTCCTGCCAGTCATGCACACACATGTTTGATCTTCTCTCTGATCTGACTGACAGACAGACAGACAGACAGACTGACTGACTGACTGACTGCCTGCTTCAACTTTCCATAAGTCGGACGTTTGACTTCCAAATTTCCTTCGATTAGCCACTATTGCCATCCTTAACCATTATGTTTTATGATTAATCACTACTAAGCGACCATGACTAAGCGACCATTACTAACCGACCATTACTAACCATTACTAAGCATCAACGTTTAAGTCCAACCATCCATGGTTTGGAATGGTTAGTAACCAACAAGCCATGGTGAACCAACCATCCAACTTCCGGTCGCGAAAAAGCGCTCCAGGAAGAAGGTCAAGTTCTGCAGGCCAACTTGGCCTCGTGGCTGGCCGTAGGTGGTAAGTGGTGGTTTTTGTATGCTGAAATTGGTGACTTGAACGGGTTAACGGCGGTGAATAATGGTGAATAGTGGCGAATAATGGTGAACAATGGTGAATCATGGTTTCAAAATGTTTCAAATGGTAAGCAAAACAATGGCTCATTCAATATAGCTTCTCAAGCCATAGGGACCCCCCAAAGTTATTGTTGGTTTATTTCCATACATGATGAATTTTGGATGATTCATAGGTACCCCCACTCACATCAACGATACAAAAACTAATGGTTTCTTCATGTTTCATGGTTGAAAGGCTTGATAAATGTCTGATCAACGTTTGATTTATCGTTGACGAATGGTTGAACACAGGTAACAATCACCCACAACTCTGTTGGTTACAATAACTTGACTGTTAATTGGTTGATTGATACTCAAACAAAAAACAGCAAATGATGAATGTTGCAAACTGCTTTTGCATTTTTGGTCAGCGCATACCACTTCAGGAAGCACTCGAATTTTCTGGCTGTAGTTCGGTTTGTCCATGACTGGTGTACCCCCATAGCTGGTGAGTTTCCCCCAATGAAGATCATTGGGGGATGACTCGTAGGACCTTTCTGGACGACCCCAGTTGCTAAACGGAGAAAAACCCGGGCGGTGTCATCCCCCATCCACTGCGGCTTTCCAGCCTTCCAGCTCTGATTTGACGCCGGCCAAGCGAACACGATCTCCGTACTGCGACAACCGCCCTTTGCACCTTGGTGCAACAGAAATCGCTGAGCTCAACGGGCTGACCAACGAAGGATTCATTAATGCTCAATTCGTGACCACTCATCAATGGTCAATCGCAAGGCACCATGACCGGGAAATCTTGGTGGCGTGCCTTCTGTTGGGGATTCTTGATGATTCAGGTAACAAAAAATTCCGAGAATTCAGGTAATAGTGATTCTTCATAGGCAACAGTGATTCTTTATCAACCCTGACTGTTGGGGATTGGATTTGGGAGGCATTTGGGAACCATGACACAGAACCCAACACTCGCGGCAATGAAACCTGTGGCCCCAAAGCGGAGCTTGGCGGTGACAGTGAATTGGCAGCAGGGGCCTTCCGACAAACCGTGGCATGGAAGTACCAAGGCAAAGGGCGAAAGAAAGTCTTTCAAATGTATCTTCAAGGATTACCTCACTTAAATATCCATATAGAATACATAATATAATCATATATATGTATATATATATATATTATATACTACTACCTGACTTCCAAGCCTCCAAAAAACCAAACATGTTGTTAACACTGCATCGGCATGCGACGGTAGATCTATGCCGACCAAATGGCTCCCACGAGGTGTTGGGCACATCCAGTGGAAGATCGGCACGGCAAAGGTCGGCCTGCCATGTTCAACAGCTCCCCCAGCAGCCAATCATCTCCCATGGTTGCTACCATTGTTACTACCATGGTTCCCATTTTCCCATGGCTGGACAAGTAGGGGATGACCACTCCACTTCTGGATTGGTTGAAAATGGGTGATGGTTCCTGTTTTCCCAGTGCTTCATTGACAGGTAGGGGATGACCAACTTCTTCGTGAGTTAGTCATTACCTGTTGGTACCATTGTCACTATCATGGTTCCACAAATAAAGAACTTGAACCAACTCTTCTCTCCACTTCTGGATTGGTTGAAAAAGGGTGGCTTAGCAGCTCTCGCCATTGATAGCTTGAGATGCCATTTAGGTACGAAGGATTGCAGCAAACAGTTAAAGATAGCTTTGAGTCTTGGGAAACTGAGTATTTCTATTGTTTGAAACCTGAAGCTGACGGAGATCTTGGCTGTGTGTACGTGAATCTCGTTAAGCAAGTGGTGTTCTTGCTGATCTGGTGCGTGAAACACAATTCGCACTGCACCCGAGCTGGTTAATGGATCTTGCCATGTCAACCCTCACTGGAGGAGTGGGCAAAAGCTCCAAGAGAATGTCAACCTACAGTTTGTTGAGCGTTTTATCCGCCAAATATTCTCATGGACATTTTCGGGATAGTTGTGAGTTATGACATGTTGTGACACATTTTTTTCAGTCAAGTTGCACCAGTTCATGCCCCATGGCAACCCATCATCTAATCCAATATGTCGTCCCCTTTGGCAAGCCGGACTAGCCAACAAATCTGGGTAAACAAAGACTACCAGCTCCTTTCATGGCAGTTCCGCTGCCTGCAATGGAAACAGCAAGAGTTGCCAAATCTGATTCAGGATCAGCGATGGCAAATCTTGTCTCTGGCAGGGCAGCAGCAAAGATCCTCCGTTTGTCCTGTGGCAGAAACGACAAAGTACAGTAATTCGGTGAATTGAAACCTCACCATTTCCTGTTTCTTCCTGCACGTGCCTTGTTTATGTCGCACCTAGGCTGGTGATTTCCGCTCAACATGTGCACCTTAGGCATCCCATATCCAAGCAAAGCCACGGGTTAGTCAAATCCACAGATCGCTGGCTCCATCACCTAGCCATCATTTCTGGACTTCCCACCGTCCTGCCAGAGCAGACCTCTGGTTGGTAGACTGACGCTGGAATCCAAGACCTTTGTTTGGGTCAATGATGCCAATGACACACGAATCCACCCTGAGAATCTTCCGAGATTTCTTGCCATCTATTGTCATCTTATACCTCTCAGATCTTGAAATTCACTCTATTTGGCGGCATTGAAACACATGCTCAGCTCATCGGTTCATCTGCGCCAAGCATCAAGTGCAACTGGAAGAGCACTGCACGAACGCTGTAATTCACGCCAATCCAGCTTCCTACGCAGAATCCCATCAGGGATTCAAGCTATCCGTCAGTAAGGCGACCCACCAACACTGCCCTGCTCAGTCCTCCCGGTGATCCTGGATATGTGGGGCCCAAACATGTGGGCAACACATCAGCCCAGTCACCACCCACACACGCAAAGGAGCCAGTGGCCTGCAGCCCTGGACCTGCGCCAATCACCAGCCGTCCACTCTTCAATAGTCATTAGGTCATGAAGACACTAAATCTTTGGATTGCACTAGTAATTAGGATGATTATAGTTGACGATTCATAGTTGGTCCACCATAAGTTGGCTATGAACAGTTGGTTCAATAGTTGGATTACAATAGTCCGTGGTCAGATTGGCAGTCCAACTGGTTGATAACCACTACTGAGCAACAACGAATGCTTAGAGGTTGCTGATGGCTAGTTGTGAGGCTAGTAACCAGCGACAAGCGGCAAAAAAGGATAGGGTCAACAACTTCATGATCGTTAATCATAGCTGGGACGGTCAGGCCACAGGTTGAGAACTGCTGTACTAAACTGTTGGGTTTTCAACATGAGAACCACTTGACCATGCGACCTCGTTCGATTCTATGTCCAAGCCTTTACTAAGACTGGTAGAGCCGTAGAGCCACAGACTATTGGCTGGTCGTATACCTGCCTGTTCGTACCAGCCAAATAATCAAGCAATAAGCCAACCAACCAACCAACCAATGGCTGGCTTTTTGCACAACGTGGATTTAGAGAGCTGCATGAAGTGCACAGCAGTCCATCAATACAGCCAACCACCCCAACAAATGTGTCCCGTTTCATGGAAAGGCCAAAGGCTTTGCGGAACACCAATCTACAATATACAATCGAAGAGTAAGCAAAGTTTGCAAACTTAGTCGACTGAATTGTCATCACTTCAAGTGTGACTTGCAGTGATTGATCCTTTGAAATGATCCTGACATCCTCTGTCCCGGGAGCTTTGCACCTTCTCCACATTGCCAGCTGGAGCAAAGCGTCGAAGTTGCGCTGCCCTTGCACTCCTCTCGGGAGATCTTCACACATTTGCTTCGCAAAGGAGTGATTTAAAATGATTCTTTTGACCACTTCTTTGCCTCAAATGCAGCTCTCTGATTGATCCGGTTCACTTCATTCTCCAGACTCGAGCTCTGAAACGGTTTTGTAGATTCACTTACATGGTGGTTTCCCAAGTCATAGGGCTACCTACCATAACTTTCGTGGTCCCAACATGGCTTGAGCAACACCCACGGCGTCGCAAGTTGGATGTGCTGGTGACCTGCCTGCACCTGCCTGGACCTTTCCAGCCGGTCCTCGGTCCCATTGGAAACGAAATCGCCGCAGTCCCAGCGGTGGCAGCCCCAGTGCCTCAGCTGAGAATTGGCATAGCATTGGTTCATGGCATTGGTCAATGGCATTGGTGAATGGCATTGGTGAATGATTATGGATGGAGATGGTTACATGATACACTTAACTGTTCTGGTTATGATGATGGTTAATGGTTTGGTTAAATGGTTACTTTGGCATTGCTGGTTAACAGTGACCTTATGTACTATTGGTGGTAATGCTTCTGCACAAAGAGAGTCGCTCCTGCGCTATGACAACACGATACTTCGGGATATGGTCACATTTGAAATTTCAACGCATTTCTGTTTGTGGATTTGCTTCATCGTTGCTTAAGGAGAAGCATCACTAAAAGCTGTGACAAGATTTGCTTGCACCACTTTGGGCCTATATGGGTGTCTGTCAAGTCATAGTGGGTACCCCCCCTTCATTCATCAAGCATTGATAGGTAGTAAACCAACCATAACTTTGGGGGTACCCTCATTTGAAGAAACTATCCTATTGGTCTGATTGCTAATTATTATCTCCCATTATTCACCACTATAATTCCTCATAAAACCACCAGACATAAACTGAACCGTTTCTTTTTCCAAAATACGGTTGGTTGATCCTCGTCTTCCCCAAATGGATTCAGTGATTACACTTCCCTCAATACACTGTGGTTACACCATCCAGATCGACCAACTCGCCCCTGCTCCGCCTCTGCTCACCAAGCTATGTTACATGAAGTTGGATAGGAGATGATAGGAATTGATAGGAGGGATATCACCAGATATCACCAGATATCACCAGATATCACCAACACTTGGGGGGTGGATGAACTGCTCATGTGGGAGCTCAGTTCAACACGCTGCTGGTGGGTTGGGTTCCTACTATCATAAGAGTCAGAGGTGGTGAACCCAACTATGTTGCACCACCACCACCGCCATTGCCACCACCGCCACAAGCGCCACCCTGAATTCACATCCATGCGAATTAGAATGCTTGATCTTCTTCCCCCAATCGCCCCAATCGGAGTCATTTGACAGTCACTATCATTCGGAAGCTATCGGGCAGTTTGATGACAATCCCAGTCCTGATTTATAAACTGGATGATTTGGGGTAGCCATATTTGGGTGTTTCTCAAAATTTGGGTACCCCCAAATCATCCTTTCTGAATCATTTATTCTAATAAACCAACCATTTCTGGGGTTTTGAGAAACCACAACATTGGTCCTATTGTTGGTTAGTACCCCCTACTCGTAACCACTAAAATCAACATATTATAGTGGTTGTAGATCCCTATATGCTTATAGATCCCTAGATAATCACCATATAGTTTAAATAACCACTATCATCCCTATAGATCCAACAATAACCACCAGTTGTTTAATCCCATTGTAACCATATGATAACCATATAATAACCACTAAAATCATCATCTATAAAATAACCATGTAATAACCATGTAATAACCACTATAATCATCATCTATAATCCCTTATAGATCCCTAGATAACAACCATATAACCACTATAATCCCTATATATCCCTATAGATCCCTACAAACCCCAGCCTTATCTACTGCCTCCTGCTGCTGGCGGCACCTCCACGGAGACGGAGGCGCCACAGTACAGCTTTGCGCGGCCAGCAGCAGCCCGGCGCAGGCGCAGGCCTCATGGTTGGATGATGGGGATGATGGGATGATTTATAGTGGCTAGGCATTGTTAGTTGATAAAATATAGTGATTATAGAATCTAGTTGAGTTATACTATATTGTTAGTATGTATTGTTGTTATGATGGTTGTTATATAGCTATCTTCTATGATGGTTGCATATAGTTGAGTAGTGGCCAACAAGTGCTACCAGTAGTTGATATTGCTCTGTTTAGGAATGGTTGGATTTGAGTTGAAGATGGCTAAGAATTGTGAGTTGAGAATATATCGCTATCTTTAAATGCTAGTTGGATACCGGTTGATGATCTTGTCCACTATCCTTGATCATAGAGGATAGTGGTGCGGAATGCTCTTCGAAATTGCAACCATGATGTGTACGACAGTAGCAATGGTTCTGATCATAGAAGATATGATGTAATTCCAAGATGCGTATTGGGACGAGCCACAACTTTGAGGACCGGTAGCATTCCCAACATTCCACTGTGTAGAATTCACATCGCACTGTTTCATTGGATCTTGCCAATAGCACCGGCACTGCATGGGGAGAGGACCTTGGGCAATACAATGACTCCCACGGGGACTGGTTTTTGTGGCTATCTCTATCTCCTATTCATAGCAATATATCTATCTATATCTATCCATCATCTTCCAAGTGTATAATATCTCTAATATCTCATAGCTCATATACATATATACGATAATATACCATGTGGGGTTCTCTTTTGTACTCAATGCAGCATGCATCTACGTCATAGAAACACACAAGCTATTGTGTTGATGGTCCTTCAATATGAGGGAACAACTGCGCTCCCTGAAATTGACCAAGTACCCTGGTCATAAGGAGTCTGCTTCAATGAACGGACCAAGAATTTCACCCGATGAACGTAGCCTGGGATAGTTGGGACCATAGCTCCTACCACCATTGGATGGTTCAGCACACCATAAGCCACTCGCAGTCGCCACCGCAGGGCTGCGTGGCCAAGTCACTCTCAGGGCTGCGCGGAGCATCCCCCATGTTGGGTTTAGACTACGCCGTTCGACATTGTTGGACAACCCAACATGGACCATAATCCAACATCCCATTGTTGGACAACCAGTGATAAACACAAACCAGTGATAAACACAGAGCAGGACTCCGATGTCTGAGAGACTGAAACCATCTGAAACCTGCAAGATGTCTCTGTATCTGTCCTCATTGCCCAAATGGTCATTGTCGAGCTTCTTTGAAAGCTTGAATCCACGATATGCAGAGATTTCTACGCGTCCTGCTCAGGACCTTGTGCTCACAGCTGGCTGGTGCAACAAATCATCAAGAGTTCAAAGGTGCTGCACCACATAACATGTGTCATGTCAAATACATCCTAAACGGGAACCACTATCAACTTGACTATCAACCATCATGGACACTTGACCGGCAATTTCCTTCTCTCGTGATCTCCTGGCCCCCGCTTGCGAATTGGGAATCGATGACCAACTGCAGGGTGACAGCAGCGATTCATCGGTCCCAGAACTCGGCCAGCCTTCTTCTCCTGGCACGACGAAGGTGCCATATGCATCGTTCCAGCAAGAAATTGAAGGAAATGAAAGCAAACAAACGTGCGTGAAAATTAGTATTAAGTACAATGTTAGTGAAACCTTTGGACTCTCACGATCAACGTGAGCCGTTTCCAGTCAGCACCTGGTATTCCAATCATGACTTGACACTTGATTCTGATGGTGTTTGTCCAACGATCACAAGGAAGTCTTGGTACACAGCACAATGCAGTGTGATACACCTACAAGACCTTGCCAGCAGAGTGATACGACTTCTGCCGACATGATAGGACTTCACCTCCCCCTAAACAACCATTATTAACCATTTATTGACCATATCTAATAATCATCCCCGGTGATTTACCATTCCATTCACCATTTACCAACCATATAAACCATCTGTTAACCATTCAATACCAGTGGCAAACATTATTGACAATTTATTTACCATTCAATACCAGTAGTAAACTTTGATAATCATTTATTGACCATTCAACACCATTATTAACCCATTTATTCACCATTCATTCACCATTTACCATTCACCATTTGGTGCTGGTGAGCCCCCGACATCATCATCGCGCCGAAAGGCCTGGCCTTGGAAACTGGCGACCGAGAAGCATCTTTCAAGCGCTGCACTCTTGCGCGCGCCAGAACACCACCTGAGTCCAAGAAGCGACAAGTGCGGCATAAGCATGCCTCTATGCGAAATCATGGACGAATGTGTATATATATATATATAATATTGGTATATATGCAAACTTATCTTATATGGGCAAAATTGTCTGCTGCAAACAGAATGGTAAGAACATGTAAGAACACGCTGGAGGAGGTTTAGGTGCAACCTTCCGAAACTATTGCGGCGTGGACTTTGGATACTGTAGACTTTTCAAGCTGTCCAGGACAGTGTCTTGTTTTCAAGACAGCAGTTGTGGCTGCTGATAAGGATGATAAGGCCCCTACGCTCCAATGCCTGCAGTTTGATGGCTGCCCTCTCACGCTCCTGCCACGAGATTCAAAGCGAAGAGAATTCTTCAAACAACTTAACAACCCTCAGCGAGAATGGGATGAAACTCAGCCAGAAAATCCACTGCTCAGCACAACGCAGCTGCTGTCCTCTCGCTTTGCTGGTGCTAAAGGCTGCTTGAGCCGTTGGTAGCTCACATCCTGGGGACCCGCTCAATAGACAGAATGAGGACACGAGGACAGGCTGATGATGGCTGATGCCAAAGGTTCGGGCCTTGGGAGCCTCAGATCCACTCGCATGATTGGAACGAAGGGCCGCCATCTTTGAACGCGCCATGATGCCGCCTCCAATTGAAAGGACACGGAGATTCGGTTGAATTTTGTGTAGAGGCAAAAAAATCACACCATATCTCAACAGATATTGCGTGTCAATGATTATCAACGCGCATCCAACAAAGTCTCTCAGTTCATCACGCTGTCGCGACTGCAACTTGGTGGCAGCAGCATCTTTGGCCTCAGTTGTTTGTCTGTGTGCACGTTGATATGTGCATATCCATGATCATTCATGAACAACCCCGGTGATAAAGATAATACGGGTAGGTCATGGATATGCACCAATTATCTTGATAGGCCATATTCACCAACCATCATTGGTAGGTCATGGTAGGTCCATATTAACCAACCACCATTGGTCAGGAATAACCCCACGACAGGGCGGACCCTGTGCTCACTGGGTTGCAAACTGCTCGCCCAGAGGCTGGGTCCCGACTGCGCTTGACCTGATGCTTTGATGCAGCGCAATGGCTTGATCTGCCGCCTACGACTTGCGCCTGAAGTCAATTGTTGTTATGACTTTGGAATTCGATTTGTTTCTGAATGATGCACAGTCACGGTCGCACTATTTTCAGTGGCATAAAGCCAAATTCAAACGCTACAGCTGTGGTACATATCGGTGTTCCACACCTCAAATTACAACTCCAAGTGCCACTGGGCAGGGGACCATGGCTGAAAAATCTGCCTTTGCGGCTTCCGCGTTGGTTTCCAGGCCTGATCGCTGGGGACATCTGCAATGCCACAGAGGTTGACGAGACATCATCATCATCATCATCATCATCATCATCATCATCATCATCATCATCATCATCATCATCATCCTCATCATCATCATCATCATCATCATCCTAATCCTCATCATCGTCATTAGCATCAATATCGTGGCAGTATCAAAACACATATTTCCCGCTCGCAGCCGAGTCTTGTCTACTTGCAAGCTACACCCTTGATGAGGTCATGCCATGCCTTCATCTCCCTCAAGAGCCGTTGTGCTTTCCAGGAGCTGAATGTCATTCCTGGGAGCCAGCGGCACTTCGCTGCACATTGCAAGTGTTTATATATATATATATATCTTGGCCTTCTTACATAGCCCTAGCTGTTGCGGATTGCAGATTTTTGTGAAAACCTTTACAGTAGTAGTCATAAGCAAACACGAAAAGCAGCACTTGGAGCAGGTTCCCTTCTGACATCTGACGCCATTGCATGAGAGTCTCGTAGCGGCAACACCTTCTGCGACTGCCTCGGTGGTAGTCCGCTCTGCAGCGGTTCGATTCTCCTGGCGGCCATGTTTGATCAACATCTGGTGGTTTCTCAAAATAGGGGACCCCAAGAAATGGTTCTTTTATTCCTACAACTGGTTACTATTAGTTGATTTGGGGAGTCCCCTATTTTGAGAATCACCCATCTATCAACGATCCATCCACGAATCCACCCACGAATCCACCATCCACTCAAGCGCTTTGCTCCGGTCATCACTCTTGATTCGAGTGTGACATCGTGCGCGACCTACAGAATCTCCTCACCACTGATCTCGGAGATCTGCTTGCCAAGAGTTGCCCCTAGGGTCAGTTCGTCAGCCTCAGACTGCGCCAGATCTGAGGGAAGCAATTGCCATGGTAAGGTCTGAGATCGTCACAGCACCCTGCTCTGCTAGGAATGCTGGCGCCCCGTCTTCAATCCTGCGCGAAAGGTGCCGAACACCATGGAAAAAGGAAAGGCTCACCATGACTCAGAAATTTCAGTGTCGCAAAGGTCCATAATTTACAGCAACTCCACAGTCAGTGTATTTCAAAGCTCTTTACATATTGACAATTATTGATGTTGACTCACGTAGTTGACATATTTCGAATATTTTTGAATGATTTTGACATCTACATTTGTCCCCCGTCGGTTTAGCAACTTCTCGAAATGAGTGCCACGGATGCGTACCTGGAATTGATCTGCAGACTATCGACGTCTTCAGAGTTCATCGCCTGAAAGTGAGGCAAACAAGGGGATACCACAGGCGTGCAGCGGTGGTTTGCAGTTGGGACCGTACGGTTTTCGTTTGTTTTAGTTCGTCTCAACTGCTTGACTGCTCTCGGCACCGCTGCTGCCTGCAGTTCCTGTTTGCAACTGTCGAGCTCGGTTTCGGCAAGCTGCAGCACACCCTGCATTAAGCCAGACAAAAGGACCAAAAGAGGATGACCACTTTACTCGTTTGGACTGAACGTGCCAAAGCAATGCGTTCGTCTTTGATAAGCATAAGGCAAACCCAATAATTATACTGCCACATTGATACTCGGATGAATCCGAGGTGCACAGTGAGAACTTAAGGTAACCCCATGACAATCATTGAATCACCCTCAAAGGCATGTCCAGGAATTTCTACATCAGAAAGTAAACCCCATCACCCAGAATACCCAAAGACTTCCAACAAAGCATACTGAGCAATTCCATGCAATTCCTAGAAATGACTTCAGCAATCCCCATCTCAGCATGTCTGTGCTTCCGCTTGCTTCTTGGGCACCTCTGAGCTGACGATGCTTTCTTCACAGGTAGAAAGAGTGGCTTGTCTCCGAGACAAATCCTCCTGCTTGCAGCGGGGGCGAGAATCACAAAGCGGAGGCATTCTGTCTTCAATTGGTGGTTTCTCAAAATAGGGGTACCCCTAAATCATCCATTAATAGTCATTTCTAGTAATAAACCAACCATTTTGAGAAACCACCAATTAGATTCCAGTGGTTCCATAGGGTTCCAGGGTTCTTCGGAGCCTGAAACCTGCGAATGTGCATCACAACTGGAATGTATGCAGCGTGCTATGCCTGGGGAAACCTTCAGGGCGCCCCTAAACCCCCCTGGCCTGATACAATGCGAGTGAGATTTCTTTACCGCGCTTTCTGAATGCATGGCTGTTCAAACATCATGGGCACCTAAATGCGCAAAAAACAACATCTTAAGTCAAGAAACTACAAACTCTCGCCACACAAACACCACTACAACCTCTTATGGGCACAATCCACGCATTTTGGGTCCTGGCCGGTTGCAAACCTCTATGGTAATGGCATTATTGGTCAGTTAATCATACAAGTGAGCTGTTCAAAATGCCGCGCTATGAACGGTTTTCTCGGTGGATGGGGTATGTGAATGACACATGAGAAGTCGCAGTTGTAGAAGCCCCATGCGCAACAACGCGTATATTTCATGATACTGGTGAGCCCACAAATGAATCATGTAGTGGTTCACCCACAGATCTGTATGTTATTGATAGAATCGACAGTCGAGTCTGGGTCAGAATAATCCGCTATAAGTCTTACGGTTCATGTTGATTCTCATCCCCTACAATCTTACTCACCAGTCGTGGTTTTATTCAAAAATGTTGTTACAGCACAATATCACGAGCGCCGCCTCATGAACAGCAAAAAAGTAGCTCAAAACTGTTGGAAGGCAGCAGGACCAACTGTTGTAATTCTAGGAATGACGAGGATGTTTCTTCAAGTCCTGTTTTGATGACTTGTCGTTGTCGTTGTGATCTTTGTGTGGCAAAAAATGGCAAGGCAGAATGTTTATCTGAAAGCTTGGGGCTAGGCTAAGCCTTGCATGATCTCTAGCAAATCTTAAAACACGCAATGACATTCCTGCGCTTATGGAAGTTAAACGTTGTCGCTCACATGAGATGGCTGCGTGCAACTTTTGCTGTAGCGCTGCATCTGGAAGCGAGTCTGGTGCGGCGCAGCGTTTGTGTCAAAATTGAAACTTGATATCACATCACATTCATTAGTGACCCCAGAATTGCCTGATAGAAATGTTTACCAATCCAGGAATCACTCATATAGTCACATTCTACCAATCACCCATGGTCAACACCGGGTTCATTACTGTCAATTGCCAACCACAATGAGCAGTTTTCAACCATCATTTCCCTATGAAATACAGTAGCTAAAACCAAGATTAACCGTCATTAACCACCGCCTCAATTGACCGTTAACGGTACTTCATGACGGTAACTGGCCCGTTGACATTTCTCAATCAGCCCTACTGGCCTGTTGACCCTCTGGTAATTCAGCATGGCAATGGCAAATCCACCATCGATGTCCCAGTTCCCAGGGTTTGACTAGAAAGTAATGTGATTTCACATATGGTTTTCCTTTGGTTTTCCTATGGTTTCTCTAGTGATTTTACATGGTTTTCCTATGGTTTCTTATGGCGTAACCTACCAACCATCCAGCTTCCATGGGCACGTCACCAGCGCTGATGAACCACCACCATTTCCCGCCTGGGACTTGACGACGTTCTCTTCACAAGCAGACAGCGTCGAACGCGTCCGAGACAGCGCCTCCTAGGGTTGTGCTCGGCAGGGTGGTTGGTGGTTGGTGGTTGGTGGTTGGTGGTTGGTGGTTGGTGGGTGGTTGGCTGTGGCTAGTCAGCAATAATTCTAGTGATTATATGTGATTCTATTGAGCTATACAGTGAAGAGATGACCAACAAACCAAGCAAGTGTAGCTGGTTACCGTTGTTTCCAATTTCCTGGCCTGATCATCATGACAGCCAGCCAGCGAAAGCGCAGCTACTGCGTGGCTTCCGCTGAATCTGGTACATCAATGGCTAGTCTAGTTAGCCAAGTACTGCAATGGTCGTCTGGGTTGGGAGATGTTGAGAACATTTGAGAACAGCTTTTTATCCGGAGAGATATCGTTATGTATGATTCCTAACAGACAATCCCAACTTGCGGCCTTGTGCCTGACACAGTTTTCACATACTGGTGCGATCAGCTGAGACGCAGCGAATCCCAAGAGTCTGTGCATTTTTCACCGAAAATCTCTGGGTTTTTATGGAAAATCTCTAGGTTTTTAGGAAAAATCTCTGGTTTTACGTAAAAATTCTTGGTTTTTCATGGAAAATCTCTGGTTTTTCATGGAAAATCCCTGGTGAAAGCGGGAAACCCACCAGGAGCCCAAGGGGGGACACAGCGGGGCCAGCAGGTCCTGCATTTCTTCCAGTTCCTGGCGCAAGCTGGAGGCGCAAACCTGGCGAAATCGGATGGCCCATCCAGAGCATTGAGGAGCTGACCATGGGGAAAAAAAGGTGGTTGTGTAGGGGTAAAAGCTGGTGAAAGCTGGTGAAAGGTGGTGGAAGGTGGTGAATTTATAAGGTGGTGAATATCATAATGGCAGCTGATCATTTATGTATGCTTTCCACTTGGCCGTAGCCCTTGAGCCAAACTGTGGTTCAGAATTCCTATCAAGACTACTCCCCAAGGCGGAGAAGCTGTAGTGGGAGCTTCTTCATGACCCTCAGTTGGCTTCGTTGAAATGCTGGTTTGTTCGCGGTTTTGGTAGGTCGTGGCGCTTCTCCACTGAAATCATCAAATACTACAATTAAAACGACCCCAACTGCTGGTATCATCGAAACTATCTACTGAAACCCATCAACTTTGAGATGTTTTGAGGGTACAGGTGACCAAACTATCAACACGGACCCCAAACTCTGCCTCTTCAGCCTCGAGCATGCGGCTCTCAGCTGCCAAACGATCGCCTCCCCAACCAGCACGTCACGAGAGGGGTGGCCATGCCCATGGGCTTCTCCCCTCAACGGTCCTCCAATATGATCCAAAAGAGAAACCACCAAGCTACATCAAGCTACAGCATGGCAGCTTCATGCCAGCCATCTTGATTCACCATGGCGCATATCTTGGACCCAGGATGCAGTTCCAGCATGTTCGGGCTAGCCCATTTACACAGGGCATCTCGGAAGATCGTCCCAAGGCAAAATAATGAAAAAAAAACTCTTGTTTGGTGCAATTTCCCTTCTTCATTGTTTGAATTTGATGTTTGACTAGCCACCGTTTGCCCACCCTACAAGCATACAGCTATTCCACTGTTCATGTCCCGTGGCCCAACCTAATCCTCGGCGCTCCAGCCGGCTTTACCAGTGTGGTTGATAGGCTGAACAAGCGTACGAAGTTGCATTCACATCATCCACAATTCACGTCGTGATACTGCAGCCTCTAAGCATACTCAAGCCGCCTAAGTTCTAAGATCTCTAAGCATATTCAAGTTGTATTGAACACATTCGCACACAGGAATCAACAAATTATCTGTAAACCATGGTTATCGGTATTCAAATGGCTGGTAAACCATGGTAACACATCAACCATTGGTTCACAGGAATCTAAGCATCTTCAAATGTCGATTTCACCTCTGAGTTTTGGATCCGTCCCAGGTGGACGCCTGCCACTTCTGGCACAGCTGCTCGGTTATTCAGGGCGTGCAACCGCTGAAGCGCTTTCCTGGGGAGGCACGACCCTGCTGCGGCTCAGTAACATGGCTCAGTAACATGTTGACATGATCAGTAGCACTATCATACTATATTTGTCGTACTATCATTCGGTATCACTACATATCATTACAGTTGCTTTGGAAAGTAGTCCTTTATAGTAATATTCTCTTCTACTCCTGTGATCCAGATTTCCACTATACAGGTTTTTTCAGCGATGTGAATGGTGATGGGTAGCACTTTGCCATGCAAAGACTCCTGAGTTCCTACCAAAAACATAGCAACTTGGGGCTGCATGGTGCAGCAAACTGCCTGCAGATGGCTGGTTTCGCCCAGTGGACTCCCTTCAAAGGCCGAGTGTCGTAGCGGCAACACCTTCTGCGACTGCCTCAGTGGTAGTCCGCTCTGCAGCGATTCGATTCTCCTGGCGGCCATGTTTGATCAAGATCTGGTGGTTTCTCAAAACAGGGGACCCCAGGAAATGGTTGGTTTATTACTATAACTGCAGTTACTATTAGATGATTTGAAGGGTCCCCTGTTTTGAGAAACACCCATCCATCAACGATCCATCCACGAATCCACCATCCACTCACGTGCTTTGCTCCTGTCATCCATCAACAACCCCTCTACTCATGTGCTTCACTCGTTGGTCGCGTGTCATGTGACATCTTTATCGACATCTCCTCCAGCACAGCACTGATCTCAGAGATCTGCTTGCCAAGACTTACCCTTTGGGCTATCGCGTCTGCCTCAGCGGTCCAAATCTGCCGAAGGTCATCCAGCTGTCAGTCTTCCCGGGAACGAAAGCATCTCCTCTAAATGATTTGAAGCGAAGGTCTGAGGTGATAACCGTGCCCTGCTCTGCTCTTGTGAATGCTTGCTTTTTCTTCTCAATCCTTGGTCGAGATAAAACTTTGCAAGTTCACTCTATGTGCACTGCATTCAGCAATTCCACTCTAAATTGCAACCGATCTCTTCTGATACATTATTGTTCCAAATGAATTGGTCAATCCAGCTCTGAAATGCATTGAAGGCCAAGCTTTCTGTAAAGTGCATTCGTTCGCCCTCGCTCTAGCAGCTTCTGAAAAGTGCCACAGGTGCGACGGGTACCCGGACTCCAGCTGTAGACTGTCGGCGTCTTCAGAGTTCATCGCCTCGAAGTGAGCCAAACCAAGGGATACCACACGAGCGTAGTGCTGCTTGGCAAAGGACTCTACTACTGTTTCTGATCTGTTTTACCTACTTGGTAGCATTTGGTTCGAACCCTCCTGGTAGTTCCAAAAGGCTCCCCCTTTCAAGGCCCTTTGAAAGGCTGCCACTTCATAACCCTGGCTCCAAATAACTCCCTCTGCCTTCAGTTCCTGCGTGCAACTGTCGAGTTCCGTTTCGGTAAGCTGCAGCACACCCTGAGCCAAATCAATGCCGGTTTTACAAAGCAAAGAGACCAACAAATTGTGACTTCTCTGAATACCTATGAAATCCTATCCATAGAAGCCCTTGATTGATGTCTATGTTCCATGGTTCACAAATGATTGGGCGCCTCATTTTGCAATCAAATGAAGTTTCAGACTTTGGATGGTTTTGGGTTTGAGCAATGGACATTCACAAATGATCGGGCAATTCATTGAGCAATCATGAACTGACGTTTCAAATGTTTGATGGTTTGTGTGGGTGTGATTATTCGCGAATGATTGCATCAAACCCTAATGTTTGCCTCCTTCATCGGCATTAGTTATTCATGGTAGCTAAAGCATCCAGCACCATCCAGCAGCGATTGCAAACACAGCTCAGGGCAATTCAAGAAGTTATATGTTTCATTACTTGATCAACCAAGCAATGGCTCTATTGCTATAAAATCAATTAGTGGTGGGCCAAATCAGCTAAAGCAAGGCCCACCAGTCAGCATCTTTCATGGTCACGGATGATTTATCACATGATTTCAACAATTTTTGGAACCTCTGGAAAACAAAAAGCCCTTTGAGAAGGGTTCGTGACGGAGATGGATTGAGAGTCTTTAGCGGTTCACAAGTGATTGGGCAATTCATTGAGCAATAATGAGCAAGAGAAACCAGCCCAAAGGCAATAGTTTTACTCATAGCAAGCTACTTCTTTACGCTTCTTGGGGAGTGAATCCTTCACAAACGATTGGCCAATTCATTTAGTAATACATAACTTGAAGTTTTAGATCTTGGATGGTTTGTGGCTTTTGTTACTCACGAATGATTGGGCAACTCTGGTCGAATTCATTTAATTTTCATTATTGAAGTTTCAGATGCTGGATGGTTTTCGGGGTCTGCTATTCACAAATTATTGAGCCAATTCATTAAGTAACAATGAACTGCATGGTCTCATATAAAATTCCGAGGAAAAAAAGTTAGCTGTATTCATGGTATATTTCCTAAAATATTTAGTTCGGGGAAGTTCGTTGGCTTTATCCATGGTAGGTTCACAAACCGCAAGTCAACATTGCTGCAATTTTGATACTCGCATGAATTTATGATAACCCCATGGGCCCATGACATTCATTCAATCACCCTCAAAGGCATGTCCGGGAATCTCTACATCAGAAAGTAAACCCCATCACCCAGAATACGCAAAGAATTCCAACGAACCATACTGAGCAATTCCATGCAATTCCAAATGACTTCAGCAATCCCCATCTCATCATGTCTGTGCTTCCGATTGCTTCTTCCGCACCTCTGAGCTGACGATGCTTTCTTCGCAAGCAGACAGTGCGGCTTGTCTTTGAGACAAATCCTCCTACAATTTGCAAGTCAAATCTTCAAAGTGCGAGATGATGCGCCAATGGATCGAAATGGCTGGGCAAAGGCACAGGTCAGCACTTTCAAAAAAACCTCTGTGTGGCGGCTTTGCAGTGGTTGGCTCTCCTGGATATTCCCATCATGGGCTAGAGCGAACCCCAATATTGATATGCGGTATGCCGAGGAAACAACAACCAATACTAAGCTATTTACACCACTCTGACAAGCAACAGAACTCCAATCTAAGCGTCAATCCGTCAAGGCCCGTAGTGATGGATAATATTGGAGTGGGTAATCATGATTGGATCATCAAAATGCTTAAATGATGGTTGGAGTGACCTGTTGTAGTAGTTGATTTACAGCAACATTACCGAACCATGTCATCAATGGGTATGAACGTAACCCCACGGGCCCGTGGTCAAGTCGTCGAACCCCGCAAGGTGCAGCGTAGGCGTTGGCAACCGCCCTTGCCACTCCTGTGCTTGTTCCAGCTCCTCACGCAAACTGGATGAGCAAACCTGGCGCCCAGACATGTGCCACCGCTGCTGGGGCGGCAGTCAATTCAACACGGTGATGTTCGAAACAATGGCAAAACACGGGCAATACACAGTGACTTTATCGTTTCGAATGGGTAATAATGATGGATGATTTATGGTACCCTGATTGGGATTGAGAAGTTCTTTAGGTCAAAAACAATGGGCGTGCACAGGATGTTGAACAGGCAGGACTTGTGAGCACGGCCTGTGATTCCAGGCAAACCCAAAGAATCGGTCTTGTACATGTGCATATATATATATATACAGTATATACACTTATGGAGAGAGAGGTGTGGGTGTGCGTGAATTCATGCATCTGACATCACTATGTGCGTGTACTACACAATTGAATCATATCTGCGTCTGTATATACACATGTAAAATGCACATATGTAGTTCGAACTGACTCAGTGTTCCAATCCTTTTAAAACTACAATTCAAATTACAATTGATGCATATTGTTGGCCAGTATCCCTTACACGTGACCATTGTGGACCATCATCACACATCATCAACATCCTTAAACTATGAATAATGTTCACACATCTACTGTAATGGCTAATAATAATGGTGATTTATAATGGCTAATCATGGCTGCGCACACTTAGTCCATGCCCTCCCCCCGCGATTGCAAGGAAGGACAGTAAAATAATAGGGGATTATAAGCAACAATAATGGCAAATCATGGCTAGTAAAATGATCCAAAGGTGAATCAAAGGTGATATCATGCAGGATCATCGTAAACATCCTCAAACTATGAATAGTGTGCACACATTGGATGATTATTATTCGCCTTATATATCCTTACACTATCTTAAACTATGATACACCTTGAAATGATCCTTAATGATACACCTGGGAAACTCCTGAAGCCTTCAGAGTGGAGCGCCTCTTCAGCGTGGAAGATGCGTTGACTCTCAGCCAAGCGGCCACGGTCGCCTTGGTGAGGCCAGTGCTACGTTGATTTTCGGGTCTCGACGGTGCTGAGGTCACAACTATGCACCTTCTCCTGTAGCCTGGAGAACAGTGGTGCATGATGAGTTGATGATGAGTGATGGTCCATTTTCAGCCATGTTCATGCATTTTCATCCATTTTCTTCCATTTCCATGATGTATAAGGCATAGCTCATGATGATGAGCGATGCTCCAGAAATTAACGGTCACGTAAAAGGCACAATGACCTACAGTACTCATAACTCCAGTGATGCACAGGCAACACAACGATAAAACTGTTCGGTACCCGTGAACAACAAGGCGCGAAGGCGCGGGTCACCGGCATTACGCCGCCTGTGAAGCTTCGCCATCATTGCAGTCCTTTTCCAGCTCCTGCGTTGCCACAGTGAGCGACTTGGAAACGGCCCCTGCGAATCGCAGAGTTTTTTCGACGAGTTTTCTGGTTGGTGGTTGAAGCACCCCGTCATGAAACATATGCGCAAGATTGCGCAAGTCAACCAACGAATCAGTTGCAAATACTATGGAAAATAACAAATGTTAATCTGAGCCCCGGATTAATAAAACCCTACAAAATAATATTTAAAAAATTCAAAAATCATTGATTTTTTTGATTTTTTTAATCTTCGTTAATGAATTCGTAATTTACTTTTAATCTTCGGTTCCGTGATCATGCAGCTAAACACCCCTAAATAATACTAATTTTTTTTGGGACGTGATTTTTTTTTTCCGTTTCCAGCGTGTTTGAAACATCCAAAGTGTAATTATTAATCGATTGATCTTAATGAATTAATTAGTTTATTGATTTTTTTCATTAATTAAATAAATTTGTTCATCTCAGACTGATTAATTAACCAATTAACTAATTCATTAATTAAGCCAATTCAAATTCATTAATGAATTAATTCACTAAATTAATCATTCAAAGAGTTAATAAACTAATGAATCAGGTTCATTTAGTGAGTCGAATCTAATTAATCAATTGATTGATTATCTTAATTAATTACTTAATTAAGTAATTAATTGACTAATTAAACTTTATTGATTAATTAATTAGTTAAATAGTTAATTAATTAATTAAAGGGAATCAATGTACCTTCATTGTGTTAATTAATCAACCGAGTGATCAATTCATTTTAGCATGATTAATTAATAAATTAATTAACTAATGATTCAATTAACTAATTAATTAACTACTTTAAAATGAAGTACCGAGTGCTTTACACAGCACAACTGGATCAACTGGTGGTGCGAACAGCTGACCCGTCATGATGCGCATGTCAACCAGTCGACCAACCAACCATTTGGGGATATTATTTTTATTACTATTATACATATATTTATATGTAAATATATATATATATCTCACATATATCATATGGGAAAATCAAAAATGTGTGAAACCACCAACCAGTCAACCTGCCAGGTTGCTTTTCCCACCAGTTGTTGCTTCAGAATCCGGTCCCCGGCACTGCTACTGCTTGATGCTGCTTGATAATGCTTGGTTGCTAGTGCCACATTCATGCTCCAGAATGACATATGCCCATAGAACGATGCACTATCAGGCGTACCCAACAACCACCCGTCGCAAGACTGCTTGCTCTGAGAGACACATGGCTTCAGATCCCAAGCATCTTTCACGTAAAAGGATGTTGAACTCTGCAGCAACTCCAGTTTCCTGCTGTGCCCAAAACTTTCAGCAAAGCTTTTCAAGGGGCGCAACTGGGGCAAGCGGCACAACAGTGGGGCCCTCTGGCCCGTTGTTTCAACGTTGGCGCTCCAAAACCCGTCTCGCAGCGAAACACCAAAAATGTCCAAAGCTGCTTGGCAGCTGCTTCTTGCAGCATTTCTGTGTCCGAAATCTGGTGCCCTTCCATGACCTGTTTCCATGGTCGAGTCTTTGAGGTCCTTGCGGTTGCGCGCCCATAGGTATCTTTACATTCGCGGATGTGCAGTCATGACACTGGATGCCATCAAATCTCCAAATAACCTTCACATGGATGCAAATGGGTGATTATAACCCATGCCGAGAATATATGCTTGTCAATAAGAAGATCCCAAGGTATGGTTGAACATCTTTAAACTAATGAAACCACCAACCAGCTGTGAATCAACCATGAATCCTCACATTCATCATGGTTAACCAATAACTAATAGTAACAAAAATCAATCATTCAATTGCCACCATTTCACAAGTCATGAGTAATCTGAGCCCCGGATTAATAAAACCCTACAAAATAATATTAAAAAAATTCAAAAATCATTGATTTTTTTGATTTTTTTAATTTTCGTTAATGAATTCGTAATTTACTTTTAATCTTCGGTTCCGTGATCATGCAGCTAAACACCCCTAAATAATACTAATTTTTTTTGGGACGTGATTTTTTTTTTCCGTTTCCAGCGTGTTTGAAACATCCAAAGTGTAATTATTAATCGATTGATCTTAATGAATTAATTAGTTTATTGATTTTTTTCATTAATTAAATAAATTTGTTCATCTCAGACTGATTAATTAACCAATTGAATGTTGTTTTTTATTCCATTTTCATTCAATTGGACGTTTCCCTGTCTTCCGCGAAAGCTTCCGCGCAGCTTCCGCTGTGCAGACTGTTGCTTCCGCGAGACCATTTTGTTACAACCAGCTTCCGCGAGCTTCCACGCAATGGTTTTATCACTTTTTTTGGTTTTTTGAGGAACGTTGCTTCCGCGAGGCTGTTTCGAGATTCTAACGGTGGTCATTTTGGGCAGGTTTGGGACAACCATATGTCCATCATACGTCCCTTCCGCAAAGCTTCCGCAAAAGAAATGCTTCCGCGAAGCTTCCGCGGCTCGAAGCATTCAAAGATTTTGCATCGAAATGTCCACCCGAAGATGTGGCAAGTTTACCATCCAAAAAAAACGTCATTCAATTAACTAATTCATTAATTAAGCCAATTCAAATTCATTAATGAATTAATTCACTAAATTAATCATTCAAAGAGTTAATAAACTAATGAATCAGGTTCATTTAGTGAGTCGAATCTAATTAATCAATTGATTGATTATCTTAATTAATTACTTAATTAAGTAATTAATTGACTAATTAAACTTTATTGATTAATTAATTAGTTAAATAGTTAATTAATTAATTAAAGGGAATCAATGTACCTTCATTGTGTTAATTAATCAACCGAGTGATCAATTCATTTTAGCATGATTAATTAATAAATTAATTAACTAATGATTCAATTAACTAATTAATTAACTACTTTAAAATGAAGTACCGAGTGCTTTACAAGCCACCGGGCCGGGCCGGTGTGGTCGTCCAGGCAGGCCTCAGTCCACCCACCATGGAACCCCACACAATTGCCTATCATGGGATTCATGCATGTTTCAAAGCTGTTTCACACCCCCAGCACCCCCCAGCACCTGCATTTTTTATTCAAGCAAAATGCATTCAAAATCCGTCAAAAGGTGAAACAACCGCTGCCATGGCTCATCATAAAGGAATTCGCCATTGGTCAACAGAAAGTCCAGACCCTTCTCCACTTCGTGCAAAAATCTCGATTCATCAGGGTGGTTGATCATCTTGACGTGTTTCTTCGCCAAGCGGCATGGTGATGGCAAACCACTTGCATCAAAGACCATGAATGGAACTGAATAAACATCCCAGTCAAGTAGCATCCCGCGAGTGAACCAGAGCACCTGGAAACAAAAGCGCTGCAGTCTTACATATTCGGCTTCAGGGTGGAAGTCAAGTTCTATCCGAGCAAGAATTTCTTTCAAGTTCTCCAGCTCATCACAGACCTGGTCCAATCCTTGCTTTGACGTGTTTGCTTTGCGCAAAGATGTAGCAGCGACATGTGCAGCATCTCTAGGGGACCACACAACCATGGGTGCTCACAGAACGACTACCTCCGTTGTAGCTTTCCAACTTGATCCAAGTGCATGGCCAAAAACGTGGTCCACGACGACAGCTCCAGAACTGATCATAAGAGCAAAGGACTTAATTGATGAAATCAATTAATTTAATCAATCTGCGACCTACTGTAATGTCCAATACACAAACCAAAGAAAGGTCACCAAGTAAGTGCCGGCGCTTCCCCCGAATTGATCGACTTCAGGCATGCTTCAGAGCAGTTTCAAACTGTGTTTCTGAAAAAATGAGAGGCTTCAAAAAAAAAGGCTGATTGAAGGTGGCTGAATGAAGCAACAACTTGCATCAAAGTCAAAACATGTCGTTTTCTCACGCACAAACACAGAAGCTTCGTATAGAGAGACTCCATTCATCTCCATCCATGATTCTCTATGGTAGGGACACCGTTCCAAGTCGCAACCGAGTAGGTCAGAACCGCTAGGAGCTATGGCAACTGGTTGGGCACAGCACAACGATAGCAGGGGCGCTCCCTTTTGGTCCACTCTTTGACTGCGGGCAGTCGTTGAATGTCTGATGCACAGTGACTAGTGCATCCGTCACAAGTGTTACACTAGGAGCTGTTTGTTCAACATTATCATTGTCAAATGACACAAAGATTCACCCAGGAGAGACTCCATTCAGTCTTCTCTGAGTGCCAGAACTGCTTGGATGGCTCACCCCCGCATCCTTTCTATTCCCGTCCAAAAGAAACAAATATGATTTTTTCCTTCTATCCAGGCATCCAAAAGACAACCAGGTTACCAAGCTCGGGCTCAGCTTAAAGCTTTGCAGCTTGATGTTACAAGCCTTCAGTTTCAGCCTGTCGTGCAGCTTGATGTTACAAGCCTTAACTCTCAGCCTCTGCAGCTTAAAGCTTTGCAGCTGGATGTTGCAAGCCTTAAGTTTCAACAACAAAAAGTGCTGAGGGTGAAATTGCCCAATCTCAGCTGCTCAACACCTTTGCTTTGCGCATTTTATTTCCCACCCGCCTACCCGCCCAAATGTCCAGCCATTGGTGCTGCCCGCCCAAAGAACATGCTGTGGGCAGTTCCATATGTTTTCAAAGCACATTGCTTGTGCACTGTGAGGCCAAGCTGGCAAACAATGATTGACGCTGAGATGTGAAGATTCCGGTGTAAAACTTGTTTTGTAGAAGCATTGAACTTACTTTCTCAAGTGGTGGGGAAAGGTTCAAAACAGAATTACAAAATTTAAGTTGATATGCAAGGAGTCATAGGTCAAACCACTTACTAATTTGGCATCAGTGATTTTTTTACCAACTCGTCACTTGAAGGGAAACCATGCCTCAGTTTCTAGCTATAGCGTCTGTGCGTT
>VSDK01027181.1:221190-251843 GCA_009767595.1 Symbiodinium kawagutii | reverse complement strand
CACTGATATTCTTTTGTTTTCACGACCGCAACTGAGGCTGAAGGCACTTAATGTGATCTAGGGCAGCATCCAAAAGTGCGTTGATTTGGCCCACCTGTTCAGGGTGGGAGCTAACTCCTGTTGAGTTATAAAGCTCCCGTGCCTGCGTGATGGTGCTTGACACTACTGTAAGCCTTTGGCTGAGGTAGTCCACTAGATAGCCACGCGAAGTGGTACCAATCGTGGTACGCGGGAGATGGATGCGAGCATTCGCAAACTGGTCCGCAACTGGTTCTTCTGGCGCAGGAGGTGGTGTTGATGAGGAAGCAGCAGGCTGTTCCTCAGGAATAGTCACCATGTTTGGGCTCAGGACAAAGGTCATGGGAAAGTCAAACTCTTTGTAGGGTGTCTGAGATTCGACACGGTGACGAAGGCGAGAAAACCATGGCTGTTTAGAGAGCTGTCGTGCAAGGGCAGCCCTAATGGAAAGGTTCATGCCATAGACCATCAGCCCACTCCGGTGCATCAAGTGGTGGTCATGCATGAGCGGGAACACTTTGGTGTTCTGCGCCCAGTAGTAGTAATCATGGAGTGCGTGAGGGACATACACTGACCACCAGTCTGTTGCTTTCTTGTTGTTAGTTGGGAAGCCTTCGAGCATCGAAATGATCTCAATTTTCTTGCCAGTTGACGAAGATTCAAGCAGGCTATGATACACTGGCTGGCCTTCCCACGAAAACAGTTGGTAGGTTGGCAGCTCCTTTGCTTTGTCTTCCAACTCCTGCAGGTCCTCCAGGTGATCGCGGTCACTTTCGGAGTCACTTGCTTCGACTGGTTTGTCGTTTGGGCTGAAGTCAACATCGCATGGGCTTGCTTCAGTGTTTGGCCTTGCCTGTGGAGTGGTCAAAGGAAAGCAGCCTTGGGGGTCAATAATCTCACTTTGATCCTCGCTGAGCTCGGACGGCGCAGTAGAGGGGGCAGCGACTGATAAGGCAGTGAAGAGCGTGCGTCCGTGGGGCGCCGCCATGCCGCAAGGCTAAGAAGACAATCTGTTTTGAGTGAGAGAAAGTGCGTCTGTTGACTGATTGTGGTATGTTGTTGGAGAATTGGAAGCGGCTTTTTTTTTTGGCTTCCAGGGGCGGACTGTGCCAGCAAGTGCAGCACAGTCACCTGCACGCCCTTTAAAAGAAAAATACCTGGCCAAACAACTTCTTGGGACAAACATGTTGGTAAGAGAAAGTGGATAAGAGCGGCGGGCACCCGTGCCAGCAAGTGCAACACGGCTACCCGCACACTACTTTCAAACTGCCTAACTCGATAAAGAAAGGAATCCACTGTGGCATGCTTTGACTCTCTCCAAGTAGACCTTTGAGCAGCTGACACGAGAGCAACGGAACACGAGAGCAAAAGAGACAGGTGATCTCGAAGCAAGAGACTCCAAGCGCCCCTAACTCCCCAGATACTTGGTTGGTGACACCTTGTAAAAGACAGAGCTCAGATTTCGTCAATCGGAGCTAGTCTGTTTTTGTACTATTAGTAGGGCACACAGGGGCATGTTGTTGGTGAAAGAAATAGTCCTCATGCCATGGACTTCAGTCTGAGCTGTGTGATACCAACACTGTCTGGGACCACAGGGGAGGTTCATGTTCATGATGAATGCAAGCACACGTCACCAAAGAGTACAAGGCAAATTCCCCTCCCATATAGGGAAACCCCGTGACGCCATCGCAGCATTTTCTTTGCTCTGACAGTGACAGCTGTTGCGAGAGATCTGCTCGTCCACCTCCATCCTGTACTTTCTCATACATCCTTCCCGAGCCACATAGGTCGAGGTGCATGAAGGTTGTGAGAGACAACGAGTCGATCCGTTTCGAGAAGGACACGGAAATCTAAAAGCCAGTACCGCAAGTTATGTCTATGCAAGACAGACACTTGCTCTTCAAGGCCAGCGACCAGCTGATGGAGACAGCCAAGGTCATGGTCAAGGGTAAGCTGTTCATCGTAAGTGAGCTTAGCCATGGCCTCATAGGTGGTGCGATGAGTGGCGCTGGGGTTGTAAACTTCTGTCTCATTGCCTCTGCGACACGTCCAAGTTTTTTGCTGGTGACGTGGTCAGTTTTCAGATCTTCACAGTTGCATCGGAAATATTGCGCTTGACTGCCCAAGGGAAAGATGGCAGTGCAGGCGCAGTACTGGGGCAGGCTCCCCAAGATTTTGTAAGACAGGTTTCATTTACAACTTGCTTCCCTCATACTCCCAATCTTACGCGCACAATGCGACAGGAAGCCCCTGCGTCACTGCTATTTGCTTTTACAGCCAAGACTTGTACTTCACAGCAATCCAATGTTCTTCTTCAAATTCTGAAAATGTCTTCGGGCAAATTTTTTAGTCCTCTACCTTGAGCTGACATTTTGGCCTGCTGTTGTGTCATTGTGGCGCAAAGCTTCGGTCACAGGCACAGCTGCAATCAACTCTAGTCACTTTATATCCAGATCAAATCACTAGCAAATCACTTCCAATGCTCTGGGTTTTTTGCATTGTAAGCTTCAGTCTGCCTTGGCTGCAGCTCTTCTTGGGCGGCAGCTCGACGAGCTCGGCTTGAAGGACGTTTGGCTTTCGCTCTGCGTTTGCCACTCGTCCTTCTGGCACGGGGCTGGACGCTGCTTCCCGACATAGAACTGCTTACAGTACCAGCGTAGCTTTTCTCGTGGCTTTCTATTGCAAATAACGCTTTGCGGTGACCCGGGCCATCTCTTATTCAAGAGGTCACATTTTTTTGCGCCTTTTCATGCAGATTACTTGGCTAATGACTTTTTTGAGTTGCGATCTTTTCTTTCTGGCTTTTCTGCGTAATTTTGTAGATTTACAATGGAAGTGTACTTAGATCGCTCTCTGACTTCGTTGGCCGACCTTGTACAGTTTTTTGTAGTCTCACTGCAGGCTCGTTAATGCATTCTCATCGATTGGGATCTTTAAGTTTCTTGCAGTTGTTACATATGACCGCTGCCACCAGTGCACAAGCGGCATCTTCGCAGAAAATAAAATCAATTCTCCGACATGCTCTTGCATGGTATGCCTGTGACAGCAAAGCGGACTCGTTTGTGAAAGCTTTCTCTTGGATTGGAGTTCTTGGATTTTGATTCGCCTCACTTGAGCTTCGTGATTGTCAGGCCACAGAACGATGCATCACACCTTTCCGATTCGATTTCTTCAACACATGGAGCATAGTCGCAGTCAGCTGCATCTTCACAGGCAAGCATGCTGCAAGTGGACACTTTGTGTCAATTGCACTGCACTCGCAATGACTATGAGTGTCCAAAGAAGATGCAGCATTGAGCTGCTGCAATTGTGTGCCATTGATGATATGCTGATTCCCTGGACGTCCACGCGCCGAGTGAGAGCGGACGTTTCACCTAGTTAATGTTACTAGTGCCCTTTTGTCAGTTTGGTTCTCTGGTTCCTTTTGAGTTTTTTGGCTGGTTTATGGGCATTTCTTCTTTTTTCACCTTCGCAGTCTGTACCTGTGACCGAGGCGCCGCGTCACAACGGCGCAACCCCAGACAAAAAAACTTGGATGTTTCTGAATCGTTGCTCGTGACCCGCAGCCACGAGTGCTGAAGCGGCGAGATGTGGTCTTGCAAGCTCCAGATTTGTTTGCTTTTCCAAGTTTTCTAATGTTTTTCAAAAATTATTCCAGCGACCAGCTTGTCATGCGCCAAAGGAAATGGATGTTGATGGGGTTGATGGTGATGATGATGATGATAATATTGAGATGGCAATTGCGGCGATGAAGGTGATGAAGGTGATGATGGTGATGGTGGTGATGAGTGTGATGGTGGTGATGGTGGTGATGGGGGTGATGATGGCGATGGTGGTGATGACTGCTGATGGTATTGACGGTGATGATGGTAAATGGTGATAAAAGTGATCACAGTGATGATGGTGATCATGATCGCTAGCGTCAGCTAGCTGAAGTTGCTCGTGCTTTAGCAAGTAATTGGCGAAGACAGGATCTCCAAACGCTACGAATAATTGAATAATTCAATAAAAGAGGGGCTCCCCCCCAGGGCCGTTTCTGGTGTGCTATAGTTTCTATTTGTTGCAATTCTTTTCAGCACTCATGAATGCAAACTTTGCCATGCTAGCTTTCGTCACCTACCCCTGGCCTCAAGTGTTAATTTGCCAAGTTGGCTAGAATGTTCAGCTGAGGCATTGCGCGCATGAAGTCAATGTCAGGTTGCAACGCAGGCGGACTGATCGGGAGGAAAATGCATCAAAATATTTTTGTTTCCAGTAATTCCCGCCATGGCAAAACGTGGCGTAACAAGGTGTCAAAATGCATGCCAGCCAGTGATTCCCATTGCAAGCAAACCATTGCGTTCTTGTGGTCACAGTTGTGGCACCAGACAAATTTAGATACATACATACATACATACATACATAAATAGAAACATACATACATACATACATACATATTTACATTTATATTTACATATTTAAATACGTACATACATACATACATACATACGTACATGCATGCATGCATGCATGCATGAATGCGTGGTATGCATACATGCATACATGCAAACATGCATACATACATACATACATACATACATACATACATACATACATACATACATACATACATATATACATACATCCATACACACACACATACATACATACATACATACATACATACACACACACACACACTTACATGTGTATACACACACACATACACACATACATACATACATACATACGTACATCCATGCATGCATGAATGCGTGGTATGCATACATGCAAACATGCATACATACATACATACATACATACATACATACATACATACATACATACATACACACTTGCATGCTTATACACACACACATACATACATACATACATACATACATACATACATACACACACACACTTACATGTGTATACACACACATACACGCATACATACATACATACATACATACATACATACATACATACATACATAGATACATATTTACATACATACATATTTACATTTATATTTACATATTTATATACATACATACATACATACATACATACATACATACATACATACATACATACATACATACATACACACTTACATGCTTATACACACATACATACATACATACATACATGCATACATACGTACATGCGTGCATACATACACATACCCACCGCACGCACGTGCGCACGCATGCGCGCATACACATACACATAAACATTGACATACACATACACATTCCCATGACATGTATATACGCATACGCCTAACCATACACATACACATGCACAAACACATAGGCAGAAACATACACACAAACAAACGCATACGCATACACATGCGCAGACACATAGACATACACACACACACACCGACACGAACGCGTGCACATACACACACACCTACGCCTACACATACACATGAACAAACACACACGTATACACATACACATACACATACGGAAACAGCTACACAGACACTGACACATATGCATCCGCTGACACATACACCTGCACATACACATACGCATACGCATACACAAATACAAACGCATACACTTTCACATATGCGAACACATACGCGAACACATGCACATACACATGCACAGACACTGGCGCATACACATGCACATTTGCGGACGCATCATGTACACATGCGCATGCACATGCATGTGCAAGCATTCTATCTGACATATCTTCTGGTACATCTTCTAACATTCCATCTGGCATATACTTCTGTTAAATACTTCTGGCATTTTACCTGACATAAACTTCTGGCATACCATCCAGCGTTCTATCTGACACATCTTCTCACATATCTTCTGTCATTCTTTCCGGCGTTCACTTTTGACGCTGGCTGATGAGGTCCAACGGTGCACGCTGCGCTCGGACATTGGTGGTTGAGGCCCAGCTGTGCTCACTGAGCTCGGACAGGGGCGGTTTAGGCCCAGCGGTGCTTACTGAGCTCGGGCATTGGCGGTTGAGGCCCGGCGGTGCTCACTGAGCTCGGACACTGGTGGTTTTAAGTCCACCGCCGCTTGCTGAGCTCGGACACTGGCGGATTGAGGTCCAGCGGTGCTCAGTTAGATTTGACATTCGTAGTTGAGGTCCAGATGTGCTCGCTGAGATCGGACAGAGGCGGGACAACCAGGCTTTAGGAGGTATTTTAGATTCAGATTTGAACTTTCTTCAATTTTTGTTTTGGTCCAAAACCTTGCAAAAAGGGAGGGCACCAGTCAAGTGCACAAATCCAAACATGTACACCATCAACCAACAATGACCTTGATAATTTTTTTGCCTCGACTGTTTCATTTGTAGACAGAACCTTTGATACACTGACGGGTGCGCAAACAATATGTTTAGTTTAGATGAAAAATAACTCAACGCATGAAAAAACACAAACATAATCTTTGTATTGTTTGTTTTTGTCAATTCCCCATGACATGACATCATAGGTCTGCAAAAAACAATCTTTTTGGCGTTCTTTTGAAATTATTGTTATCAGTTAATGTTTGCTGGTACTGGTGGTTTTTCAATGTTACTTGCATGTTTTCATTTGCTCTTTGAAAACTACAGTTTTCCTAATGCCAGGAGCCTTGCTGCAACCTCATGGCCTGAATGTGCGACTGATGGGCCTTGTGAATTTTATCCCGGGATCTTTACTTTCTTCGGTGATTCAGGCATATTGTCGCAAGAGAAAAACCAAAAATGTTTTGAACACTTGCTCCTTTATTTGCGCCGTTGGAACCAGGTTGCTGGTGCGATGCCTGCTGCCGTGGCTGTTGCACATTGCATTTGTTCATGCACCAGGAGGCCATCATATTGCTTGCTTTTGTGTTGTGTGTGCGAAGGAACTAGGGTTCTGGTGCCATGGGGTGCGCCGCTGCTGTGTGTGCCCTTTGTCAGTTCTGGTGTTGGCTTGACAAGCTGGTGCTACGTTTGTCACAAATGGTCATTCGTCCAGCACGAATTAGACAATCACGTGCAGCCATTTTCACTTCATCAGAAAATATCCAGAATTGTCATTTTCAGAACGACATCGGGATTGATGGAGAAAATGATAAAATGTGCCAAAATGTAGTATGAAAAAACGACCTCCAGTTTAGGCAATAATACTTGGTGATTCACCATCAAGCATAGGTGGGGTTTGTCAATATGGATCTCCCACAACTACATTGCCATTAACCTACCAAGGTGAAATAACGATGGTAAGTCAAACATTGCTATCCATGATATCCTACCATTCAAATCGACCATGTTGAAGATGGGTTTGAGACAAAACTGTTTTTTTCCCATGGCTTTGTGGTGCCTTGCAGTTGGGGCCCCTCGGTTTGCTCAACCTTTCTTGTGCCAACTCATGGTGCGGCCGGTCAGTGGCCTGGGCAGAAGGCCTGTGCGGCGAAGTGGTAAGAAGGTGAAACACGAGGCCTCCCATGTCGTGGAAGATCTTCCATATGCCTTTCCTTTTCAAACTAATCTACCTACAGTATCTTTCATTATCTTTCTTCATGTTTGAATTAGACGGATGATGCTGAAATACTCAAAGCCGGAGTCTTCTATAACCCCTCAAGATTTTCTCACGTTTCATGTGCTTGATATTATATTTATACCGAAAATTCTGCTAAAACTTGATGCCACTGGATGTGATTGATGCTACCACTCAGTGGTGGATAATGGTTAACAATGGTTGGTTGAGAATAAATATCGACTGCCAATGCCGGTTGATATTGATCAGTAGAGGATGATGGCCACCAATCGCCAACAATTGTGGATATGGGCCAATACCAACTTTAGCTGAAAACCGTTGTGTGAACATTCCAACAGAATCAATTTTGTTGTTTTTTGATAGAAGGGTGTAGATGGTGATATTGTCGACAAGCAAATGTCTCATTGGACTCGACAGCAAGTTGTCGACTCTTGTGCATTGGGCATTGCAAACCCATGGATGTTGGAAACGATCATAGATCATGAGTCGGAAATACAACCAACTCTATTTTCATGGGAATGGAAAGAGGACTTTCATGTCAAGTATGTTCCATTGTTCTAGGAACTAGTTGATTGACATCCTTATTTGGAAATCCATCGATCTCCGAGTTCTACTTTCCAGCTGAAACACCAGCTGTTGAATCACCATCGGTGAAGCAGGCACCCACATTGCGAGTCATTGGTATTCACTGCTGCGGCCCATGTTAGCCTGGTAGCCAACACTATTCGAATCCCAAAGTTCTGCAATGAAATGAGACACCACATGAGGGCAGGCTGTTGCCCATTCACTGCTTCGTCACTGTCGCTGTGTCGTTCATTGTTTGGCTCAACGTGTTCCCGAGCACGTCCAAGAACGCCAAGTGGTGCCACCGTCTCGAAGCAGACTGCCAAAGACCTCATGGTGCCCTGGAAGCAGGGATCAGAGGTCAACAAGGACGGTTTGTTGCATCCCGGCATACCATGTATTTTTTCAAATGAGAAAACCACACTTTTGTGGCACCAAATATATCCCGGAGCAAGTTCACCCACGTCAGAGCCGGGCACTGCTTGAGGCCAAACCTCGCAATCATTACAATCTGACAGGGCAAGGACTCTTCTGGCCTTACACTGTTTGGATTCATGAAACCAAGCCGAGCTAAGGTAGCACTGATTGATCTGCGGCAAGCACCTACAAAATCATCAGAAGCATTTCTCTTAGGATCTGCAAATGAGTTAAAGATCATCAACAACCATTGGTTATGATCAACAACCATTAGTTATGATCAATCCCCAGAGTAGCACGGCTACAAAATGTAGTTTGGTTCACATTCCAACGCCTTGGTACGTGATGAGGCGATCCGCAGATCCAACTTGGGACTTCTCCTGTTGCTGGGTGCTCTGGCCTTCACCCTGCTGTGTCTTGGCTGAGTCTCGTGCGTGCTCAGCGATTTCCAGCTGCGCGATGGTATCCAATGTTCGATAATGGGATGTCCCTGCATCGATTAGTATCCAACGATCCTTGCAGTGCTGTTGTTGGGTGTGATCCTTGTGATCCGGTTTTTGGGGTCACTGATTGGCTGGGATGTTCACTGGCTGTTAGTTGGCGATTCCCATTCCGCATGAACAGATGCCCTTGTGCCACAGGGATAGGGTACGGCAAAGCTGGCTCTTTCCAAGCTATGGTTGGAGCTTGCTGCTCCCTGTCTTTGATCTTTCGATTTTGTGCGTTTTGCCCCAGAAGGTTTGGCAGGATCATCAAGCATAGGGCTTTTAGCGGGATGATTGACCCAGAAGAATGTTTTGGTGGACTGCACTGGGTGAATCAAACATAGAACTTTCCCAACGAAGATGACTTACCTGTTTGAATATGGGTGTTTCTTAAGATAGGGGTACTCCCAAATCATCCTTCAACTTTAGATGCTAGTCATTTGTAGAGATCAGCTAACTATTCAAAGTAGTAAACCAACCATCGCTTTGTGGTTCCCTTCGCCAAGTCGCCTGCTAAGGTGCTCTCCTACTGCAGTGCCCAGGGCCCTGGTGGTGGCTGACGAGCCTGTAGAGGATGAGAGCAACTTTATGAGCAAGGCAAGGTGGGCTGGGAGAACTGGAGGTCTAGCTTCTGAGGCTTAAGCCGGAAGGATGGGTCACCTTCAGCTGCTCTTGGATGGGTTTCCCCTGAGCAAAATTGGTGCTGTTTCCAAAACCTGCTGTTCCAGATTTGCTGAATCAGGATGTTCATGCTTGGCTTCGCAAAGCTGCAAAGCATCACTTTTTGCTAGTCTGAAAGTGAAGTGTTTGATTAGATCATTTATCAAGTTTTATCCCGTGTATTTTGGTTACCTTAGGATTTCAAGGCGCAACTCAAGGTAGCTCTGTCCACTTGTGCTGCGACTTGTTCTCGCTGGGTATCCACCAGCACTAGCAATCCACATGGCAACTGGAGGATCAGCTGCGCACTGAGACTGACGGTTTTCCAATATGAAGAGTACGCTGGTGTTCATGACAGAGGTTGAGAGTGACTAATAAATGGATTGACAATGGTTGGTAATGGTCTATATTGCTTGATGACGGTTGAGTATTTTGCCAAATCTCAAGGATGCTCAATAAGATGTGTGGTAACGAGTACAACTGGCAGAACTCAGTTAGGGATGATTATATGAATTACAAGTTACAATGGTTCATAGCAATGGATGTTTCTCAGAATAGGCCTTCAATCATCCACTAGTGACCGTTTTAACCATTATCATCCTTCCCACGGTATTTAGTTACAATCAGCTACTACCATATCATGATCAGTTTGTAGGAATGGTCAGTGATGCTTCACAAAACTCATCTGGCGCTTGGCAAAGGTCTTCGCCGCAGCGGCACAGGGCTGCACTGTGGGAGGGCCCAGGGATCCGAAGGAGGGCCTGGGTGTTGCCCAGTCATGTATCCAAGTGATGACCAATGATATCTCCAAATATATAGTGATTTCTTAAATTGGGGGTTCCCAAAAACAGTTGGTTAAGTAGAAATGGCTCATAGTGGATGATTGGGGGGTTTCAGTATTTTCAGAGCCCAGCCCACCATTCTTTTTCAACTATATAAGATTAATGATCACCATCAATTGGTAGAACTTGTGGTATGACTGTATAATCGCTACAAGGACGGATACAAACACTGAACATGTTTTCTGATCATATTCCAGATGTGAAGGGCCGCAGTGCTGGTTTTGACTCATGCCGAAGTCATTTTGGATGGTAAGTCTTTTGCCAAGTTTAGAGACCAATACGATTGGCTAACACCTTTTAGATTTCATCAGCTAACCATCGGTGCACATGTGGGTTTCGGTTTCCTCTATTAAAATAGGTGCTGGCATCCAACCAGCCACGAACCAGGCAACCAGTATCCATCATCCAACCGCATGGTGGTTGGCCCATCAATAGTGCCAGCGGCCGGTTGTGTCAACCACTTCCAGTTTTTATTCGGCATCACCTTCAGCCAAGGGGTGTGGAATTGGATGATGCGGGAAATGCCAGCGTCAATCTGATGATTGCTGTATCCCTGTTGCTTCTACCAGATTGTATGCCACTTAACCAAAATCAGTTATCATATGTTATCACTATTTTTAGCTGTAACTCTGGTGCTTTGCCGCAATGGGCGCTTCAATATGGATCGACCGTTTCGGTTCGCAGCCTGGCACCATCTATTCAAGGCGGCCTTTGTTGCAGCCATCTTGTCGGCCTTCGCCGAGCCCGTGGATGCTTGAACAAAGCAGTGAGAGTGGTGAGGGTGGCCGGTGAGGGCTGAGAACTGTGGAGGTGTTCAAGATCTTCTTGTTTTAATGGGAGCATACATAGCTTGGGTTTCACCATCAAACATTGTGGGGTTTGTTAATATGAATTCGATGCTGCTCACGTCGTGTAAGAAAGCTGACAACGGGTCTTTTGCACTGCTCTCATGATGGCTGATCATCATCTCCCATGAAGTAGCGAGCAAAAAACTGTCTTTTTATTCACACTTTCAAGTTGTTTGTTTCTTATTCTCTGCCAAATCTCTGCAGAATCCTTTGGTTCCAAACTGCCTACCGTCGTCTTGACGTTGATTCCTAGGCCTCAACATCTGCTTTCCTTCAAGTGTTTCAAGTAGCATCCAAGGTTTCCCAAGACAGCCAGGTGTATCGCAACGGCCACCCCCAGGTGAACCGATTGCTGGTGAAGCGAATGACTGTCGGCGCCGTGGGGGAGCCCAGCTCTGTGGGTCGGCTCTCTGGGTCCCGAAGGTTATTAACAATTATTGAACAGCAGAAATAGCTGATTCATTGACTAATAATCAATTATTGACTAATAATCAATTATTGACTAATAATCAATTATTGATTAATTATCAATTGAAGAGCTTATTGATATTTAACGATATCAACAGCGGAAATAAGCTCATTCACTTATTGATTAGTAGGAATTACTATTTCAGCAGAAATTGACTATAGTATTAATAAGCTGAAATAATTAAAGTCAATTTCTGCTGCAATAATTAAGAATTGTTAAGCATTTAATGCTGAAATTCTGATTCTTATTGCTTGGCTGTCGTAATCATTTGTAATAACCAGACTATTTAAGCATTCATGACCAGCAGAGCGTTTCTGCGATAGGAATGATAATGGCCAAGCATCAATGACAACAGCACAGCCTTGTATTGACAAATATTGAACTGTTACAACGATCATTGACAATTTCATGCCTAAGCTGCTGCTTTAACCATTCACAACCCAACCATGGGTCACCAATCAGGGGCGTACGATCACTGATTGGTTGATCATGGCAGATGCATTTGAGTAGACCAGACATATGGCAGATCTGCGGCAATCATGTGGGTCATTTCTATTCAGCAAAGTTCCCATACCACAGCCGCAACAACCTCCAACAACCAGGAAATCGCACTCCCATAATGAACGAAGCCTCATACTGGACCTTTTTTGTTGACAACACATTGTCAGACGTCAGAACTCTGCTCTGAAAAGAACTCTTTCCATTTTGTTTGCAAGGTGCCGATCAATGTTGCACCGATGTCTTCTTAATCGCAGCAGTGCTAAACCCACTTCTGCAACGAGCCCTTGCCTCAAAACTGCTACACAGCCGATTGGGTCGCTCTTTTTTCGGACCAGTTTTCACCTCTGCGCCTTTCATCGGGCAGCCAATGTGCATGCAGGGTGATTTGACTCGACTTGCCCGGTAGCAGAGCAAAAGTTTTGCTCTCGACTGGGTCCGTTTTGATCTCTCATCGACAAACAGAAAAAGACGATGAACACAGTCCGAGGATCAAAACCCGTGTTCAACTCCGCGGACGCTCAATTTTCAACAAAGCCTCGCTGAACACGCTGCACTTTTGGATCTCCGACAACTAAAGGATCAGATGGTGCAAGAATTGGCTCCAAAAGAAGTGGTCTTGTTTCGCCTGAGTCATCGAAAAAATATGCGTGCTTTGTATTTTGCGTTCTTGATGTTCTTGTGCCTGTAGCGAACCCAAGCCGACCCCATAACATGCGCCAACACTATACTGCTACATGTGCAATCAGATTGCTTCACTCTCTTCGGACCAATTTCCACTTGTAGTTTCCTCCTGTTGAACCTACAATAAAGTCTCCACTGAATTGAACGCTGGAACTTACAGCCGTGGCCAAAAAAAACCCTCAAAGCAAAACTTGGAAGTGAAATCAATTTATTGTGGGGATCCAGCGCAAAACAGAAGTGATTTATCTCTGTTAATTCAGATTCCTCCTAGGCAGAGGTTTCACATCCCTGCAAAAAAATTAGCAGAATCAATGTGCTTTTGTGGGGTCGTTTCCTTGGACGCTTCTTAATCTACGTGGCGGAATTTGAACGCAGTGACGGAAAAACTGAGAATCCCAATGTGGACGTGGAATGGTGTGGATCGATGGGTGGTTGCCCCTGCTCAGTTGCTGCCACGCTGCCAGGCCTTGAACGATGTGAAGATTCAAGATGTGGCGAAGTTCTTCCTCACCACTTTCCCAACCAACATGTGCCTTGCAGCAGATTGCATCACCAAGCAGATCTTAAGCAGCCGAGAAAAGCATCCTTTGGAGAAGTGGTATGGGGAGAAGTCAGGTGGGCCAAGAAAAGAGGGCTACAACTAGGGTCAACAGACCCGGTGTTTGGAGGTAGGCCGCAAGCAAGTCCATGTAGATCAGAGGGCCATTTTATCGAACAGGATAAACAGAGGTTTTCAACACGTCGAACCTGCAGCCCTTTTCACCACTTAGAGCTCCAGTCAATTTGCAACTCGAACGACCACCAGAACCACGGGGTTCTCATTGTGCTTGCAGGGGCCCGGGGCATCCACTTAGCAGAGTTGGTCTGTAAAAAGCATCCGACCTCTTGGTGTTGCACCGCATAAAACTGTGCAGTTTTGAGACATGGCTATGGGTCAATATTAACCAACCAACTAATGGGGATAATAACCAACCAGTTTATAGGGAAAACACTGGTTACTGATGGGGGAACCAGGGGTACAGGGTTTTGACCCAGAACCACATGCCTCTCAGAGGTCTCTGAGTGTTCGAGGAATGTTCGGGTGTCAGGCTGATGAAAGAATTGGCTGGCTGAAAAGACATCACAAATTCTTCAAATTCAAACTGTGCATGCAGAAACTGGGCTACTGCGAGCCATGGCTTCGAAGTCAGTAATCTTGTGATCTTTTCACCCACTTCTCAGAGTTGGATCGGGATTTTGATCTCAGATTCCACAGTTTGATTCTTGGTTGGTGCCCAGGGCCTATTGTCAACCTCTACGAGTCAACATCATTTCCCTAGGCCCCGCATGGCCACAGTGGGTCCCCTCATCCTCTTTCGCAACGATCGTCCAAGGCTGAAGTTCCCAGTCTTCGAGGTGATCAACCGAGCGATGACCTTCACCTCTCTGTCCCCTGGACTCAGTACCTGGGTTGCAACATCAGACATCACTGTGGCGAAGCACATTTTTCGACACGTCACTTTGGTGATGTTGGCTGGTTCTTGCCTACACGGGATTATGCAAGGAGGTTTGGTCAGTTTTAGATAGCGCAGCTTATGGGTACCACTATGGATGTAACGATTTGTGTGGACCTGCCTGTTTGCGCATGGCTGTTCGCCGCGATTGTCCACATGTAGCAATTTCCAGGTTCATCTAGAGAATGATGGCAGAATAGTCAATAGCCCTTGAAGAATCGAAACATGGTGGATTTGGGTTGCCTTCAGGTTGTCTTACCCCTTCAAGTAGAAAAATCAAGAATCTGCTTGCGAAAATGATGCCCCAAGAAATAGCATTCAGCAACAGGTGTCCTTTGCTACTTTTGGTGTGCTGTGGTTTCGGTTTGCCGTGTGTTTTTCTAAAAATCATTTTTCATAGGTCGGTGGGGCAAGTCATGGGTTGTTGAAACCGACTGCTAGATTCTGGCAGCAGTGAATCAGGATGTCAGCTGTTGGTTGGAGACACATTAAGCACAGACAATTTAGTCGCGATAAACGATGAAATGGGATTTCCCGTTGACCAGGAAGAATGATTAGTCTTGTTATTATGCCTAGATTCTTGGCTTGGCCGCCAAATCATCGAAGGAAGTTTGGAAGTTCAAACGTCCGACATATTGAAAGTTGCTGCAGTCACTCAGTCACTCAGTCAGTCAGTCAGTCAGATCAGAGAGATAGTTACACGTATGCGAAATGAACGGGTCGAAAATGCGCGAAATGCCGTGTTTTACAAAGCTTTGTGACCTGGGATGGGTCAGAAGGTCAGCTCTGTAAAACGGCGGGTGCGGAGGTCATTTGGGACATGGATCGGCAAAAATTGCACCTCGCCTAGGCGAAACGCACATTTGGAAGTGAAAATTGTACAACAATTGACATTCCTAAGCACATTTTGGAAGATGCGATGTCTGCAAAACGCCCAATTGCAAGTGAAAATCGTTAAAAAACTGACATGCTCGCGGACATTTCGGAAGATGCGATGTCGAAACAGTGCACCTCGCCTAGGTGAAACGCGCATTTGCAAGTGAAATTCGTAAAACACTATCAGCCTCGGGACACTTTTGGAAGATGAGATGTTGAAAAAGTGCATGGCGCTGTGGTGAATCGTACATTTTCAAGATTTTAGGATTTTAAAAAGTTCGAAAACCGTTAAATTCCTCGAAGCCTGAGTCACTTTTTGAAAAGTTGCACGGTGCTGTGGCGAAACGCGCGTTTGGGAGAGATTTCCTAAAGAAACCCTCACGATCGCGTCGTTTTTCAAGATCAGATGTTGGAAGTCTCAAAAACTGTGGGCTGCAGAGGATTTGGGGATGAAAAGCTTCAAAAACTCCCACGATCGCGTCGTTTTGGAAGATTTGATGTTAAAAGGTGTCAAAAACTGTGGGTTTTGCAACATTTTCGATCTATACACTAGCAAAAGTCACGCATTTCTCAGGTTCTTGGACGTTCAAGATGATGATGACCAATCAGTGACATAACCCATCAATCACATCACCAATCAATCATCACCAAACAAATACATCACCAATCAATCACATTTCCCATCAATTTCATCAACCAATCACCAATCAGTTACATCACCAATCAATTGCATTACCACTCATAAACATCACCAATCAATTACATCACCAATCAACCGGATCACCAATCAACCACATCACTAATCAATTACGTCATCAACCCATCACCAATCAAATGCATCACCAATCAACTACATCACCAACCAACTACATCACCAAATCAACTACATCACCAATCAATTACGTCACCCATCAATTACGTCACCAATCAAATACATCACCAATCAACCGCATCACCAACCAACTACATTACCACTCATGAACATCAAAATCACCAGAGACAAAAAACAACCCGAGACAAAAATCCCAAGAGACAAAAGCCACCAGAGACAAAAAACATCAGAGACAAGAAACACCAGAAGAGCGAAAACACCATCATCAGCATTTTCAATCATCATCCATACCATCACGCTTCCTATATGTTATCCCTTTTTGGAAACTTCCGGCACCGCCTTGCACGGTCATTATGTTATTTGATTCCTGTTGGTTGTTGGCCACTCAGTCTGTGATGCCCTGGCTGGCTAGATCTAAAACACTCAAAATGCCCCATGAGTAGCAGCAGTTCACACCGGAATGGCTGCTGGAATTCTTGTTTCTGAGGAAAAAATGGGTCAGTCATTTAAACACCCGAAACATAGTCCGGTTTACATCCCCGCTAGCTTAGTGTGTATTCTGTGATCATGTCAAAACCATACCATTTGTTCGTGATCCCAAACAAATATTCTTAGCGCTTGCAATGTGTGTTGATGCTGGGGAGGCATGGAACACTCGTGAAGAGAAGACCCAGCTTAGATCATTGGGGTCATCCATTGGATGCTCAACATTGACTCCCTTGTTCTATCCCTCACCGTTTGAATTGTTGGGCAACACCATCGTTAAGGGGTTGACCTGCCAGAGTTTAGCCTTACCAAGGGTGACCGCCTTTCAGGTGGTTTGGTGAGTGGTTGGCTCTTCTGCACCATCATGTTGCCTGCACCTTGATGGCAGGGAAGTTGGGAAGTTCGCGAGAGAACTATCGCCTGCATATGCGTACCTGCTTTCCTTTCACTATGGTTGCCAATGAATGAAGAGGGATCATTGACCATAAAGAGCATAAACCGTGGTCATTATCCAATATTAAGAATTATGACTTTGTATATCTATATATATATATATACACACACACATAAGGCGCAACAACGATTATTGTTGGACTCACAACGTGGAAACCATGCCTTGTGGTCCTACACTGAGCTGTCGGTAGCTGGTGTATAAATTGATACAGCTGCCTTGCCGTTTTTGCCAAACTCTTCTAGCAAAAAGTCGGTGGAACTGCGATGGATTTGATGATTTCTTTCATGCTGCTATTTTCAGGATAAGAAGTGGATGTCTTCGGATGTCTGGATTTGGGATTCACAATGCTGTGTTTTCCATTTGGTTACAAGGCGGAGTCATGTGTTTATGCAGCGGATTTCCTTTCCCCAACGCTAGCGCTAGTTTTGCGTTAAAAATTTTATCATGAATAGTACTGTAGATTCGCGCGCTAGCCAAAAAACCTGCAGCACGAAAGCCCTGCCTGCACAGACTTTGCCTTCAGCAACAGGCCAATAATGTTTTTCAAGACATGTAACTTGCAACACATAAGTTGCGGACGTCAAGTGATGGTAACCCACATGAGCTGGTGGGACGGTCATGGCCACTCCAACCTGCGCTTGACACTATGATACTGTAGATTGATACTGCAACAGAGCAGGTTGATTCTCACAGGTGTATCATATGCGGCCCAAGCCAGAAATCAAGGGAGCAGTGGCATCCTTCGCTTTCCCTCACCAACACCAAAAGATCATTTGCGTCCACAAATGCTTCAAAGAATGGGTGATTTTCCACTGTTGAAGCAGGTGGAGGCGTCCCATGCCTTTGCCATGACGGCATCATCTGTGTGGAGTTTTCGCAGGTGACCAACTACCGCTTCCGCAAGAGCATGGGTTGGGAGATCAAGGCCTCTTTGTTGTACCAGGCTTACGTGCGGAGAGCCCAGATTGGAGTCGGTGATCAGTCTGTGGGTGTTTGAACAATCTAAGACATCAAACTATTCTTGTCGATTCTGATGTCAAGGAATTTTAACCTACCTGATATGTGGTTGGAAGTTTCTTAGCCAACTGAACAACAAGTCTTTCTAAGCCCAGCAGTTTTATACAGTTGGCGTTTCAACGAGAATGCCGCATGCCAGTGGGGCGCTACTCGTTGTATAGGGGAGATCTTTTCGAGTGCCAAGAGCAAACCAGAGCAACTTCACATGCAGACAGTTCTTTGCTAGAGTTCTCAGGAAAACATGAAGAAGATTTCTGTAAGACTTCACAGATTGTTGGTCAAGGCTTTTCCCTGAACTTGTATCTCCTGTTGTTAAGACTTCCCTAGGATGGATTCTGGAACACTTTTGTCTCCAAAGGTTGGAAGATTCCAAGGTGCAAACCATGTCAAAGAATGCTCAAACTTGCTGGATACTTCGCCCGACAACGATGAAAGCAACCACTTTTTCAAAGAATTCAGAGGGTATCTTTAGCAAGAACGGGCAGGTATTGCAGTATGGAAACACCTTCCAGCTAGCACAATTGGAGATTCCCTCTACTGATTCTCATTGTTGGTCAGTATCTCCTATCATGATCCTCTTGGCTGTCGATTAGGGTTCTCTATCATCAAGAATCACACCAGTAAGGATGATCAATGATAGCAATGATTCGTTGGTCTTCTGTCCTCATTCGCAATCTTCCGTCCTTGGTATCCCGGGCATGCCCCTGGTATCTCCCAGCGGCGCCCCACTGAGATCCCTACCGTGACTCGTGACATCCTCTACGGCTGGGCTCGTGGCCTTGCGGGACCTTTCTTGTTGGATCTCTTCACCCCCTCCACCTTCTTCCACAAGGCAACATGGGTGCTGGAGCTTGGAGATGGCTTGGAGATGGCTTGGAGATGGCTTGGAGATCGGTGATTTTCAGTGGTGCAGGGATCGGATATCTTGGACCAGGTTGTAAGCACCTTTGACCGGAGTTCATCCCACGGGACCCAGTGCAGCTAATTGCAGCTTCTGGAACTAGCAACTGCAGCCAGGGGCTGTTGTGATGATGTGAAAATAACTTACTAGCGTGGCCTGTAACAACCAAAGAGAGTCACACCCACGCCTGTGAGGTGTTAGGAACGGCCGCCGAACGCCATGTAGGTTTGAGACCTCTGATCAATGGACTTGAGTCGCCAGGGCATAGGGCCACAGAAGGACAGCTGGTCAATTTGGTCACGATGATATGGTGGTTTCTCAAGCCATTGGGAACCCCCAAAGCTATGGTTGGTTTATTACTATAAATGACTATTAGTGGATGATTTAGGGGTACCCCTATTTTGAGAAACACCCATCATATGAATGATAATGAGTATAGTATAGAGTACAGTATAGGTATATGATATGCGTATGGGGCAAAACCACACACCAAAATTCAACAGGTGAATGTCACTATAATCTCTGGTTTCCGAGCACGAAACGCGGCGTTTGCGGATTGGGATCACCAGAGCGTAGTTGCTCTAAACTAACCTGGAAGTAAAACCAAGCACCACCATTCATAGGTAAACCAGCTCTAAATGGGCGATTTTTCCATTGCCAAGTTAATCTACCGGAGGTACATAGTTTGACCCATGGCCCGCCATGTACCTTCGCCAGGCGGCGGTCTTTGGCTTGACCATTTGGGCGTCTTGTAGCTCGGGCAAGCAGGATCCGATCCTGGGCGGTTGGGGGAAGGGCAGAACTCCTAGAATCAAAGCCAGGCTGGTTTTTTAGAAATGGTTGGCATAAGCTCCTGTCGCTGCGAGCTCTTTTCTGGCAACCTGCATAGGCTTCGACCACTGATTTCTTGCATTGATTTCTTTGCCAAGGCATCCTTTCTTCTCCTTGCAACGAGTGGCGTGGCTACACCCTGCAGCCTCCAGAGTTTCCTGGCAAAAAATGATCGCGGTATTTGGTTGGGTTTCTGACCATGCAACTGATCATGTCAATCGGGTCGATACACGCAATCCACTGGTGGTTTGTTGATGTAGCCATGAGAGATGGTCAGAAACTTCACCGAACTTCACTGATGGAAGTGATCTGGCGAACAGCCATGTACGAAACCCTGAGATAAGGGGCAAAGCGCTTTGAAGTTGGTCTATTCCAACATGTCCAGTGCACAAGGACTAAAGTGTTGGTTGCTATTTAGGGCTGGTGACAACTGAGCCTTTCTAACAGGGAAACCAGCAAATTGAGAGACACAATACCTATGGCACACCGAGGCAATCCCATCTAACTGCAGTGTTTTTTTCATCCACTTAGATCTACACAGAAGAACTTTGGACCACTGAATCAGTGGCATCTTCCAAGCACAGCGGCAACTCAGAGGGAGATCTTGCGAAAGAACTGCCATCCGAACCCCCAACTCTTTTCGGCTTAGATCTCCAGATCCTTTCTGGGAATTCCATCTACCACAGGAATCCAATGCTGCGAATTTCTGCCAATTCTGAGGAAAAAGCTGCCCTTCTTTGAGTACTTCAAGCCAGTGAACTATGCCCGATCCACAGGAGGGAACTCACGGGAGACCGCTGGATGTTGGTCGTGTCTCACAGCCTACAGCCTATCCGAGCCTGTTTGACCATTCCCACTATGAACCATCATTGCTCATGCTGCAAAAACCAGGGTTCAGCCAGCTGTTTCACACAAAGGGGACGTTCGGATTGGTGGCGCTGGCTCTAAGGGATGCATCAGTCACTGATTGTCCAAGCTTTTCTGAAGGCTGAAAGAGTTTCCAGAGTATTGGATGGACTGAATCACATATGTCACATGCATCAGGTTTTACCAGTGCCCTTGACCAACCCTTGGCCGTCAGGAATCGGCTCTACCATCATGGGCATTGCTTTGATGGTTGGAATGTTGGTGACGCCTTATGCTGAAAGCGCATTCGCGTGCCCTGGGACCGGTGCGTGGTCCGATAGGTCACCCACTGTGACACTTGGAAATCTGAGAATCTTGAAGGTCAAAGATGCAAATGCATGATTGCTGCCACGAGATTCTTCATGCTTGATCCACAATTTCATGATTTTGTGGACTTTTTGCAGATCTCCCATAATTTGCAGGGCTTGGAGCGTCATTTTGGACATATCTCAACTTCTTTGGAATCTCCCAGCCTCAGAGTTCTCCATGTTTGGAATCAGGGATGTACACGTGATGGCCGTTTAGACTGGAATTTCACCTGTTGCAGTATTTGCTTGGAGATTTTTGGATTGAAACAAGACCAGTTCCACTCAAACGCTTTCGAAAGCGGATTCCCGGCAACCTGCGGCTCAAAGTGATATTGGAAAGCCATTGCCCTAGCTGAGAATTGTTTATCATCATGAATCATGGTTTTCCAACTGGTTCGTTGATTGCATCAACAAGTGACCACAATTCGTAAATGGTCACTGCTGGCCAACGAGCTTGTCAAGAATGGTTTGTTTGTGAAAATTTGACCCATCTGTGGGATCAGAATTGGTCCAATTTGAGCATCCTGAAGCAGCAAAATCGGCGTCCTCCCTGCCAGGTACGGAAAGGAGCATGTTGCCGTGACCCTGAGCTGCGTGGCGCTGCTTGTGGCCTTGGTGAAGTCCCTTGGAAGCTTCGGCGAGGAGTGCGCGCAAGCGCCATCAGACAAGAAATATGCAGAGCTCGCAACCGTTAGATCATGTAACTGATGTCTTTTCAAAATTTGACACCTTTGATCTACTTTTGAAATTAGTGTCTGACACAAGAGCACCTGCCGGCCTGATCATTTCGACGGTGTTTGGTGATTTACTCTCTTGATGATGGCTGATTGGCTGATGGCTATGGCTCTCCTTACGGCCACACATTCTGAGGTAATTCTTGATGAACGTTCATGTCTTTGAACATCTGAAGCTTTGCATCTTGTGATCTTGTTCTGGCCGTTGGTGATCTTCCCCCAGTACCAACTGTTATCAGGTGATGTCAACATCATTGAGGGCTAACAACGGTCCGTTGATCGTCCACCAATCAGGATGGTTATTGAATTGCTAAGAGCCCCTATTTATTATGTTATTTGCTTAGACATTTTATTTATCTTGCTAAGAGCCCGGCTATGTTATTGGGTGCGATGTATCGTTTCTGTTGCAGCTTGTGTTGACGGCTTGTTATTTGGCTGGACTTATCCAGTGGCGCGCCGTAGCTGTGATAGACATTCTACAGACTAAGAGCTGGGAAAGCACAAGCGTTCTTTGAGGGGTAACTTTCTGGGCTGGTTTTTCCCGTGGAGATCTCCCATGTACAAAGGAGAAGACAACAGGTGATGCACATATGCGAATATTTGCAAGCTCGAGGAATCGGTATGATAGCTACTCCATTTACCAACTTTATTTTTGGTTGTTGAACAGAGCATGTTTACGTTTGGGGCTGTCCTCATCATGAGTACGGTATCATCATTTCAGACAATTCCAGTCCTTGTTCTTGGATTTTCTGGTGCCGACATTGTTGGTCACCCTGTTAACAGCAGAGTTTGGACTTCGACCTTCACCAAGCAGTTCTTGTGGATTTTTCATGCCGACAAGTGGAACCATGCTCCTGGCCACGACAGTACAGGGTCCAGGGCAGATCTGATATGGAATGCCACACTTTACAAAGCCGGCAGGGGATGAGAAATCATAGCACCCTGCAGGGGATGAGAAATCATGCTGCATGAGACCCGGCCTACAAAGCGCCATTGGAATTGTTCGTCGTTTCTGACAATGGTTTATGATTACATATTGCTTTGAAATATGCCTTGTTGTCAACGATGATTAAGTATTGTCAATCACATTTAATCACCACAAAGTCCCGATTGCGATACAGTTATCATTACTTATATATCTACGATTCTGAACCAGCATGTAATCGCTATCAACCAACACCACTCATTCACTACGCTCCGTAATCATTTTCTTTCAAACATAATGTTGGTTTCTGATTAGTGTAACCCCCCCTAAAGTAATGAAAATAGATGAAACCAACAGGTAGATACAAGTCTCAGAAACCAACATTAATTGGATTCATCATTCTCACTTGAAAGATAAAACCACCATCATTAGGCGATCCTGTGGGAGATCCACCTCCTATAGAATAATTGGCTGAGCGACTGGGTGGTCTATGGGTGGATCGAAGCTGAAACAGCCCTGCTGATTAGCCTGAGCCCCATGTCTTTTGAGAGACTTTTTTGAGATATTGTAAGGCGATGTCAAAGCTTCCTCTACCAGATTTTTCGGAACGAGATTCTGTTTTAGAGATCATGTAAACTGATTGCGATTCTGCTGAGATGATTGAGATTTTACTGAGAATACATGTAAAACCATTGAGATCATCTTGAGATGATACTGATCTCAAGGCACCCGAAAGTCACCTCCCGCAGTCGTCGAGGTGAGCTGCGCGGGCCGGCGCTTCCTCGTCTCTATAAGTGGGTCACTGCTCAAGGAGACGCGGGGCGGCAGCGGGCGGAATGGGCGCGGGGCGGTGCTGTTCCCAATGGGTCTGGGGAGCTGAATGGTGATGGATACTGATGGTGGATACTGATGGATACGGACCCTGGTGGATAGATACTGATGGATACTGGTGGTGATGAATGCTGATCAACAAGAAAGGTGGATACTGTGGATACTGGTGGTTAGAAGCACTTAGTAAGGGTTGCTGATTGCTAGATAGTAATGGTCAGAAGCAACAGGTCATTTTTGGTTGATGATGGCGACAGGGGGCAACAATCATAGGCTGACAATGGCTGACCCTGGAAGCTTGCCTAAAACCTCCCTGGAGAACTTTTCACCTTGGAAATGTTGAAGTCCAAGCGGAACCTGCAAGTGTGGAACCAAGCGGCTCTCAACTCTAGAACCGTACAAGGAGTGCTGGAACCACCATACAACCACGGCAGAGAACCTTGAATTTCTCGAACGCTGATTCTCTGAACTGGAAGTGGGGAACCGTGAAAGCCTACAAAAATCGAACCTGAATCGTGTTGCGTTGGAGCGGTATGATCTTTGAAATGTGTGGGGTTGATGGAGGGTAACTGGTCTCCAAAGTCCCAGTTTTCAATCGCCGGTTGAAGTCGTTTTGTCGCTGGACTTCCCCGCGACCATCACAGTCCAGAGGCGGCAAGCGCCATCAATGTATCCAGGGTTCCAAACTAGTGCCACTTGCGCAAGTTGAAATGACTACAGCTATCACAGATTCACCAACCCATGTAGTCATGGTCTCGCAGCCGGAGGAGCAGCTAGCCAGCACTCAATGCTGTGCCTTCCTTTTTGATGGAGATGCAGTTTTCCCCCAAGGGCAAATCGACCAAGTTGGCCCTTGAACGCTTGACCATCTCAAAACAATATCGGGCTGTCATTGATGGTACAACAGTGCCCCATTTTTGGAGAGATTTGCTCAGGGTGTGATGAATTTTTTCTTTGATTTCTCACATCGACTCAAAACACACGAATGGATGCGTGAAAAGGATCGGCTGCCAAATGGTGGTTCTGGCTTTGGACATGCGAATCGGCTGGCGCACAACTTGGGTCAGCCGAAACGGTTTTCTCGATTCATCGTTTGTGCACCCAGTAAATGGTATGCTGAAGACTTGGGTTTCTGTCAATTTGATGGTAGTAGGGATGATATCATCAAGCACAGGCAGGAGCAGCCAGTGGTCCATGGTAGATACACGTGGAGATATTACTATTTGCCAGGGGTCACCAAGGGGACAACCTTTTCAATGCAATTCGATCACACCAAGTTGCCTTCCAAAGTCATTGCGCTTGTGGGGAAACCACCAGAAATAGCCCGGAAGTACAACGTTTATGTGTGCCATGGCCTACAACGAAGCTGAAGTGGGGAGTACATGCAACGCAAGAGACAGAGACAGTCACTGTGAACATCAACAAACTCTCTGGGGCCCCACATTTGTGGTTGTGAATCGCACATCTCCAGAAGTCCCGACCATGTCATTCTCGGGGGATTGTGCTCGACAGCGTTGTAGGTTTGCACTGGCGCTTTCATCACGGGCTCCAAGACCGGCAACCACCAGGATTGCTGGAGTTCCCTGAGTGGGTGCAACTTTTTGAAGACCACTTCCCACGCTGTATACCCCGACCCTGACAATGTGACCTCAGGAACAAGATGATTGGGTTCTTCAGTATTCTCCCCATCGTGGGTTAAACTGCTGGATTCTCGGGATTGGGTCTGGGTAGGGTTCACCCTGTTGGCGTCACTTTCTGCCCTAAAAAGTCATGAAACTCTGTGACCAATTTGCCGTAGCTGCTTCGTTTGGGTCGACCTAATCATTTCCTGAAATTCTTGGAGTTTTGTCTAGTACGATGTGCCTATCACGATATTTCAGAGTACTTCTTTCAAAGGTCTCTTTCTATAGCGCCACAATTGGATACCCATGCTGGGTTTGGTCCCTCACCACCGCCCGTCCCGTCGCCGTTTTGGGCTCGTGGATAGTGAAAGAAATCCACAGCAAGTTGTGAGCTCCCAGCCCTGCAACTGTCACAATGGCAGCTTGTCCAAAGAGCTGAACGTTGAATGTTGGGATCCAGAAATCTGGAGGACATGGTGGACACATGGTGGACATTGGTGCCCCTGAAATCGCAAGAAGGTTGGCGATGTTGAGGGGCTTAAGCTTTGGTGACTTGGACTCTCTGCGGAAAGCCTTGAACAAGAATGTAGATGGATAGGGTATACATATGTGAACGTACAGCAAGATGCTTCTGCGTGCAGAAAATGCACGTGGTTTTCATGGGTTTAACGTTGAGTTACGTGATGTGATTTGATTCATTTATCAATGCACTGCAATGCAAGACAGGTCAGTACGAATGTATCATATACATAGGCATGCAATCTAATGTAAATTTCTTTTTGAATGCACTTACACATGTATGCTATGCTGAAACGCAACACCATGCAATAGAAATCGATTTTCCCTTTCTGCCTTCCTGCACACCAGGCCCCTCAACGTCGCACTCGCACATCGCCACTGCTGGTGGCTGGCCTTGTGTGCTCATTGCACCCTGGACGAAACGGGGTGAGAGGGGAAGCCAGGTCAAGCTTTGAAAACCATGGTGTAACTGCTCCTTAGATGTTATACCTATACCAGCCGTATATATACATACATACAATATATATATATATATATATTCATCTTTATATTTATATTTACGTATATACACAATTGTTCGGTGATTCCATGTAGCATTTGATTCAGAGTATATGCAAATTTGTCACTCACGATACATGTATATGATCAGACATGGCCATGTTCATAAAGAGTGGAAGGGACGGCGTTTGGAATCCAGTCAGTGGATAGCTGGAGACAAGTTCGGTGCTTAGTGACTGTGCACTATTCCAGGGGTATTGCTGACATGTACATTTTGCAATATTTTGTACATAAGACAGAAATGAACAGATTTTTGCAGATAATGTGTTTACAGGAGCTGTATGGCTAAAACTTAAGACTAGGAGCCTTTTGCGTGGTCCCGATTTCTGAGCCATCCCTGTCCAATCAACCGATGGTTGCACGCATGAGTGCAACCAACTAAGAATAGATGCGTTTCCATACATATTTTCCACAACCACCACAGGCTCATATTTAGGAATTTCAATGTATACATACGTGTATTCGTACACACATCATTTGAGCCATATTACATGTACTTTTTATGTACATTATATAAGCATATTTTTGCATGTGCACTCATATATGTATGAACATGTATGCAAATGGTTGTGCCCGCCCTCCATCTCACCAGGAACCAGGAATCGCTTTAAGTATCGAAACAAATGATTTGCAGGCACACCCATTTATGCCTCTATATGGATACCATCTACGTTCCTTTTTGGCCTGCCAATATACTACACCGTTAGACATCAGACGTCAGTGTTAAGATTAGGACGATTGTGCATCCTACACTACATACAATCAGTTGATCACCTTGTATACCCATACGTATATGTGTAGATATGTATGTATATTTTCCTATACATCAATATGTAATCATGGTTACATGTTTAATGTGCTGACATTGTTACCATTCATACTGGTAAGTTTTAGGTACGGTTTGATCGAGGTGCATCATGCTTTGTTGAGTTACTAATCCGCTATTGTTTATGCCTGTAGTAAGACATCTAATTGCATCCATTGGTGACTTGTAAATATGATTTTGGCTATATGTTTATGTGAAATATCTAGGGCTTAACAACCTATGACTTGCTCCCCCGGCTGAATTGAGCGGTCGGCCGATATTTATTACAATACTTTATGTACGTGTATATATATATATATACATATAGATCTATATATTTATAAAGAACAGTATATGGGTCCTATAATCATTGATTTACTACCGGGTAGTTCATTAAAAAAAAACAGCCATCCTTCAAAAACACAAGTTAAAGTTGTTAAACCCCCGTTCCCCCTATTTCAATGTTGGTGGAGTTTTTGGGTCGCTGGCGGCGGTCAAAAAAAACAGCCATTTATGCTCTTGCTGCGGGCAGCCTTACCGTCAACATTTTTTGGGTCGCTGGCGGTGTCTTAGCGGTGGTTCATCTCGGATGGCCGTTTTTTCTGAATTACCCGGTATGGTCCATATGCCGACCATGGGCACCATGAATTATATGCTGGGTCATGGAAAAACATTCGCTATGGCTATATACCCGCTCTCTATGATTATACGAATTTGTACCAACCATGCTACACATGAATTCTTACAACTTATATATATTAGAATTTGTTGTGTCATAGACCTTTGCAGACGTATAGTGTAACCTTCTTCACCTGCTTGGTACATCAGTGGGATAACTCTTGTTAGTAGCCCTCCAATGGTTAACCTGGGTCAATCCCTAGGCATCCCATGCTGAATCCCTTGTAATGCCATGGTCTCCGCATCGTTCATCCCTGGTCCCATGGTGGCTTCCCCGTTGCACCGAGGTGCTGCGCTAGCTGGACCTTTGCAGCGCCGCAGACGGTGCCACGCTCCGTGCAGCAGGGCTCGGCCACCGGGCTGACAGCGTCACCTGTGAGGTACCTGGGGGCCTTGGGTAGTTGGGAAGCAGAGGATGGTTGGATGCTTGGTTCGTTGGATGGTTGGATGCTTGGTTCGTTGGATGGTTGGATGCTTGGTTCGTTGGATGGTTGGATGCTTGGTTCGTTGGATGGTTGGATGCTTGGTTCGTTCGATGGTCACCACTTCGTTGGATGGACCGAAGAAAAAGTGGAGCCAAAAAGTTTTCGCAGCCGAAAAATCTGCAAGACCGGTGCAGTGGATTGGTGCTCGGGAGATGTAAAACTCCAACAGTGATACCTCCCCACCCATGGACCCACCCATGGACCCACCCATGGACCCACCCATGGACCCACCCATGGTCACCTAGTAGCGGCCCATGCCATTGCCATGGCCATGGCCCCGGCGTCAGGAGCTGGGCCTTGGGCACTTTGCCCCGAGATGAGTCGGTGGTGTCCACCAACGCCGTGGCGGCAGGAGCCAACTTCTTTAGCAAGGCCGGCGGCGCAGCGCCAAGCTGCGCCCAGCCGCTGCGGAGCAGTCGCCGTGGTGTTCGTGGGGCTCGTTGTTGTGCTGATTTCTGAGGCACTGAGCCATGTGGGGCGTAACATTTGTGGAAGGCTTAGTCCAAGTTGGGTTTGCCATGAGTCAGCTGGGCAGTTTCTAGTCTCTGTTATGGGGAGTCCTAGTTGGCAGTGATCACCCAGATGGATTAGTGGCATGAAATCGCTCAAATGTGCTGCAATTCTTGGTGCGCTTTTGGTCAAAACGCTACAAAGCACAAGGTAGTTTTTTCTTTCCAACTGAGTCTGCCATAAAAACCTGTTGCCCATCCAGTAAAACGGAAGGTATCCTACCCCAGCCAGGAAGCCAGTCAAAAGTAAACATTTTGCACAAATTCCGATTCTTCTTTTATTGCACCAAGTAATGGTTGGTTGGCGCCGAATGAGGATATGGAAAGTCACGTGGGCCGTTATTTGGACATGTGATGTTTGGCAATCTATCGAACACACATTGTTGCATAGCCAACAAATCCCAGGACAGAGCCACCATCACTATTTGTTGTTACCACCCAATTTTGGTCATGTCGGCATTGATTGCTTAGTTGCCCGTCTTGTTGGTCATAGCACAAGCACAAGCACAAGCACACACATAGTATTGTGCAAGCTACCAGCCACAACGCGTAGCACGCGTAGCCTGCGTCACCAGTTCCACCGAGTCACACTAGGCCCTTGTATTTCATAGCCTCATAGGCCATCTAAATTTTGATGCTATGAGGGGATATATCTGTTCCAGCCTTGTCATAGACGGATTTGGTCAGATTTAGACACAACTAGTTGGTGGTTTCAGTTACGCAATGGTATTAAAGCTATGCTAGGTTGGCTGACAAGCACATTTTTCATGACGGGGTGGTGACCAACCACCAACCTGCTACGATCATTTTCAACCATTCCAAGCCACCAATGAAGCAATATTAGCCACCAATGAACTATTATGAACCACAGATCAACCATTACTAACCACAAATCAGCCATTATGCTCAGCACTAATCAACCGTTCTCAAGCACCAATCAACCTTTTGTCTCCTTTTGTCGGCTACATCCCATACCACCAACCACTCTAAGCGCCACCGTTCTTCACCCTGCCTAGCACCGGGCTGGTGCTCAGCCAGCAGCCAGCCACTGCGATCGATCGCCACCGTTCCTCCAGGTCTTTGCGGCCGGAGCTCAGGGTGCCACTGCGCCTCGCTGAGGGACCGACCTCGGGGCTCCTGTCGTCGGTACGGTGGGTTGAGCCGCGAGGTTGGTGGTAGGGCTATGGTGAAGGGAAGGCAGTTTTTTTTCTCCATATCTTTCAACAACTATAGTGGTGAGAGTTTTGACCTTGAAGTGGTCAACTCATAGATGATGGTTTGTCATGGGGATGGTAAATAAGAGGCTATGGATCGATTGCAGATTGATAGGGAGCAATATTGCTTCAGAATAAAGGCTGGGTGATTTCAGACAGGGCTTGTGGGAGCGCGTGAAAAGGAATCTATGTCGACTCTTTTTTGGCACTTTCTCTGTGTTTTTCAGCAATTCTTTCCAATTCTTTTACTTCTTGGAATCTTGGAATACTTACAGTATGCACATGTTTCCAATTTTTGAACACATGCACATTTGCTTTTTGATGGCTTTTAACGCATGTTAGAAATATGTTGGAATTATTTAGCAAGCAATTTTATATACATGCACATATTCCTGACATATTACTTTCACATTTGTCAGAAGCCTTCTAAAATCAGGCAAGCCATGATGATGGTTCAATGACAATGATGCATCCAGCTGTGAATAAACGTATGATGAAGAACAGGACACATCAGCCACAGTGATTCAACAATGTTTTAATGATTTGTAGTGATAGTTGATGCTGAAACATGGGAGATCAACAGACCCCAGCTGTTTGGTAACAATTGCTGGTGGATTTCTTCACTGTCGGAGCTGGACCCCCAATTTTGGGCAGTCCGCCACTGCAACGGCGTGCTGAGGCGGCATTCGTGGCTGCCATTC
>VSDK01027181.1:206542-221180 GCA_009767595.1 Symbiodinium kawagutii | reverse complement strand
GCTGCCATTCTGTCCGCCATCTGCGAACCGCTGGCCCCTGGACCAATGATGAATGACACCTGGAGCTTCAAAGGTGTAGCTTTTGGAAGCAGGGTATGGGTCAATATTAATCAGCCAAACCTAGTGGGGTACTAGGTTTTGATAGCCACAGTGTCCAAAGACACGGTTGGTCACTATAATTGGTTATATAACAACCATGAAGGTAATCCGTAGGGCTAGTTATAATAGCCATGGTTTACATGGCCGAGGGCAATCATCAGCTGAGCTGGTGAACATGATAATGGATGAAGGAAAGCCGGGAATCCCCACAGTGCTGCACTTCGCAGTGACGGTTGAACCTTGCGCTTCAGGGGTAGCATCCGCAAGTGATGGCTCGTTGAGCATGATGCTTTGCCTGTGGCACTGAGCATGTGCCAACGACCATTTCCAGCCAGTGGTACCAGAGGCAAACTATCCATTGGTAGCGGTGAATCACAGCTCAACAGGGACCACGAACAACTACTATAAAGCACCGTGGCCCACTATTAGCCACCAGTAACCACCACCCCCTTTTAGCCACTCTCAAAAACTATTAGCCACCAGAACCACTATTGACAACTACTGATCATCCACAAGTATTGACCACGATTGACAACTATTACCCACTATAACCACTATCAACCACTCATTGTGTAATGGGTTTCATGAACTGCTCCTTCAGAAAGGGTTTCTTTGGACGTTCGCTTTTCGCATCGAGGTCAACCGACTGCTGGTGAAGCGCATGACGGTGGGCCAGGCGTTGATGACTTGGTGCCCACAACTTGGGCGTCAAAATTCGTTTTTTTTCGTCCAAGCAAGCACTCTTGAACTGCCGTGAGTCGCTTCAACAACAACAACAACAACAACAACAACAACAACAACCACAACAACAAGAGTGCCAAAACATCCACTTGGAAATGGAGCAACTCACCTGCCACAGATCCAAGTTGTTTGGAGAATGGGGGCCTGGCAATGAAGCGAGTAGGAAGGGTGCGTACTCTTGAGTCAAATACCCCAAGAGTACAGAAGAGTCATGGGTTTTCCAATTCCAAAACTGGCCCCGATTTGCTATGTTCGAAGCTGGTAAAAAACCCTGTGCGTATGTGTATATTATATATATATATATAAATGTCAAATGGCGGATGGCAACTCTATAAGCTATAGTTCCTACTTGATAAACCATAGCGCATTCATTATAAGACTATGCTTCTAGTCAACAATCGTAGTTACAGAACTATTGGCTACGAAGCCACCCTTATAGACAAGCTAGATCGGATGGAAACACCACTGGTGGTTTGTCAACCTCGCTTAACATCCTTAGACCTGTTACTTGTACCGCGACCATTTCCTACCTTTTCGTTCATTTGGGATACTGAAACTAGACACAAACGGTTGGTCTTCATTTCTTCTATTCATAATTATGATTCATTCTGGGACGCAAAAAAATTGACCCATTTGAATGTCGATGTTTTGCTTTTGGTCTGGCTATGTCCCTATCTAGTGATCCTATATGGATTGTTGATTTTTATCCCAATTTTTGCGTCGTTGGCACCAGCGGTAAGTGCACCAGCGGACGTCCAGGCAATGAAGGAGATGAACATGAAGTTGATCACCAACTTCTTCCTCACCACCTTCCCAACCAACATGTCGCTGTGGCTCAAGAGATTGGTCTATCCTCGAATAGAATCGGCTCCGCTATGACTTCAGATGGCTTTGGAGTCGTTGGAAAGATCAAGTCGTCGATGACTTGGGTTGTCCACAAACACTCTCCAAATTGACTGTGCTTTCTTGAAAAGTAGGTTGAAGTGGGTATTTTTCTCATGGTGGTTGCTAGACCTGGGTTGGTTGAACAGGGGGCAGCCGGCATTTCCAAAGTGACTATGGCAAAGTATGGGCACGATTTATGATGGACAATGGTGATTGAGGATACTTGATGATGGTGAATGATTGATGATGATGATGATGATGATGATGATGATGATGATGATGATGATGATGATGATGATGATGATGATGATGATGATGATGCTAAATGACGGTCAAGACACACATATGCATATTCTGCCCAGTTGGCACAGGGTTCCTGAAGAGTATTGGATCTCCAATGATTTCGCTTTTTGCCAGGGGATCCCAAAAATGTTACTTGGTTTCAATTCTGAGCACTGTACGAGCCTGCTGGAGAAACATGCCGGCTGTGGGCTAGTTCATACAAGTTCCGCGGACGATTTTCACATCCCACTAAGTGCTGGCGACGGGTATAGCTAGAACAAGTTTATGCAATTCCAATGGTGACTTTCAGCAAGTAGCAATGAGGTATCAAGCAATCAACAGCGTGGGGTTCACTACGATCTGACATTTTGATAGATTTTTTTGATTCAGTTGCCCGCCTGTATATGATGTAATTCTGCAAACAGACAAACATGGTTATATATTGAACTTATATCCACACTTCAATAAATGTATGTCATGTTTCTATGCAAGCACAGAAGGGCACACACACACACATTACACAGCCACGTCACGTCCATCTCTCTCTCTCTCTCTCCCTCTCTCTCTCTCTCTCTTTCTCTCTCTCTCTCTCTCTGTCTGCCTCTTTCAAATCTTTCAAAAAGTCCATGTTCGATGCATATGTAGGCATCGATCCAGAATATCTGGGCGGCATCGAACACCCAACTGCTCGCGCGCGCCCGAACATGACGAGCAGAGACGAGGCTGAAGTTCCCTGTCTTCGAGATCATCAACATGGCGATGACCTTCACCGCCTTCAGCCCTGGTGTGAGTGCCTCGGCGTTCCAGTCCAGCAGCTGGTGCGGTTGAGATATGTGGGTCACAATGGCAGCATGTCTTCATGTGTGTATGAAGACATATGAAGACATATATCCAGGTATGCGTGCATACATAGATTGCGTGGATTTAGAAAGTCCAAATTACTATTATGCACTGATTCTTGATATGAATCGGAAAGTGTCAACGACAAGAGTGGACATATGGATGACGATAGGTACATGTTGGAAGGATATGTGTAGGAAAAGCCATGTGACATTTGCCGCATAATTTTGTCACCAATCTCCAAGCATTTGGTTTAGAAGTAGTGTGCGTATCACCCTAACCCAGCAGTTCACAGCTGGTCAATTACCAACGAAATTTTACTTTGTCATTCATTTGCGGGAAATGAAAAAATGCTTTTAGTTTTTTTGGCTGTATAATGATTGTTGTAAAAATTAATTATTATGAAAACATATTTCGAATTTAAATCCAAGAAAATAGTTTTTCTCCTTAAAAAATTAAATTCAGTAAGAAATCCTATTGACCACAGTTGACAAGACCAATGAGAATATAACACGGTATAACCAACAACAACAATCAAACCAAAAGGTCCAACATTTGGTTTATCGTCCTTATCATCTTTTGCTTCTCACTTCATCCTTGTTTGGTTCAGTAGTTGTTTGAACGTCAGCTGTTTGTGCCAACATTTGGTGCTGGAATTAGGAGCAGGACGGAGCGAAAGTCTTGATCAACTGGGGAGGGAATGGTCCAATGGGAGAGCTGTGGAAGCTCAGGAAACCGCAGGGAATGCTAGGAAGAAGTTGGGATTGGTGTGAATTTTCAAGTGCAAGGCCTACTGGCCATTCGGAAGCCTTCAAAACAACGGTCTTTGTGACACGTTGTGACTTGAGGCTGGAACCAAAGACATTTTTGTTGAAATGAATTTCAACTTGGGACTATAGCACATAATTTTGCATCCAAATAATCCATTTGCGATAAATCCTGGGACTTTTGGGCAGCACATCATGATTTGTGGATGTCGTGCCTGGCCGAGGCGGATTCATCAGCGGCTTCCTCTTCTGCACAGTCATGTTGCCCGTGGGGTTTCCCGGAAAATGCGGGGTGCAAACAACAAAAACAGGCAAATGAACTCCTTGGAAGTTTGTTATATTTATTGTGTTTGCTGTGTTGTTGCTGTTTCGTACCAGGAATCTTTGGCTCCAACTTATACTGAGCGGTGAGGACGTGCGAATCCAACCCCTACTTGTGCCACTGTCTGAGGTCACCAACTACCGATTCCGCAAGAGCATGGGCTGGGAGATCGGCGGTTTCGGCAATTTGTATCAGGCATACGTGCGGAGATCCCAGATCAGCTCTGAGGGTTGTGAGGTAGCAAGTGTAATTTGGTTGCGACCCAAACTATGATTGGTGATTGATTGGTGACCTTGTGGAAAATGAAATATCTGTAGATGCTACAGGGTTTTCTCTGTTCTCTCCAACATGAGGATTTGTCACTTCTAAATTGGTCGAGCTCTGACGGGAAGTCCCTGATGCTGTTGGGTCGAGTGCCTATTGCGGCTGTCATAGCCGTGATGGACAGCTCGCGTTACTCCCCTTCCCCCGAACCTGGCACTTCATCACGGCACCATGTGGCTCAACGAGGCCCCACGGCTTTGTTCAAGCGCAAAAAGTTCAGTTTGATCGCGTCCCCAGTATCCTCGTTACGAAGATTTCTTATTTTTTTCCAGAAAGACCCTGAAATTCGACGCATTTTTTGAACCTGTCAATTTGACACCTGGATTTTCAAGTCACGGCCATGAGACCTCCCAAGGCCGCCTTGCCGGTGTCACCTTGCGCCCAGGTCCCCACCGTGGTGCGCGACATCATCTACGGCTGGGCTCGAGGCTTCGTGAATCCCTTGGCGGTGCTCGTCTTCAAGCCACAGAGCTTCACCCAGGAGGCGCTGCGGGGAGCTGGTGCTTGGGAGGGAGCTGAGCTGAGCTGTTTGGGGTGTCCTGGGGTGGCCACCGGTATCCCTTGAAAGGAGGAGCGATTTGGAGTCACCAGGAGGGCTACTATGTTCATCAAATGGGAGATGCTTACTGCAAACTGGGGTTAGTGATGGTTAGTGTTTTTCATTTTTTTATCAACGGTGCGTGGTTGGACAACAGCTGAGGTACTTTGAGCCACCATGAGTGGCTACACTGCAGCTGCCAAGGATATCAACACGCGGATGAAATTTGCTGGTGGCCTAAAGCTTGCTTGCGTCCCCATGACGGTTACTATTATTGGAATCAGAGAGATCCTCATTGGGTAGTTCATCTACAGGTGAACTTCTGGTTCATCAGCGCACTTGCAATCACCACTATCACCACTACCACCTCCATCATCATCACCGTCACCACCACCGATCATCACCATCATCACCATCACCACCAGCATGACCACCACCATAATTATAAGCATCATGGGCATCATCATTTCACCACCAGTTGCAGCAACTGGGTTGCTTTCAGGCCTTCGTGTTCGCCTTCGTGATCTGGGCAGCCTGCAACTTGGACTCCGCAGAGACAGGAGGTTGCAACCGTTCTGTGCACCCATCCAGGCATGGCAACATATCTGGCTTACAAAGGTGATGTTCAACTTCCCTAAAATTTGGGATATTTAGCAACCCAGGATTCTCTCAATCCTAGATTCTTGAAAGCCACCAAGCTATGCAGTTCGCGGGAATACAAGGAATCCACAGCTGTGAATTTACCCCTAGGAAGTCCCACTGGGGCAAAAAAGTAGCTCAATGGCAATGCCACAATGCCCTGCTTTAAATGGATGGATAGACGCCCCACAAACGAACCATCCCCAAATTCCATCACTCGTACAGTCATGTCTGTTGGTGACTTGGGGTTGGTGAATGCCAAATGTGCAACCAAATCGCGGTAGTTCAAGCTCCCTGTAGACTCATGCAGACAGCCCTGTGGATGTATCATGGTCTATCAATCTACTGTACCTACCTTGTCCATAGATTAACAAGTGACATGGATAGCAAGCAGCACGCGTTTGAATCAGTACCAGGCGTTTGGGAAGGTCAAGCCAACCTACTCTTGTATTTCGTGGTATTGCGTGGCGGGTTTCCTTGCAGCCATCATTGAGCCTGCCTTGAGGCATCCTGTCTTCTCCTTGCAACGAGTGGAGAGGATACACCTTGCAGCCAAAGGACAAGAAGTTCCTTGGTTTGGTGGTTTCCTATGAGATCTTGGGTGATGCAATCAACACATGAAAGCCGTGGCCAACAGCTTTACAGTCAAGAAGGATTTTTACTACAGCTATAGGAAGCTATCCTTTTGAGGAAGCCTAAACAGTATCGCCAAAATAGAACAAAGCAGTGTCACTGTCAATCCTGGATTTCTGCGTCAAAAGCGTGGTAGTCTGCCAGCTGCTCAGGCTGACCTTCTCTGAGTACTTCAAGCCAATCAACTATGCTCGATCTACAGGCTCTGGGTCTGGCTACTACTGAAACAAACAGATTTTGCAGTGAAACGTGCCCTAGCCTGTTGCGACCCCAAATGATGATTTTGTCTACAAAGCCATCCCGCTAGGCTCTGGGGTGGACCCTTGCTACCAGGTTTGTACAGGGATTATCCAGTTGGAGGTCACCATTCCATGGGTTCTCTTCTCTACCGGTAGCTAGTTGAATGTAGGAAACCTTGAGTTGCCCAATAGCTCACAGATGTCTCCGCGTCCCTGTAGCAATGCCGAGCCTCCCCGGCATCAGGCATTGGTGCCACCATCATGGGCATCTCCTTGTTCATCGGCAGACTTGTGACGCCTTATGCCGAGAAGGCCTTCGCGACCCTCGGATGCAGCTCACTGTTGGGGTGTTCCCTGTGGCGCGCTCTGACTTTCAAAACCAAGCAGAGAAGGTCTCCAAGCGCCAGCCGAATGACCCGGAAGCTGAAGTGTTTCGGAGTCATGTGCCTTTAGTTCAATCTAATTGGGTGTCCGCACAAATGAGAGTAAGCCATCCCAGAATGGCAGTTCGTGCATAGATACCACCAGGTTTTTTGGGTGCTTTCTGGATTTCAGGACTTGCTGACTAGGTAAGAATTGTATTCCCATGATCAAAACGAACAACCCATCACTGTACGATTGACGGTCTCACCGCAACAATGATCTCACCATGATGTCTTTACGATCAGGGACACATGACGCTGTGCTCCCCGGGTTGTAACCTGCTGCTATTCATAGTAGTGAATTTGTCTGGTGGGTGGATACCTGCCCGAACAAGCAATGAGGTTTGCCAATCTCACCATAGTAGGGTCGTGAACGCTGCATTTATGTGGGAGTTTCTCAAAATAGGGGTACTCCCAAATCATCCACTATCAAGCATTTATAGTAATAAACTGGGCATTTTGGGGGTACCCCTATTCCAAGAACCCCCTATGTACATCCTTGTTTCATGGGTGGGTTGTGCTACCCAGCTGGCACTTGCTACCTGCTACAGTAAAACTGACATTCATCATGATAATGATGGTTTGTGAGCTCCTTCCCGGGTGATCAAATAATGCTCCTTTGATGTCTTTGCTTGGTCAATGTATGGTAGTCATGATTGTGGTGGATGATGACGATGATGACGATGATGACGAGGATGATGATGATGATGATGATGATGATGATGACGATGACGATGACGATGACGAGGACGACGACGACGATGACGATGACGATGACGATGATGATGATGATGATGATGATGATGATGATGATGATGATGATGATGATGATGATGATGATGACGATGACGATGACGATGACGACGACGATGACGATGACGATGATGATGATGATGATGGTGATGATGATGATGATGATGTTGGTGGTGATGATGATGATGATGATGTTGGTGGTGATGATGATGATGATGATGTCAGGAGCAGATGATAGTGATTATTCTTGGATTTCTTTTTAACATGAACAACGTCACACACCATTCCGATAGGGAGTTGAATGCAGCTCAACAAAAATAACAACAATGCGCATCATCAGCAACAACAGGGACAATGACAACTCACAATCACCATTGAACACATGTAATGAACTATCACTGGTGGCAATTCACCAATGATGCTGTTCATCAAATCCAGCAGACTCACCACCTTTAACTGCGATACGTCAACCAATTATGAATGAGGATTAACCAGTACGAGCAATGATAAAGCTCGATCCACTATCTTTCCATATTAATCATCATCCACCATCAACCATGACTAACCACTTGATCAACCATGATTAACTTGAATTATATATATATATATAGTCATCGTCATGAACCATCAAACTCGCCAGCATCAAACTCACCACCATGGTTCACTCACCATCGTTCAGCTGCACCCGTTGTTCACTTTACGGCGCCTGAGGTTCATGAAGCTGCACCCTGCTGCTGGCGTGGTGGCCCTGGGTGCCTTCGTGGCTCTCTTCAAGGCCATCTCTGGGTGCCTCGGCCAAGTTGGTTTGATAAAGTTGATTAAGTTGATTAATAAGCCACTTAAATATAGTCATACTAATGTACTATGTTGTACGAATTTCGAATGACGAAATGAAAAGTGCTGAAACTCACCAATTAACTGTTTTTTTCTGACAAGGGGTTGACATTTGGTTTCATGGTAATTTCAAACAGGGGCTTGTGGGGGCATGTTGAATTGTAGATGTGGTTGCGGAATGGCTGGAATCTCTGATAGCAAGAGTAGACGAAGGCTGGAAATACGGATGCAGCAAGGGTAGAGTTTTTGGTTCATTCGTGCGGATTGGCTGCGCAAGACGCGGTCCCCTGAAATCTTTGGGAGCCACATTTTTTCCCTTTTGTTTGGCAGCTAAGTTGGGGCGAATTGAAGCAGTTCCACTTCTTGGTAGGTTGCGTTCGAAGCACGCCGAGAACGACCAATGAAAAGTTAATTGGTTGGAACATGGCACGGTAGGTCGTTGGGGGGATCCATGCCAATTCTTTGGTTCGCGTTGGCTTTTTTTGCATTGACCATCATCATTAACCATTGTTGGTACCAAGTGCCTCAAGATTCTTCAGACTCATACTAGCTGGTTTCCAGGGAGTGATGGGCGCCATGAAGGAGGGGTATTCAGTGCTATCGGTTTCTAAAGGGGAAGCCATGGAATGACCAGAGGGGTGACCAAATGGTGGCAGCCATGGGGTAAGCCGCAGTGGTTGGCCGGAGCCTCTGCACCAACATTGCCTCGGCATGCTGAGTTTATGATCAAGTCACCAGAGGTACTTGTAAAGAAGGTTTAGAACGACTGGCTGGTGGTCGAAACATTTTTCATTTCCCCTAGGAATTATTAACAAAATGGTTGCTTGATCAACATTTTTCATAGCGGTTGAAACCACCAACCAGATTCCAGATGATCGTTTATCCATAGTTGCCTCTTTGGTCTCTGGAAAGCCTCCCGCTTTGCTCCGCCCATTGCTACCCACCTGAACTTTTCATGTCCCCAAGAATTCTCCACACAGGATGTGGTGACTACCATGTCACCTCAGGCGGTTGACCAACGGCATGGACCAGGTGCCACTTCTACCCCGAACTCAAAAAAGGATTCACGCAAAGGCTGCCCGCCTTCGTAAGATGTGTCTCTGTTGTTTATCTCTACTAAATATGCTTGGCAGAGGCGGCTATGTCTTTTCTGGCCATGTATCACTACCGCGAATTGATCATCAAATGGAGAGGAGCTGCCATTTTTGGAACACTATTTACTGACACCAAAGCATGAGTACCGAAGAGACACATTCATACACTGGCCTCAGCAGCCAGCAGTTTACAACTCCTGATTTGGGAGCTGGGATCCATGTTTGATGCTTGTTGAACTAGGACAACAATCACATCACTAAGGGAGGATGAGAAGCCTGCCCCAGCACCTGCAAAAGAGGAGAAGAAGGCCGCAGAACTGGGACGTAGAGGGAGATGTGTGAACACCTTCAGTCCCACGCAGTTGGTTGGTTGGTTGCGGTTTTGGTTTGTTGACTTTGGTTGGTTGCCTGATACTGTCCACGAGTCTTTCAAAGGATCGTATCTAGACGCAATAAGAAATACCTATTACCAAGGGAAATCCCTGTCCCTATGCACGGGGAGACAACATTCAGTTTGTACGGGTTGTCATGTCAACATTTTCTGGGTGGAATCCCTGACCAGTGGGACAACGAAGTGGAACAGGTTCTGTTCTATGTTTTGGTGCAGTGGTTTTGCCACTCGTTCGTGTAGGACTGAGAGATGGTTCGGAATCAAGACAACATGCCCTCAGAATCAAGTCAACCCCATGCGAGAGAGTGGCGGTACTTCAATCACGTGACAACTCAGTGGCAGGAACCCAAGGAAACACTGAGCCTGTGAATTTGAAGATACCCTGTGGCAACTAACCTGGAGGCTAAAGATCACCATTTGGATAGGTAAAACCATTTTCCACCATCAAAACATGTTCAGGGAGGGCACTGCTTTTGTTGTGGATCCCAGCCACCTTCACTGGAGTTGCAGGATCTGGCCGGGGCCTCTCTGATTCATAGTTTGGTAGACGTTATCTACAAGTATAAGCCATCATCAACCATGTTTAAGCCATCATCAACCATGTTAAAACCATTATTAACCATGTTTAAGCCATCATCAACCATGTTAAAACCATCATTAACCATGTTTAAGCCATCATCAACCATGTTAAACCCATCATTAACCATGTTTAAGCCATCATCAACCATGTTAAAACCATCATTAACCATGTTTAAGCGACCATTGACCATGTTCAAACCATCATGAACCAATTTCAAGCCATTCCAAAGTGATCAATACCCGCCTTGGCTGCAGGAAGCGGCCGAGGAGAAGTGAGGAACAGCCGGTGGTTTCTGAGCTCAATGGAAGGGGCCTTGGATTGGAAAAGTTCCGATTTCCCTTCAATTGCTATCAATACTGAAGCACACCCATCAATGACCATAATGACCATCATTCTTCAGATCTATGCCTTGAGGTCTTCTAGTCCAACCAACTTAGCTAACCGCCTTGAGGTTGATATGGCTTGAGGTTCAATGTGAACCATCATTTGCCTCCAATGAATCTTGTCAATTGCCAGCATGTAAGGCTGAGTGTCCCAGTGCCTTGATACATTTTGTTTCTCTGTTTCCGTCGAAGATAGCTATCAAGTGATCATTCTTAAACATGAGTGGTGAGTTCTTAAAATAGGGGCTTCCTTGTAATAAACCTAATCAACCAAGCATAACTTTTGGGCTTCGATATTCTAAGAAAGCACGATACGTGAATCACAACCATCTTTTTTCGATGATTGATCACGATCAACCGACGGCAGCTTCGGAGACCTCAGAGCTTCCGAGCCTTGGGAGGGAAGCAGACTGGTCACAAGGGCATTGTGGTAGCCTGTGATTCCGTGCTCATTCTGAACCCAATTCCGGGGAAAACGCTGAGTCTTTCGGGAGTTTCGACTAGTACATTTGCTGACCAGAAAAAGGACTTGTTCTTTTTTTCCAGTTCCGGAGAGCTTGTTTTGGTCATACTGTTGGATTCAGCCAAGCCACAGTAGTTCACCAGAGTACTTGTAATCATTGTTACTTGATTTGAGTACTCTAGTTGATGCTTGTTTGTTATTTGACTCCCTCAGTTTGTAAGTTTTACAGCAAGTATCCATCCGAGGTTCTTGGGAGCGTGCCGTAGCTGTTGGACATTCCTCCAGGTGGACCACCATAGCCCGAGCATTGGGCTTTGTTCTTGATGGTGGTAGCTGCTTTTGAATGACAGACATCGACAGACGACATCCTTTAATCATGTTAATTGGGTCGTGAACATGCGTGAACTATCAGCTGATGATAGTGCCATAGCCCAAGCATTTTCCTGACCACTGTGGCTTACGATGTTGAAGGAGTTTCCGATGTTCTCCCCTTCTATCAATCAATATCGACCATTAACAACCAGCATGAACAGTTTTTGAGCATTATCATGGTCAGGACAATATGCACCAGCACACCAACCCTCTGCTGCCCGAGGTTATTCCAGTGGCGGCTACTGTGAGAAACGCTGTGGATAGCGAACAACATTTTTCCAAAGAAAGGGTGCTCAAATTTGTCATGATCACGCCGTTCATGCAGAGCGCACTAGTTGAACTTTTGGGGTTTTCCTGAGGGTAGCGGTTCATACCAGTGCTTGATCTCAGTTTTCCTTTGGGTTTCATCGGCACCTGGCAGTTTCCCTGTTGCTAACAATCGTTATTGGTTGGTTGAGGGGTACCACCATTTCTACACCCGTATAGTCTAGTGGTTTCTCAAAATAGGGGACCCCCAACTCATCCAATATTAATCATATGCAGTACTAAACCATCCGTTTTTTTGGGGTTCCACCCCATTTCAAGAGCTCCAATATGGTATGAAACTCTGAAGCAAGAGCCCAGTCCAAAGTCGAGCCTCAGAAAGAGGTTTTTTAAAGCTGCTTGAGTACCCGAAAGGTACCCGCCTGCGGCCTAGCATTCAGGTGCTAGCGGAGCCGTTGGCGGGTGGCGGTCAGTCATTAACGATCTGATCGTTTGCAATTTGTGCAGACTGAGACTGTGGAAACAGCTGGGAAAAAACCGTGCGGCATGAAACTTCCATGCCAGGAGTTTTGGTGCTGAATATTCCAAAGCAACAGTTGTAACCTTGCCGTGATCCATTTCTGAGCATATGAGGTGTATGAAGAATCACATCCAAAGGTACACAAGCATGACAAACGCCAAAGAGAACAGCCAACCACCAAGCAAAAAAAGCATTGAGCAGACACGAAGACCAATCATGAAACATGGGAAACCCACACAGACACAAACAGACAAAATACATGCCAAAAATCCAAACAATGAAAATTCCTCCGCCACAAAGTGCCAGACCACGGAGCAGTGACAAAACATGCCACAGGGGACCAGACAGTAACACATTGACGAAATAATGCGATCATAAACAACACCACCAAAACCAGACTTTGGCTGGGCAAAATTTATGTATTCATCATAAGCAAATGTATGTATGCAAATAAATGAATAGATATATATGCATATGTATATATATATATATACATATATATATATATATACGTCTCTCTCCATATATATATAACAGATCAAAACATTTACAGCATACATGCATGCATAGACACAGATATACACACAGAACAGCACGCAGATAGATATATTTAGACTTTATTCTTTGGGCAGCTCATGGTGCCCTTCATGCGAACATCCCTTGGGTCTTCCCAAGTCTTGTGGCATCTTCTGGGGCATAGTGCACGGTTTTAGGCTTGGGGGTCGTCTGTTGACAGCAGCATGGTTTGGGGACTGTTTTGGGAGCCTTGGCCCGCTTTCATGGGTTCCAATACTGGTTGGTTTGTGGGGACTTCCATAAATCTACAGTACAACAGTTCACAATCACTATGATGGTCTATACTAACCAGTCTGTTTGGTATCTCACCGGATACAAGTTGGAATCGCTCTACCCTTGGAATTCTTTGTGCTTACGATGCAGGAGCTGGCTGGAATGAATGATTATTCAACATTGCTTAAGCACGAACTACTAAGGATTAAGGGGGGCCATTTTGTTGTGAGATTTATTTTTTAGTTTCTCAAAACCATTTTCGGCCCTGGATTCACCATCATCATCAACCACCATTGTCAAGCGATCACCACGATTGGTTGTATCCTAGCGTTGGTGACGTCTCGTCAGCAGCGCAGGTTTGTCGCCACTGCAGCGCAGTTGAGACTCAGAGAGGACGGCGAACGCCGCCGTTGGCTGACACGAGCTGTTGATGATATCTGCTGGCTGTAAAGCTAAGCAAGTCTTGGGAGCGAGCTTTTGATCAACTGGAATGATGTCAGGTTGTTGGTTCTCCTCAGGTCTTGGCTTCTGCTTTTTATGCCGTGTTTTTGACCAACGTGCTGCTGGCTGTGTGGTTGTGGGTTGGTACCCCTGGTGAACATCCCATTCTTCGGATGGTTGGTAACCCATCCTGGTTTTCGCCAGGAGCCCATTTGCCTGGGCCTTCAGGGACGTTTGGCTGGCCAGGTGGGACTGCTTGGAGATTCGGGCTGTGATGGGAGATCCAAAGATCAGTAAACTATCCCCAGCTTTGCCAAGCCAGTAGTGATTTGTGAACTCAAATGTGGGGATGGTTCAGTGATAGACAGGTCAGCTTCGCCGAGCCGACGTGGCGAAAGGGAAAGCTTGATTGACATGGACCTGGGAGCATGAGGCAGACAATTACATGAATTACATGTATTTGGAACCTTTATGAGGCTCGTTGCACCGTAGAAACAGTGATGGAAACAATCATGAACCGTGGAGGCATGGAAAACATGCCTGAACTCCGGACATCATGGTGTTTATGATGGTAAAATCAATGCTATCAATCATAGATATATACTGATACACAGATCTCCATGAGTTACAATTCGCTAGTAATACTGATAGACAGATCTCTCTATTGCTTATTATTCATCTACTCATCATAATATTGACATCATAATATAATGCATACTAATATGGCTGTGAGTCAAAACCCGCTATTATTGGTGTACCATCAGTAACCATTGTGTTTCCTACAGTTTTGTTGCTTATCATCCCCCATGATTGATGGTTAACTGCTTGACCCATGGCCATATGATGGAAGTGACATAGCATCATGAATTAAACATCACATGATTATCTATCATGGAATACTATCTCGATATTCTATTAACATCATCATATGCTCTTAGTCTGTCGTCATCATCATCATCATCATCATCATCATCATCATCATCATCATCATCATCATCATCATCATCATCATCATCATCATCA
>VSDK01027181.1:171837-205505 GCA_009767595.1 Symbiodinium kawagutii | reverse complement strand
ACCACCATCATCATCATCATCATCATCATCATCATCATCATCATCATCATCATCATCAGTACCACCACCATCATCATCATCATCATCATCATCATCATCATCATCATCATCATCATCATCATCATCATCAAGAACCCCTACAGTTCCTAGTATCCTCTATAGGTAACCATTGATAAACCATGGGTTGGCGCCAGGTCGCACCTGGCGCTGCCGCCCGTGTGGCGGTCTTGGGCGTCTTGCCAGCAATGGAAGGTGGGTGCGCTTGTGATGTTGGCGTGGAGTGCTGATTCATGGTGGGTGATTATGGTTGAATATATTTTATAAACATATATATATATATATCTCCATATATATCTCCATATTCTTATAAAAATATATTATATGTTTGAATATACACACATCTTTACACGTATGTTTACATATAAACAGCTTACACATGGATCAAATGCACGTTGTACAGTGATGTCTACAAAACATCACGGTGTACCGAGGATCTCACAGCTTTGACTTCGCGGCGACCCTGAGGGCAGTCCGCCTGGAAACTCAGTACTGAACAGGTTGTGAAATGGTGGTTTAATGGTGGTTCGATAGTGTTTGAATGGTTGGTGAAATGGTGGTTCAATGGTGGTTCAATGGTGGCTCAATGGTGGTTCAACGGTGGTCCAATGGAGGTTCAATGGTGTTTGAATGGTAGTTGAATGCTTGGTGAAATGGTGATTCAATGGTCGTTCAATGGTTGTTCAGTACTAGTTAATTAGCATTAATGCGCAACAATGATAAGGATATATGAATTACAACTGGCTTGTTCGGTGGTTGTTGAGTTTGGGCAATTGTGGTCCTGGGTCATGTGGCTTCTAGGGTCAACGATGTTCAACAGACTACTGGTTGCTTTGAGGGTTCAAAATAGTTGTTTAGAAACATGGTTCAACACGGTTTATTTCAAGTTTCAAACCGTTGCGGTTTTGATCGGCCAATGTGGTAGGTATCAAGTAAAGACCAAGAACTAGTGGTGAATGCTGCACAATGAAAGCTGTCTAGTCCCCAACAATATACTTGTAACAATCAAACCAACAATAGCTAGTGGTTAATACCCATGGTTTGTACATGGCGAGTTTGGAAGCCTCGACCGAAAAGTGGGATAAGTTGTTTGTCGTTAGACGGGTGGGGCACGTGCCGACATGAGGAGGTTTGAAGCTGCTCCTGAGCTAAACTCAACTGCTCTCAGAGAAAACGGTTCCGAGTGGCGTAGTCACCATTGGTGTCCCAATCCCAAGACTGATCACCAGCGGTTGCCAAAACCCTGGTTGCAATTTACAGTGGTTCGATCACATGCTTGAATACAGATTACTACAACCGATTACTTTTACATATCTATCTATACACATGCAACTGACTGAATAGATAGATAAACATATACATATGTATATACACATATAATATAAATATTTATACATAAATAAATAAACAAATACATGTTTAAATAAATATGAAAATTAACAAGTACATACATATACGTATACAGACACACTTTACCTATCATGGCACGTAGGGGTCTCCATCCACGATCCACGGTCGTTGTCCGAGCCGCTGCCCACGAAAAACGCCCAGGAAGTGCAGGAGCCACAGCAGCGCCCGTGCGGAGTCCCGGCGGACTGCTTGGCGGCTATGGTGCCAACGTCAGGAAGTGGTGAGTGACACATCAGGCTATGTGGCGAGCTGGGTCAAGCAGTCAACCCACCAATTTCATGGGGGATAGTAATTTATAACCAACAATAATAGGGCAAAGAATGGTTAATGAGAGGGGAACCAGGGGTACAGGGTTTTGACCTATGTGCCAAAACAGTGGTACCCTCAAAACACATGGTTTCCACTCGTAAAATGATCATTTTTTTGGTCGGTTATTGGTTACCGAATTTGGGCACATACCCATTAGTTCATGATGGTGGTGAATCCAATGTTGGTTCAGGAGGGGTTGCAAAGTTCGGATATGTTCAAGAAGTTACCTTTTCTGTGGCGCTGGGTTCCCTCCCTATCAGAGTGGTCTTTTTGTGTTTGCATACTATCCACTATCATCCGGCAACATTGGACCATGCACATACAACGAACTTGCATTGAGCATCTTTCCAAAAACACTCCAAGAGCAGAAACCGCTGCATTGTTGGATTTCGTTCGTTCTCCAAAGATCGCCGCCAGACGGTTCCGAGGAAGGATGTTTCGGATTGCAAAGCCGGATACTACACTAGACTGGTTGAAGGGAGTTGATGGGAAAATCTCAATCCCTGGTTATAAAACCTCAATCTCTGCTCGAACAAAACCCCTGGATGGAATGATGGAGTTGATTTCCATACAAAGAAGTGCCCGGAGCTGATGCTCAGAGCTGGTCGACTCTGGTTGTTTAATGTCCAACAATGGTCGGCAATGGATATGGCAGTGGGTCAGTTCACCCTGTACTCCTGGTTCCCCATCATTCACCAGGCTGTTTTCCCTATAAAATGGTTGGTTATTATCCCCCATTATTGGTAGCTTAATATTGACCTATAGCCATATCAGAATGGTCAGTTGTCGTTTTCAAAATGAGTGGCTGGTTGCCCTCCCGTTGGTTCAGTAGCTGAAGCAACATGATGCCCACACGTCCCCACGCATACCTGGGAGGGTGCTGGGGGAGCACTGAGGTAGATCCGAGCCTCTACGATGCAGAGGTGCGTTTGGTGGTGCCCATGATGCGACCCCTTGGAGTCACCCTGCGAGTAGCAGCAGTAGGGCCATGTCCAAAACAGTTTCGTCTGGGCTGTCCACAGCTGTTCTGAGCAACGACAATTCAAAGGACCTCAGCCAAAGTGCGGGTTGCGGTTTGCACAACTTTTTGCACCTTTGTATATAATAGTTCAGCATCAAACCAGTACTATCAACTAAGCAACTAAGTAGTTATGTAACCGTTGGTCCATAGTCAAGCATTATCAACCATTATTATCAGCCAGTACAATTGTTAGTAACCAGTATTAGTAACCATTAAAAGCCATCTCAGCCGTCACTTTCATCACAAATTGTACCCGCCACCCGTGTCAGGGGCAACGTTCTGTAGGTTGAGATGCTTTGGACTCCCCTAGCAGCTGCAGAATCAACCATCATCAACCATCATCAACCATCATCAACCAGCATCAACCATCATCAACCATCATCAACCACTATGACTACGAATGAAGCATTTATCATCCATCATATTTTCTCAACCATTCTTATTCTCCAGGAGCTCACAGCTCTGCTGGCGGAAGCACAAGTTCACATGGCCGTCCCTGGGCCGGGCGGGGCTGAGGTGGTGGATCATTGCTAGCCATGGTTCAGAGTGATGATGAATGCTTGACTGGTGGTGAACTAATGATGGTTCACAAATGATGATCAACTTGTGATGATAAACTAATGATTTGACTCATGATGATTTAGGATTGACCAACTATTTAGGAATGATTCATGATGATTCATAGGGATTAGAGACTAACTCTTTGAAATTTAGTAATAGTTTTACTAGTGATGATTGGTTAATGATGATTGACTCATGACTGACCAGATTAACCAATCGTGAATCCATGGTTGATGAACTACGGTGGTTGATATTTGTTGAGAATTATGAATGATTGTTATCATTTGTCAGTAATGATGACTTATGATTTCATGTTTGTTAGTGGCCATGGTTACTGGTTATGATGGTACCATCATTCTCCACCATATTATGATAGTTGACCCTGCAGTTCCTTGCAGAGGGAAACATGGTGCTTTAGACAAGGAAGATGAAGCTGAGCCTGCCTTCTCATGTATGAAGTCTGTCTTCACCTGGGTATGATCAACAAGGGCGAATGATAATCACGATACCAGTTGAAACACAGCTAATGATTCCAAGTGCGGGATAGTTATTATGGTTCATGGTAGGTGCAAGTAGATCCAACTATACTTAGGGGTCGATTCATCAACTTACGACGTTGGTTGATTGTGCTTATCAACTGCAATTCACCATGATCAACAGTGAACGACTGTTAATTGTCTCTGGGGAACAACTTCTACTGTGTCAGTTGGGTTCATGCAAAAATATACAACCAGCCGAGCCCCCACCTTAACCAGTAGTGCCGGATGCTGGAAGTTCATCAAATGGCAACTGGGAGCTTAGAGTATACGAACGGCTCATGGATGAAGATGAACTAATGGCTTGTAGCTGATCATTTTGCCACCATCATATACAAACAACAGCAAGGAGTCAACTTCGGGGAATGGATCATTATGGTAATCCGCGATCTTTTGAAGCAACATGGATCACCTAGAGGAATCCCTATTTCTTGGTACTTGGTACTACCATCTACTGATTGGGTAGTTGGACTATACTGATTGTTAATGATGTTTAACCCCATCGGCTATTGGAAGTCGGACATATAATACCTGGCTATTGACAGTGATGTTCAGGTAGTTATAACGATAACATTTGACCATTATATATAAAGCTGCTACAAACATTTGACCATCATGGACAATAACAACCACCAGGTGTGGCGCCCAGGGGTGCACTATTCATAGGTAGCCCTTAGGCCGCGTGCAGCCGGCCTTGGTGACACCCCCCAGGTGTTGGCGGACAACGCAGCTGCGGACACTGCCAGTGAGGCGGCTCCACAGGGTGGTCTTGGATGTGCCATGTCCACTGCGAAAGCAACTGGGAACTCATCATGGTCAGAAGGGGATGAACCAGTTGCTATAACCATGATGAGTTAGCTTATAAGTAGGTTTAAGCAGTTATAGCTATGAGTTACTTATATGATGGTTATAGCCATGTTACCTTACAAGTAGGTTTACTATTTCTCTAGTGGCTTGGGGTAAGCCCCAAAACAGGATCAGCAACTCACCCGCATCCAGATGTATCACTGGTACCCCATCCCGGCGACCAAACGGTACTTGGACAACGGTCAGCTTGGTCTCACTGGATCGATGCCCCAGAGGCTGGGTCAGTAAGTTCGATGGAACAAACGATTGGTATATATCGATGGTTAATGGGAATGCACCAGCGGTTGACGACTATGATTACTGAGTGACACATCCATTTCACAGACACAGAGATTGTGCATACATGCATTCATACATGCATTGATCTATGTGCATAATCTTTGATACAAATCACAGAAGTTCTCAGCTTTTGGCTGATCAATACAGCTGGTTCCTTCTCCTCCTCCTCCTCCTTGTTTTTTTTCCTTCTTCTTCTTCTTCTTCTTCTTCAATTCTTTTCGTTTTTCTTCTTGGTTGTTTCGTTTGTTGTTATTGTTGTTGCTGCTGCTGTTTTTTTTTAAATATCAAATAAGTACTTCCCCAAAAATGCTTGTCCGCATCAAAGTCTTAGAAACCAATCGTACTTCGACAAGCACTGAAACATCAATCATTTAGATGTTTCTCAAACTAGGCGTGCCCCAAAATGGTTGGTTCATTACTATTCCAGGGTCACCAAGTTCGATGATAACTGGGGGTACCCTTATGACTTGAGAAAGAACCTATGTTCTAAACTAAGCCAGGGTATTTCAACCAGCGACGGAACATTAATCATTTCAAGTTCTTCCATGGTCCTTGATCACTCCGTCGCTTAACACCTTGGTTGCTGTTGCCCTGGGTTCAGGCCTTGAGGAGCTTGGGGAAGCAGTTGGCGCGGAGTGAAGACCTTGCCATGGAAGGAGCGCGCGTGGAGTCGCCCGTGGGGCGATGGGATTTCACCATGGGAGCTCTGGGTGAAGGATCAATGACCGTCATGAGTAACCATCATTGATGGGAATAGTGACACTGATGGTAACACTGATGGTTTCCCATATTCACCTCAAATTGATGGGAAATTGATGGTTAGTCATGGTGAATATGAATTCATCAGGGTTCATTTTACACATGGGGTTGATGGATGGCACTTTGATGATGACCCAGGTGTCCATGGGATGGTCGCCGCTACCCCATCTTTTCATTGCCAAGGCTATGGGGGACTGGCCAGCACCAGTGGTGATACCAGGGGGAGCCAACTGGCACTGTTGGTTGCTGGGATGCAAATTTCAAGCCATGGGCCGGTTCGGGTTTTTTTCGACCATCCTACTTCTACTTGGGGCACACGAGTAGATCCCTGGATGCAGTTGACTATCCATATGTTTTGACCTCGGGAGTTGCTTCTATCCAAGTGTGTGCCCACTGAAAATGACACCCTCGGAGGGCGATCAAGATAGTGGTGTCAGCCTTGAAATGATTTTGGATAGATTCCACCGACAAGGCAGGGGAGCATGACCAGGACATGGGGGGAAGAGAAGCAAGAGATGGACTCGTGGTCAGTTTAATGGGGTGAACGTAATGTGTGGTCACGAGTCATGTAGAACCAAAGCATTTTTTCTCTTGATTGTGATCACTCACTAAGATTCAGCTTGTACACCAAGAACCACCCCCAGATCTTCTGCTTTCCCCTTTTTTCAGAGATGGTGCTCTGCCTGATCGGCATCCTGCGCCATCGCTAAGAGTTTTTGGCTGATGTCATGATCGATGACAGGTTTCGCCGCAGTGGTTTCCAAAAGTCATGTTCATTTCGGGGCAATTTTTTGGGGGGGATCCAAGGGATCTCAAGGCAAGACGTCCAGGCACTACAGGTGATGTGGAGGGTTTCTGGATGCTGAGCTGCGGTTGTTTCTAGTCTCAAAAAGGTACTGTAATCGCTTGTGAGGGCACAAACACTGATTTACACCCATGGTGACAATCTATTCACCGGTTCTAGCCGCACTTGTCCTAAATATCCTAAATGCTATAATTAGTGTTGATGCAAGAATTATGCCAGCAATTCTTGAGGGTTGAAATCTTCAATCTCAAAGACAAGTCTACACCCGACTGTGAATCTGCCACGCAGGCAGCTGGGCCCAAAGTGGCACGGCAGAAGGCGGCTGGGACCGTGGCTCCTGCAGTAGTTGGTTGATAGATAGACACTGAACAAGCTGCATTTTCCATCCCTGATACTTATGCTAGTCATCAACCAACTTAGCAAACTGGGTGCTGGCACCCTGTGAGGGAAGAGGATCAGTTGAATTTGTTGTGAACTGCAACGTTCGATGCATTGCTGTTGTGGAAGCAGATTCTGTGACGGTCCCTGCTTTGCGTTTCCACGACTATGCTGGGGTGCCACTGCAACCTACCGACGGGAAATGGAAGCCTTCATCAGCAACTGGGGCAGCCCCCCAAGCCGTCAGGCCGGAGCGCTCCATCGATGATGCTGTTTGTCGGAAGCCTCAGCTTCCGCATGGTGGGTGGCACCCCCCGCGGGTGCTTCTAGGTCACCTGGTTCCTCAAGGATACGCATGGAATGGGATGATCTACCCACCAGGAAAACCGATAGATCTGACCTGGATGCATTTCGCGGTAGGTGTTTGCTTGGTAAATCTTCGGATGAGGAAGGCAGGTGGCCCAAGCCACGGAGAAACAAGTTGGAACCTCATCTGTTTGGCGAGCGAGAACTCTTGTCGCGAATGGTGAAGAAAAGTTCCTTCTTTCAACCTGAGCGCTTGTTGGTTGATATGGGTGGTTCTCAAGTCGTAGGGGTACCCCCAGTGATCATCCAGCTTCTTAACCATTCGGTGGTTTCTCAAAATAGGTAACCCTCACTTATCATCTATTAGAAACCATTTTCAGCAATAAGCCAACCATTTTTTGGGGTCCTCTATATCGAGAAACCATCATGCTTATCAATATAGCAGTGGGTCAATACCCGTACCCTTGCTGTACAATCATCAACCTAGTGCCCAATGAGCTGACAGCAGGGCTTCAGAAACCACACTATTTAAATTGAACGTAATAAACCAACCACTTTACTTGGTATCGGTAAATATCTCCTATCAAGTGTTATTAACCCCCTGTTAGTAACCATTGGCCACGTGAATAAACCATGATAAACCATTATTATAGTCAATAAACCATTGCGATAGTTAGTAACCATCCATAACTTTAAGTTGGTATATCCCTTATTATTGCTCATCCTGTGTTAAGAACCATGGTTAACCACAACTGCTAGTGATAAACCCAGCATTTCTTCGTTGATCTCCTCCTTGGGGGTGCCAAGGCAGAATCGATCTCAAGCATTCCGAGGGCTGTGGAGGCGCCCCAGGGGGTGAGCAACGACAAGATGTGATCATCAATGGGTGTTGTTATATCCATGCATAGGTTAAGCGATATATAGGTGAAGTAGTATTGACAAGGTCAGATCATGATTTTCATCAATGGTTGCTATGATCAATAGGTTTTGGTATAGAGGTGAAAACAAGATACTATACCATACCATACCATACCATGCTATATTATACTATGCCATACCTACTAACTATACTCTACTCTACTCTACTATACTGTACTGTACTATACTTGTTACTACATGAACCTACTATGTACAAGGCCGTTACTAGTCGTGGCACCACTGGAAGCTGCTGGCTGGCGCCTCTGAGGTTTCGGGGGAAGCCTTGGGCATCCGTGTCTTGTCCAAGGGAATCGGCGGAGCCAACCACGGAGGGTTGGAATGGTCAGAGTCATAGTTATCATGAGTTATCATAGGTATCTATCAGTTCTTACTATTAGTTATGATAATTGTGACTATGACTAAATATGACTTATTATAATTCTTTACAGTTGTCAATAGTAGGCAGAATCAAGAATTCCATTATGAGTGTAGTTGTACTTATCATACTTATCCATCCACAATGGTAAAATGATGGAAAAGTAAGGATTCGCTTAGTGGTTTCTTTGATTTATTTCGGAACCCCACAAAGGCTTGGTTTGTTGCTAGAAATGGTTGTATAAAGGATGACAACTGGAGGGTCCCCTATTTTGAGAAACCACCAGTTATCTATCAATAGTTGCCTTGATTATAGTTCGATAGTGATCTAGTGAAGTATCGTTGTTATGATCAGTCGTCTTTGTTATGATGATTCTTAGAGTGGTTCATACAGTGTTTATGAGCCAATGGCAATTACAAAGTCAAAAACACAGCTGTAGCTTATCATCTGTATGCAATCACTACACAACCCATCAATGGTCGCCATTGCGACGATAACAGTTATAGTGGTCATGATGATTGCAAGGGTCATGGCGGTTGCAACCAGCTGATTTTGACCGTACATGCTTACCTACAATGACGTAATCATTATGATACTAGTAATGGTGAAAGTCATCATGCAGTATCACTGTAGATGACAGCAGTTGTCAGTGATGTTGTAACGAGCGATATTATGAGCGGTCATTGAATAGGCAGCCTGTTGCTCATAAGCAGATAGTTGTTGCCTATGAACAGTCATGTCATCAGTGGCCAGTAGTGTGGTTGTTTCTCAAAATAGGGCACCCCCTAAATCAATGGATGATTGCTATAAATGATTCATCAACTGGATGATTTCGGGCCGCGCCTATTTTGAGGAACCACTAGAGTCATCTATCAAGAATGGCTAGTTAAAAGTAACAAGTAGCAATCAACCATCCATTTTTTGGGGTACCCCGAGCTGGCTTAAGTGGCACCACCATCTCCCATGGTTCCCTGGTACCAGCTTGAGGCCTGGCCACTGCGGCCACAGCCTGGAACTTCGCAGAGGAAGACGTGGTGCCATGGGGCAGTTCGTTTCGAATGGGGAGTTTTCCCCCCAGTTGGAGGTGGTTTGTTGCTATAAATTTTATAATGGGTGTTTCTCAAGTCATAGGGGTACCCCTAAATCATCCATTACTAGTCATTTATAGTAATAAACCCATCATTTTTGGGGGTCCCCTATTTTAAGAAACCACCAAATGGGTGTTTCTCAAGTCATAGGGGACCTCCAAAATGGGTGGTTTCTTACTATGACCAAAAGTGGATGAATTCGGGGTATCCGTATTTTGAGAAACACCTAAATGACCAATGATCTGGATGATTTAGGGGTACCCGATATGACTTGAGAAACAGCCAAATGGTGGTTTGCATGGGAAAAGCAACAAGGATATCCGAGAACGGCATGGTTTCAGGCCAAGGAAACCTAATGATTCAGCCAGAATCATAGGTACAGCGGATTTTTCTTAGATCCTATTTGATGTTTCAAACCAATGCTGATCTCAACATATGCTCTGAAGCGTTGAACCAGAGCGTATGAAACACCTGCTTTTGATAAGTGAGCAAAGCCAGCATGAACTACCAAATTTCATGCATGATGCATTGCAAAGAGTTTTTGTGATTGCTATTTGACGCTAGAGACTGTACAGATATGGAGGTTTTCTCAAAATAGGGAGCCCCCCAAAATTCGTTGGCTCATTAGTGTAAATGACTAATGTTACTGAAGATGATTCAGGAGTCCCCTATTTTGAGAAACAGCCGTATGTGTTTCAGGTTTGTAATCTGTGAGATACGAAACGTAAAAGATGATGTACGTCTCACTTAATGCCATGTGGTCACTTCGCCGACCATCGACAGTGGCGGAGCGCTAATAGATCTCCTTTCAGCTTCCAAGCGCATTTTCTGTGGAGCTTCTAACGGAGCCAACAGATTCTCAGACTACCTGGTGGTTGGGGCCATTCGGAGCCAGGAGTATCCATCTATCCTCAGGGGGAACGGTGGTGCCTATTGGTGGTTGCCGGTGATGCGGAAGAGCCAGGTGCTGTCGTTGGGTCTCCCCGCTGGAGAAAACACCTCCCTGTTCGATGCAGTCGAGGTGGTGTGGGATCGGCTGCAAGAAAATTGGGGCACGATCACGTGACCCTGGTCCTTGAGTGACGACTTGCAACCCATATTGATGGTTTCTTAAAATAGGGAAATCCCAAAAATGGTTGGTTTATTACTATAAAATGACTACTATTGAGGGGTAATGCCTACTAATGGATGATTGGGGGGGGGTACCCCAATTCTGAGAAACACCCGTATCAGCATGGTTGGTCACCATGATCAATCCCGATAACCATGGCCTTGTGGCAGGCGCCCTTGGCTGCCGGAAGTCGAATCGAGATTGCGCCCTGTGAATCTGTCTGGGTGGCTTGGTCAGTGGCATGGGGCGAGCTGGATCACCACCATATGGCGAGCTGGGTCAAGCAGTTAAGTGGAATGGGAGCGTGGACTGGGACTGAATTTGTCGCTGTGATGAAGGCAACAGATAAATGTCAAAGCGAAAGATGGAGAAAAAAATATGCCCCAGCAAAGACGCCGGAAGATTAGAACATCAAGCACGGGAGAGTTGCAACACATGAACGAATACAGAAACGTTTTGCAGAAAACAGATAGATAGAACTATTGACTATTGATTTTCCAGGCTCAGAGATTGGAGAAAAAAGCATATGCATGTGCACGAAGACTAGCACCTGCCACACAAAAGGCACTTCTGAGGACATAGGTGTATATATCCATACATAGATTTATTCACATTGACAGGCAGATAGACTGATAGATAGCTAGCTAGTCAGATAGCTAGTCAGGCAGCGAAAATACACCTTTGTATTTGTGTATGCATTCCATTTTTCAGAACATGTATATCTACACCAAAAGCATGTCCAAGGACCAATCGGTATCATCAGCAAAACGCTTGAGCTGAGCTGAGGATTTCTGGTCCGCCCTGGAGTCCACTGAAGCTTCAGTGGTTTTCTTGGATGCTAAGTCAGCCACTGAGCTTCCCAGGGTTCATGGTGGACGACTGGCTTTCATGTTTTGTTAAAGCACGCAACATGGCGCCAGGTGATCCAAGTCAAAGTGTTCTGATATGTTTGATTCCGTGAGTTTCGACGCATTACGGTAGCCCAGCTAGATTGATGCATTCACAGGATCAGTCGAGAAAACCTCGTTTGAATCTCTTCATATTGATTGGCAAGGAGGTATCGCAACTAGTAAATTCGGATGAGTTCAATCAGATCAGGTAGTATGAGCAAACGCCGAACCAATCACCGAACGAACCAGTTGTAGTTGGCATATCCTTATTATTGATTTATAGTTGGTTATTCATGTTTATCAATTATATAAGTATCATTCAACCACCATTCAACCACCATTCAAACCAACCATTCAACCATCATTTCACCTCCATTGAATCAACCGACCCACCAACTCAGGTGGTGTTGGGCGGTGGTTCACAGCTACGAATCCTTGGCCACCAGCGTGAGACAAAACCTGGAAGCACGGGCTCGCAATCGGTGCGCCGGCAACCCGAGCGGGGGGTCAAAACCCAGCTGATGTTGTTGGTTGTTACATAAAACTGGTTCTCTGAAGATTTACCTATGATTTACGAGTGATCAACTTCTTCTTCTTCTTCTTCTTGTTGTTGTTGTTGTTGTTGTTGTTGTTGTTGTTGTTGTTGTTGTTGTTGTTGTTGTTGTTGCTGCTGCTGCTGCTGCTGCTGTTGTTGTTGTTGTTGTTGCCGTTGCTGTTGCTGCTGCTCTTGTTGTCGTTGTTGTGGCTGCACAGCCAGCATGTGACAGCAACAGGATCAACACGCACACAATGGTTTTGAACCAGCGGGTGGTTACTTATTCATGATCGCGGGATTATTGAGAAGTTAAAGTATCATCAGCCATGAATACAAGGGTAATTAAATCGGAGAGATATTTTTTAGTCAACGGAGCGGTGGCTAAGCGCTTTTCGGATGCTAAGGCCATGACAGGTTGGGAGACAGCTGGCAGTGTCTTATTTTGAATGCTTAACGGTAATACCAACCTGTTTGTTTATTAGTTAGTACACACAAAAATGCTATGTTATCATAGTTTTTTGTGTTACACCAGATTTTATCATCATAAATAGTTATATGTATATACGATAAATTGTCATTAATGTTAATGTCATCATAAATGTTATATGTATACACCCAAAAATATGTGATGATCAAACATGCATGAACCAAGTGATAATACACGATCAAACATAATATGTATACATAAAAAGTTATATGTAATAACACCAGATCATATGTATTTTATCATGTTACACCAGATTTTTTATCGCTTGTCCACCAAAAAACACAACCCAAGTGATGATCAAAAACCAGTGGCCTGGAGGCCTTGCCGCTTGGTTGTGGCTTTGGCACCTGCCGGAACCGTGCTCTCCGAGGTGCACAGTAAGGGGTGGATGGGGTGGGTGGGCACGTGCGCCATGGAACCGTTGGCCAAGGTGAATGGGTCATCATCCCCTATGGTGAAGCGTTAATGTAGCTATGGGTCAATATAAACCAGCCAACTAATGGGGGACAATAACCAACAACAATAGAGAAAATTATGGTTAATGATAGGGGAACCAGGGGTACAGGGTTTTGACCCACAGCCATGCTGGTGAATGGTGATTGCTAACCATCAAAGGGGATGATGTACACTCTCGTAAACTCACCTGGTTGCGAACATCCGGCATTTATAATGGTTTACCTATGTTTTTTTTAGCTTGCAGGCTAATTTGCCAGGGTACCAACATGATCAATGGTTGCCAATGGTGATGAATGGTGTTTTCAATGGTAAAATAAGGTTGGTAACATTGAAATCATGAAGTATTCAGAATGATAGTGACCAATGTTTCACTCATAGTCAATCAGCTTGGATGTTTAGTATTGTTTGATAATAGTTGGAAGTAACTCCAAGTGATAGTAAACAGTGGCTGGATGATGGTTCCCCACATACGGACGAACTGTTGGTACGAACTGCCTGAGAGACGCTGTTGGCTGCGATATCACTGCAAGCGCCCAACTGCGAAGCTGTTGGGAATGATGGGTTCTTCTTGGGTGAGGAATTTGAAACACAGGCCTTCTTTGGGTGATGACCACTGTTATTCTGTATTCTTGAGTCTCAAAGGCTTTGAAACAAATCCTTGGTGGTGATGATTTTTCCACCAGTAGCAATTCAATCATCCAAGCCCCATCTTGAACCGCAACTGGGGGCTTCCTTCCGGCAAATACCGAACAATCATAGTGAGAAACCTCATCTGCATCATCACCACCATCATCAAAGCTTACCGTTCTCATCACCATGAGCATCATCACTGCCGATCCTGTGTATGCTTAGATTCCTATGCTGCGATTTTCTCAACCAACCCGTGGTGCCCCATGTGGCTTCGGCTTTGCCAGGAGTTGGCAGAGCGATGGCAGGAGATCTTCAACTGTCCATTGACCTGGCATTTCTCTTGTGCTGAGGAGCAGCGGACGCTGGGTGCGTTGTGGTTGTACACTTGTGATGGTGGTTGGAGGTGGTTGTGGTTCTGGTGGTTCTTGTTGTGGTTGTCGCGGTTGTCGCGGTTGTCGTGGTTGTCGCGGTTGTCGGCATTCGGCCCTCTCTCATTTGGAAACGGCAGCTGTTTTTTCGGCCTTTATGCCAAAGTTTAAGACTCCATGGTGCTCACGCAAGAAAGTCCACATGCAGCAATTGTTCTGCGAGCCACTGGATGAATCACACCCACGGGCAAACCACAAGAGCACAATAAAAGCTTGGGGATATACAACACCCGCGCACCACCGATCACCAAGAACTACAGCTGTTGGCCGTGAATTGAGTGTCATGTCGCTGCAGCACTGGCTTCCATTGCTATCGGCACCTTGGCCATGGGAGGTCTTGAGATTTCGAGAGGTGAGAAATCAGCTTTGGGTTGTGTAGGATATGATTTCCCCAGTACTTAGAACAAAATGACCAATTTTTAGCTGGGATAGTGCTGGTGGGGGTACCAGGATAGCCCTGAAGTCTTCGGAAATTCTCGAAGCTCTCCTTGGGTATTCGTGTCATAGTGGCTGCCCGAACACAGGTGGTAAAGCGACACGAAGAGATACGAAGATACATATGATGCGTCCATATCCATAAAGATTTCTTCAGATTCGCTTACAAACGCATGTTGCCAATGGTCGATCTAGTCCATGGGTGGGCTCACGGATTTCGCAGGTGAATTACTGCTCCAACAGGCCCTAACAGTGGCAATGTTTTTTCCGCTGTGGCCAACTCACCAAGCTGATTGGCATGGTGAGTGATGATGCTTCCTAGAGATGGCTGATATCTGATTCAAATGGAGACCTGTAGTCCTTCCTCTAAATGGTTGATTTGTACCTGAATGCTACCTGGGAATGATGATGATGGTGATGATGATGATGATGGTGGTGGTGGTGGTGATGATGATGATGATGATGACAACGCTATGAATCCTTGTTATTCCATTTTCCCATTTTGAACCCACCATGATTCTCCCACTGCGAGCCGTTCCTATCCCAGACCATCTGCAAAAACAACGATCATCAGGGTAAACATCAAAGAATCTCGAAGAAATTCATGATGATCATCATCCCAAGCATAGCCTTAACCATCCCATCATACCAGCCATTACCAGCTTTAACCCCTAGGGATCCCCCTTGGGCCCCAGGGATCCCAGAGGTTCTGCTGGCTGCAGCCGAGCAGCTTCAGCTGGGATCCAGGGCGCTGCCCAGCCTTGGGGCGGAAGTGCCCAAGGCGCGGTTTGGTGAACGGAAACAGATCAGGCAGATTTGGTTGTGGGTCAAGCAGTTAACCAACCAACTTCTGGAGGATGATAACCAACAAAGCTATAGGGAAAACACTGGTTAATGATGGAAAACGAGGGGTATGGATTTAAATATTGTTGATTGTAGTGTATAATCTGTAAATACTGTAGCTATTTATGCAATGGATGATCTGCAAATAGCTATATCACTGTAGTGATATCATCTGGACATGTTGATTATAGCGTATTATTTGTAAGTAGCTGTATATAATCTGGAAATAGCTATAGCATCACCAAGATCATACAACGGATGTAAGATCATCCAGGCCAGGGCGGCTTCAGTTTCATTGACCAACTTCCATTCGCTGAGGGGAGTGCCATTGCTCTGTTTTGTTGGAGGATGACGGATCATGAATCACTGGTTGGGTGCTGTTTGTCAGTGTTGCGATTGTAGCGAGGCAGTTTTTGGGTGCTTGGTGATGGTGAATCATAATGGCATCATCACACACCTATGCATCTTGAGGTGCACCGTTCGTCATTTGGGACGATGGATTTATGGAGAAACCATCCGAAACCATCTGAAACGGCCCCCGGTGCTCCAGCAATGCCATGCGGTGCACCGGGCGAGCCGCAGTGAGTGAAACCCGGGTGAATGTAACCAGTTGTGCAGTGGACATGGCAGGTCAAAATTTGCCACATGGGACCAGCTGTCGGGGTTGCTTCGCCATCGCTGTTGGTCGGTTGGAACATGTTGGAACAGCCAACTGCCCACGTTTGGCCAGGCTCCTGTGCTTCGATCCCATGCGGGACTTCTGAATTGCACCCTCAGGCCTAGCCACCGATCCAGGTGACGGAATTAGCAATGTTCTTTATCAGAGTCTCGTTTTAAATGCAAGTTTTGCTACTGCTTGTCAACTATTAAAGAGTCTGATAAGAAGCTGCAAACCAGATCTCAATGGTTGGATTCTCACATCGGTTTCTCAGAGTGGCTTCTGGCAGCCCAGAAAAGAAAGTGGTCGAATTGGCAAATCATTTTCTTTGCAGAGAGGTAATCAGAGGATATCAGAGATACATTGAAAACAGATAGGTTGTTTTGGCCATCTTTTTTTAGGGGTTCTGCTTTTGATGGACTCAGCCGGCTTCAATTGGTTTGCTCTGTGCCTCCCTTGACGTTTCACGATCGATTGCGGTGGCCTGAACGAAGATTGGATGGGTAACATTTTGATCATCAACAAGTGTTAGGGTTTTAGCAGCGACTGGCACCAATCGGTAATGCTGGGTAGCAGCTCATACTGGTTAGTTCGTCTTTGTTCGGGAAAGCCCGGTAATGTCACGGGCAGGTGGCGGAACGCAGAGCACCAACAGATTAGCGCTGTTGAGGACCCTATTCATCAACTCGCTTAAGCCTTATGAAGCCAAAAACTCACCGTTGTGCACGGTTGTAAACCATTCCCAAACATTATGAAGAATTCTTTATCCGTCTCAAGCCTATCAACTTTGCCTATCAAAACTTCCCCACTTTTGCTGCAAGCTCAGCAGATGTTTGAGCCGCCCAGGCTCAAGCCTACTCGCTTCGTTGGAGTCAACAAAAGTGGTCGCCTTAGGAAGTGACCAGTGGGACCGACACGGGAGGAGGAGGGCCCGTAGGCGCCACGGTAACGGCACAGCTTGATAGATGTTCCGAGGGATAGAAATCCTGGAGAGCCAATTCCTTGCAGAACCACCAGAGATTTGGCTCAAGATGGGGCTCCCAGATTTGGTGGCTGGGAAGTCGATTTGCTCGTGGCATCGTTCCCAGGTTATGGTGGTTCTACCAACATACCCCGCAGTGGAAATCGAATCAGGATGGGCCCCAGCAACAAGCTGCGTGTCGTTTCATTCCTGCGTAGCCTTTGGTATCCTTGGGTGGATCATTGCTTCTTCCTTTCAACTTTCTATGTTGCTTGAGGCCCTCCCAAGCGCCCTTTTAACTGCGGGCATCCTAATTGGAGTAGCCCAAAACGGTCACGCATGAGCAGAAATCAATTAGTGGATAGTTATTATTGGCAAGGATGGTGGACCCACATGGTATGTCCCAACCAATTTCATGAGCTTACACGAGCTGGTGTTACTGGCGTTGAACAAGATAGCGCAGGGTGAGCTAAGATCAGAGCTGGCAATACTCTTGAACACCCTATAAACATGTATAAACAGTTTAGTTTTAAGGTCACCTCCTATTCACCTCCTATAAACATCTATGAACTCCCCAAAAAACCAAGAGATGTCCCACATCACCATGGTTTCTGGGAGGTGTTTCACAGATTTGTTCGCTGGGTCCAAGGTTTTGTGACTCGCGTGTACAATGACATGATGCCTGGGCCTACCATCATGGTGCAGCCAGGGGACAGGCAAGTGTGGCTGCCTGATGGGCTACAAGCTTGGTCTGTGACCACAACAACAAGGAGGTGTGTCGATATGTGTATATGCATATGTACAAACATGTATACACGAACGTAGCATGCTTGATCATGATATACAAATTGTCCAGAGGCTTCCTATTGCTGAAGATTTGCTTCGAATCTACACACATAATTGGCAAACAATGACAAATTCACAAGGCTCGCATGACATATATAATCAAATTGCTGTTCGTAGTATTCCTCAATGGGCTAGTGATCATGTACTCGTCGTGGGGATCATGTCCACATTATAGAAAAGACAAGCGCCACCATACTCATTGTTATACCAACCTTGCACATGGATTGAAAGGATTGTGCCGGTTGTTAGAAAAACGATTAGAACAATGCTTAATGATGATTAGTAGATAGAATAGTTGATTAGCAATTGCAATTGAAGATTTAAGAATAGCCGGTTGGTGGTTTCAAACATTTTTTCATTTTCCCTCATAATCATTAACAAATGGTTGGTTGATATTTTTCCTAGCGGTTTAAACCACCCACCAGATAGTTCTTGCTACCATACTTCCCGGTGCCAAGTGTTCTCCGCCAGACTGCTGGTGAATCTGATGAACGACTTAGAGGCGTTGGCGTTCCCGGGATTTCATCAGCAGGGCTGCGATAGGGGATGCCACATATGTAGAGCATCAAGATACGATTTTTTCATTGCAGGATGTTATTTATAAAACGTGTATTGTATGTAAATTCATTTCTACATCACTTTGAGGAGTAGAACCAACCACGGTATCATAGATTAATGTAGAACATGTGCAGAAGCAACAAGGAAAGGGGTTGTGGCTTCTGCGCCAGTTGCCAAGTGGACCAGAAGTAAGCGCGGAAGCCCAGATGCAGTTTCGGATTGCCTGTATCCAGGATGATCACGCTGTGAACTGGGAGCAGAGCTGAAGATATTTGTGTTTCTGGATGTTACGTGTGAGACAGACGGCCCCTTGTGTTGCACTGCAAAGGTAACAACTACCAATTGCCCAACACTACGAACCTTCACGTGCATGGTGGGGGGCCTGGTGACCTGTTTGGCGGACCTGACTTCCTCACGTTCCAGCGATGCTTGTCAACGCTGATCAACTACATTTAGCAAGCAAAACTATCACCTCAAAAACACTTATCAACCATCACTCAACCATAAGTCAACACAGGTAAGTAACCATCATCACTGGCCACGAACCATGACTGTCGTCACCGCTGTCAGGGCTGCATGTATCGCCTTCGGCCCCCGCGGACGAAGTCTTTTTCACCATCGTGGAGCCGAAGCAATCAAGCCTGTGACCTGCCACCATCAGCGGCAGGGGTGAAGCAATCCTGAGAAATATAGTTGCCAGCGGTGATGGTGTATGATTAGAAAGAGTTGTAATACTCACTCAATGGTTTAAAGTTGGTAACGGTATATCAACTAAGAAATGGCTAATAATGATTAACCACCTATTGCTAGAAATGGTTATAGCTTCTTTAACCATCTAGCCATTAACCTTTTGCATGTAGCTACCACATTAAATAGTAGGTTGAATGCCTCGCTGTTAATGCATCAGCGTGGTGGCAATGAAGCACCAATGATTAACCAGCAATGATGCTTAACAATGTTTATGAGTGGTTAATTCAGAAAGTTCACCATGACCAACCATCAGCATCAACATCAACACTAAGAACAAGAAGCAATGAGAGAGAGAGAGAGACACCAGGGCAATGACAACTAGGCCCATGACTGCAAGAACATTAACAGCCAGAGCAACATGGTTTGCACAAGTGGCTTTGGGATAGGATCAGTGGATGGATACTCATACGGATGTAGTTTCACACTATTGTCTTCATGACCGCAACATTGATGAGAAACAGGGAACTGCTGCCATGTCATGCCTACATTGGAAGGTTGCATTGCAACCCCTGTGAGCTTTGCTTACCACTGTTGAATATGGGATCTTACAACCAATAATAGTACATGAATATATGAATCTTTAGGTTGGAGGCTGTCACACGATTCAGGAAATTCTTCTCATTTCCTGAAACGGCCACATCCGTTTTTGGAAGCTGCTCGTGCATCTTATATTGCTTCACGGCGCAATCTCCCATCATCTTGGGGTTCCCCTCAAGACACGCCGTCGTTCAAACTGCTTTTTCTGAAGCTAAACGACAGAATTGATCATTTTAATCACAGCCAAATTACATTCCTAAGTTCCTGACTTTTCGGGGTCTCGTCTCCCCAAAACACACGGATCAACGGGAGATCATTCTCCAGCTGGCCAGGTACGACTACAAGATCCGGTCAGACCACTCGCCGGGCATCTATTGGGCACATCCTCATCATCATGGCTCCACTGTGCTCGGCCTGCGAACCACTGCGGCAGTGGGTGATTCCCAAACCGTAATCCCGAAGCAAAACAAGCCACCTATTTCCCAACCATATAACGAACCACCTATTTTCATTAAGAATCCATATGCCATTGATACCATTGATGCCACTGATGCCACTGATGCCACTGATGCCATTGATGATAGCCCCATGGATCCCCTCCTCAGCTTCGCTGAACTCAGGTGTTGCAAGGCGGCGCAGGCGCGGCCTCGGCGCTGGTGGTGGCGGATCCGCCAGGCGAGGTTGATCCGCCGGGCACAGTGCCTGCGGAAAGGTTGGGGTTGGTTGGTTGGATGGATGGATGGATGGATGGATGGATGGATGGATGGATTTTTGGATGGTGGTGATGGATGGAGTTTCTGATGCTTTCTGGATTTTTTGGATGTTTTTTTTAAACAATGCTATTAAAAAAGATGAAGAGAAAAGATCATTGGATACATCTTAGTTGAGGATTTGCCGGTGTTGATTGGTTTTTGAGGGACTGGGAGTGTAGAGGGTTGTGTGATTGGTTGACTTTTTTTGTAGTTGGGGTTGCGGAGAAGCAATAGTTACTTTGGGATTTTTTGGGCAAGCAACTCAGGATGTGAGAAGTTGAGCATTCCAGGGGCATTGTGAACTTCCTGGTGAACTTACCATGGGTATGTTGGGGATGGACGATGGTTGTCGATTGCCGTGGTGCAACAGCAAGACAAGGGGGATCTCCAGTTCAGACTCTGACAATAGCAAAGCATCATTTGGGTCACAGGGAAATCAAGAGGTTGCAAAAAATACAGAAAATGCGAATGGTTGTTGTTGTTGTTGTTGTTGTTGTTGTGGTTGTGGTTGTGGTTGTGGTTGTGGTTGTGGTTGTGGTTGTGGTTGTTGTTGTTGTTGTTGTTGTTGTTGTTGTTGTTGTTGTTGTTGTACAAGTATATCCAGCTATAGTTTCAAAAGCTTTGAGATGAGCTTGGATCTGAAGCTTGGAATTCGATCACCGATACATGGATGTCTATCGCTCAATCTGCATGGGTTTGAGAATTCCAATGTTTGGCATTGGAAAATGTTGAGAAACAGAGGTTTTGGTTCTTCCTTCGCATATCCTCGTTTAACCGACTCATCTTGTTGTTGCCTTATGATCATTGATGAACTCCGGATGTTTGGTCGTTTTCTCTGAGACCTGTTCAGGCTTCTTGTCGGAGCAATTGCAAAAGATGCCCGATCACATCTTGATGTTGCAGAACCTTGGCTGCCAGTGGTTCTGTTATTGTTCAATTCTTTCTTGTTCCATTTGTTCGGTTTTCGAATTCGCATTTCTTTATTCACTTTATTCTGTCCTTGCAACAGGGGCTTACCTTTGACTGTAGTCCATCAATGTCAACTGGTTGGTTGTTCTATCCAGGGCACTACCGGTTATTCTTGCCCGGTTTAAAGATGGAGTTCATCCAGGGGGGGTTCATCCATCCTCAGAAGCCTTAGGAGCTAAGCAGGTTGAGGATGTCACTGGCAGAGGTTCCTCGCAACTTCTCCGCGATTGCGAGGAATCTTCCGTTTGCTCTGCTGGAAAAGGCCGCCACAGCCTCACAAGACGAGCTCTTCCAGAGCGACAGCCCACAGGAGACCGACCAAGTATTCGGTGTCCAATTGCCTGGCGCTGGGTCGTTTTTTTTGTTGGTTGCCCTGTGTCAATAAGCATGGTGAACCTCGATGAACCCATGAAGCAGGGTCGGATTTCGACCCAGAAATGTTTTTTCAGGGCATTTGCCTGCTGAATCCCAATACCCTGGTCCAACTGAACACCAGATCCATGGGAAGGTACTGACAGCAAGGGGCCATGACTTGGGCTACCTGCAGACACCACTCCTTGCCTGGACATTTCTGGGAAATCCAAACCGCTTAATTTCAGGATCTCATGATGGGTGGTAAATCCTATGCTTCATAATTGCTGGCAATTGGTAGGAATGGCTGATAGTGTTGAGAATGACGGCGCTTACTTAATCCTACTGAGTGTTGATCAGTTGAAACATCCATGTTGAACATCAATGCTGACGAAGGCTCGCGCTGCAGGACCTGTGGTTGGTGAATGGCGCAGAGCAACCCACGTTGACGGTGAAAACCACCGAATGGCATCGTCTGCGCCTGGTCATGGCCGGGGTTTCGACGTGGCTCTACCTGAGCTTCGGTGATTGTGAGGTCGGGGTTGGGGTCGCCCGAGGAGAAACCTCGGCAGGTTTGGGTGGGCAGTAAGAACGATCATATTGGTGCGTGGGGGCAGTGGGAGGTTGGAATTCAAAGATGGCGGAAAGAAATTTGGGAGCAACCATCATGGACCATCACATCATTCGCCACTGCCGCTGGTTGTAGGCGTTTTGAAACGTAGCTGGAACACGTGAAACTTGACCAGATTTCTCCCTCTTGCGGGACTTCGACTTGTGCCAGCACCATTGTACTGCTAGGTAGCTGATTTGCATCTTTGTTTTAAAATCTCATGTTCTTCTAGGCTCTAAACAAAAAATCTAGGAGGAACAGAGGACTGGTAGCACATTTGTTCTCGTAAACACGGTTTGGCAAAAAGGGTTCACCTGATCCATGCACGTCAGACACCCGTCATGGTCCTCTTTCCATCCCGTGGTTTGTGGTGCATCTGACAATTTCATTGATGATAATTTCTTCACTTTGGTTCCCTCGACTTAAAACTTTACCCCCCAAATTCAAGTGGTTACGGGAGCCGGCAGTTCTGTCTGATACTTGCCTTGACACATTCCTTGGCTTCTTTCCTGCAACTTCCAACGAGTCGCCCTCCCATTGTTCATTAGATATACCTCCAGAGTTTGTTTCTATTGTGTTTACGCAGGATGTTTGTTTTTTTTTTTTTTGCACTATATGGCATTTTTTCGATTTGTTGGTTTGTATCATGCTGATTTGGGTACTGAAAACATTTCATGATTCAGATCTTGGTGGAGTTGTTACATTCCCATGGCCCTAGCATTGGTAAATGCCTGCTACAGTAGTGATGTCTCCATGGAAGAACAAAACATCGGAAGATTTCTATTTCAACAGTCATGATTTGTTTGAGTTGGATTCTTCGATCTTGCATTCTCTCCACCACGCCATATGATGGGCCAAATGTAAGTATAGGTCCCCAACTGGTTTTCGTTGGAGAACACATAACCAGTAGTAGCTGAGGCATATCACTGGCAGTGACCTGATAGTCACTCGTTTCTCCATCCATTCCACTTCTAGTTGACTCTTCGCCGGCCAAGTCCAAGGGTGGCCCACGACTTTTCTCCGTGGGTCCCGCTGGTCGGCAGCTGGTGGTAGCTGGTAGCAGCTGGCTGGTGAAGCGGCTGCAGGTGGCGCTCTTGGCCAAGGACGGCATCTACGTGGACGACTTCCCTCGCTGGATCCAGCACGTGTCGCTGCCTCCTGGTGGTCGCTCCGAGCTGGTGCTGCGCTGCCCTGGGCCCAAGGAGCACCAGGTCATGTCGTCCGCCAGCCCGGGGCAAGGCGGGGCACGGCTGGGGCTTGGGGAGGTCCCTGGTCTCAACTCGCTTGGTGGCAACCGTTGATGACCAGAATTTTCTTCAGATCATTGGTGACTGAGCCATGGAAACATCATCATGGGCCCAGCCTAGCGCCAGGAGTGGCTTCATACGTGGGGAACTTGTTCTCCATTCGATCCGTGGAAGCTGAGAAGATGGACTTCCTTGAAGCACTGATGCCATGGAGACCTGGCATTGCTGAAGGGTTGGGGTTGAGCGAACTCCCATGACGGAGTGTAGCTGCCAACCATATCTGTACAAGAAAATGTATCATTTTTTGGAGATGGAGTTGGGAAATTCATGGTTTTTGGAGATATTTGTGGGTAAACAGCATCCCAACATATTTGAGCAAGGAGGCTGAGGCACCACCACAAAATCATTAAATCATGGCACAGCAGCAAGGTGAGGCCTTGGATCTTCTCCCAAGTTGGTCCACCAAGCTCAAGCTGGCCCTCCAGCCCCAGGAAACCAGCGAGCAGGCCACAGTACTTGCAGGACTTGACCGGGCCGCTCACGGTTCCTGACTGCTCCTGCAAGACTCCCATGGGACTGGGCCACTGGGCTGAAGTTTGACATCCTTGAAAATGATGAACGACTACAGGGGGACCTTGTAAGCTGCTACTGCCAACCACAACCTGGTGATTTCCCCCCCAAGTCAGGCCTTGTAGTCACGGTTCAAAAGTACCATGAATTGATTATTGATGCATTAGTTATTGAGGCTTAGCAAACATCAATGAATCATTACTCACTACGACAAACCGTCAATGAAGCATTATTAACCATCAATGACGCATCATTTTACCATTGATGAACCATCGTGCACCAGTTCTGTTTGGGCAGCCCCACTTGTATGAGTCTTTCAAAGTGGGGACGCGCAAAGCTGGGTAGCTCCGCCCGAGCTCCATGCTGGGTTGTTCGTACTGCCACCTGGCTGTCCAGTTCATAAACCACCAGGGGTAGCTGGTGGTCTACCATTGAATACAGGAGGGTTTATTCACATTGATCTCCCATGAATGCTTATCAATAGGGAGATAGTCAACAACAGATGAAGAAAAAAATGCATGGTAGGTCCACGTCAAGAAACAGCTCATATGTGAAATTTGGGGTTCATAGCTGGATTTTCACGTTGAGAACAATGAAAACCATCGTATTCCAAGCATAGTTGATTGTTGTTTACTTTCCCTCTGCTGCTCCTGCTAACATCTACTAACAATCACCAATCATTTATCAACCAGTCATTAAGTATCATTAAGCACGCAGCTCTTTGAAGGAGACGCTTCGTGATCCTGTGGACACACTCATCACCCATTGGTTTTTTCCCGTAGGTTTTAGGCAATTGGGCCCCCGTGGCATCGTGAACAAACCCCTGCAGGCGAGCTCCGAGCTTATTTTTGAATGATAGAACTAAGCGTTAACGAACCAAACCATTGCCTAACCACTAGCTAAGCATTCACTCTCCATTGAAACCATCAAGTCAGTGTTGATTCTGGTTGAAAGTTGAAACCATTTATTATCTGTTAAAGCTTAAAACCATTAACTAACCACGCGTTACCCATTTAAAACTATTAAAGTTAGCAGTCCCCATTAATTAAAGTTCGTTAGTTACCCATTTTAAAGTTACCTTAAAATGGTAATTAAACCCCATTAGTTAATGTTACTGGTTACCCACTAGTTAAAGTTCATTAGTTACCCATTTAAAGTTACCGTTTAACCATTAATGGTTAACCATTAGTTACCCATTTAGTTCATTGCCCTTTAACCAGTGATTTAGTTAACTAGTTCACCATGAACACTAGTTAAAGTTCGCCTTTCATTGCCCATTCATTCCCCCTTCCGGATCCCAGGTGTTGCGGGCACCCGATCGGTGGATGGCCATCTCTTCGAGGGACCCAAGGACGGCCTAGGGAATCACCGGTGCGGTCGATATCCGCGAAGGGGGAATCAACGGCAATTCCCTTTGTGGATATATGGTGGTTTCTGAAAATAGAGGTACCTAAAAGTGGTTGGTTGATTACTAGGAATGATTACTAATAGATGATTTGGGGGGTCGCCTATTTTGAGAAACGCCCATACAACAAGAAGGATTCGTAACAACCATTCCACTGGTAATCCGGGGGTAGAAAAACATGGGTAAAAAATCTGGGGCCAAAGCTACAGGAAATCGCAAGTCGGGATTCCCAAAATCGCTTTTTGATGATTGAGATTTTGGGCCTCAAATCCTCGACGATCGGGCATCAACTATTCACATATGATTTCTATTCTTATCAACAACATGAAGTCATTATTGGCCACTATTAATGAAACATTATAAAATCAATTTGTCTAATGACTCACGATTAAATCCCTATGATTACCTATAGACAATTCCCCATCAAATCCCTATGATTCCCTTTAATTTTCCAGAGTATCACCATAAGATTCCATATATTATCACCATAAGATTCCATCATCACCACAAGATTCCATATATTACAAAAACACAATTCAATATTACCTATAGTTCGTTCCCCGGAACCCAAGCCCATTCTGATCACCCGAGTTTCCCGTGACGCCAGGAGTATCTACACCAATGGCCTCGCGACTCAGTGGTGCAACGGGAACTCTCCGGCATCAACAAGCACAGCCTCTTGGCACCGAAGCCGGTTGTGAAGCAACGTGGCTAGGAAACCATGGCTTGTGGAACCGCGGCTGGTTTAACATGATGGTTGATGATGGTTGAGGATGTTGAACTAACTATAAAACAAACATTTTCAAAACATAGAAGCACATCCCATGTTTGAGCATTGTCCGAAGCGTCTCATTGCTTGACATCCGAAGCACCAAGACGAAAATTGCCGGAGTTCCATGCCTTTGCTTTGGTGGGGTAACTTTTTAGACATCTTGATGGGAAGAATTCTAAGGGGAAGGCATGTCTCTGGCCATGTTGGGTGGTTTCATTTGGTGGGTGTAGCCATTGTAAAATAACCAGCTGATGCTTAGCCATCGCAAGCTGCTGCTGATTCGTGGGCTCGTTTATTGACTCATTCTCCGTGATGAACCATCCAAGCATCATCCAGATGACTGGAAAAAAAACAACGCTCCGTAGCACCACTTGGATAGACCGGATTGGCACATCGAAAAAGAGCCTTGGGTGAAAATGGGGGTAGCAATCGTTTTGAGATGGTTTGAGTCTTCTGACCCAAATTTGTTTGAAGAGTTGGCAAAGTTAAGCACCGCTGCAGCCCGAGTTCCATCCGTAGATCCGGGGCCAACCCGGGGCCCGTTGCACCGAGGTTTTCACCAACACACCTGGCCCTTCCAGCTGCAAGAGACTCCTGCAGGCAACGATCCCTACTTCAAGGCGCGAGGGAGGCCCAGTGGCACAGGCTTGGCCAAGCATCAAGGCATAGGAAACCGTGTAGGTTGTGTAGGTAATCATGGTCAACAATAGGGAGAATGCTCAACAACTGGGGTGCAATGGGATGACATTGAATGGTGGTTTCTAAAAATAAGGGTAACCCCCCAGTTGTCATTTGATCGATCCTTTACCAGCATGAAGAATCATTCGATGGCTTGGCCACTCTGATGGTACAACGAGCTATCTGTGCCCCCAAAGCTCTGAGACTGACAATTTACCTGGCGGTCGCTCCCTTCATTCTTGTGCTATGAGACATTTTTGTTCCACTGGTATTTGTAGGCCACCTTAGGTCATGCATGTACATCAATAGTCAACATCCTACAAACTCAAGCCCGGTGAGGGACCGCTTGCAAAGGCGTACAGTTCTTGGAAAGGCAATGATAGAGGCTCTGATAGAAGGCGCCTTCCTAAAACCATTGATTTACTGGCAAAGATTCATGGACCAATCTGATTGATTTGTGGTTTACCGTGGTCATGAATGAATGATTTACTTCAGAGCTTGGGGTCCAGTTGTTCTCACGTTGACGCTGCAGGCGGGTGACTGGCATGACACCTACCAGAACGTGATGGACTCCAAGGTGAGCCCCCATGGGTGGTTGGATTGGTACCAGCCATAGATGAGAGCCCACAGATTGGTTGGTGATCGGCAACGAGAAGTGCCGAAACAAGTGGAATTAAGTCGGGAAGTACCATTACTTCTATCATTTTCTAGCGAAATGGTAGAAATGCTGGATAATTTTTCAGTGTGAGTACACCAGGTGGCAATTACTTCACCAGAAATGAATGGACATGATTTGAAGATACTGCCCAAGCCAAGCCAAGGATAACAACTACATAATTGGTTATAGAATACTCTCATGGATTGTGATAGCAATAGATCAGGTAGTCTCACAATTGCCTGTAATCATCAACCAACAGTTGATTGTTGTATTCTCAACCTGCATCAACTTGTGACTTTGGTTGATTTGATCCGAGAACAAGATGGTAGTCCAAAAAAAGGAGGGGCATTCCAAATTCCACCCAGAAGCCATCTTTTGAGTAGGACACCATCATTTTCTGGGACTTCCATTTAGAAACACACCCATCCATTACGATCAAGGACTGGCACCCTTCTGTTTCGATGCCATAGATCCACGGATGTTGGCCCCTCTAGTGGTGATACATCTGATGCTGGTCATCCAGACGCTCGTTGCATTCTACCTTACATATACATCATTGATCATAACTGTACATGTATACCTACGTATATATGATATGTAAATTCATGATATTGGCTAATCAGGGTATATGATGCGTGTACATGATATCTAAATATATGCTATTGGTTTACTCCTGGTTCCCCTATCATTAACCATTGTTTCCCTGATCATTGTTGGTCATTATCCCCCATTATTGGTTGATTAATATTGACCCATAGCCATATATAGCTGGTTTATCCCCTGTTGTTGTTGCTTATTATCACCCATCATTAATCATTAACCAGCTAGTAAACCAGCTAGTTAGAAAAAAATGTACCCTAAGACTGCCCTAGGAACACTGGGCCAGCTTTGACGCTGGCACAGGCCACAGTGCGATTCAGCACCGTTGATTTCCAGGGTACCGAAGTGGTGGGGGAACCGAACGTGGATCTGTGAACGTGGAAGCTGGTTGAGAATGGCAAGCTTTTGAGTGGTTGAAAATTGATCATTCACCACTCCAATAATGGCTAATAACCAGCTAATCAGCAGCATATAGCCATAATTGCGGTTGTTAATGGTGGTTGCTCATGGTGCAATGGCATCGAGTTCGTTGGTGGTTGATTTTCACAACTACCACACATGAGCCACACCCAATGAGAGTATCTACACATGGATGACCCAATCACCACAAAAGACTATCCCGCAAAATAACACATTTGATGCGGAAACCGCCAGTTTTGGTGGTGGCACGGTTTGTGGATAGGTCTGATGTGAACCCAAGGTCCAACTCAAGCGAAACTCCTAAGGCCGTTCTCAGATTCTCTCTCCGTAGATCTTGGGCATCGCATGTCATGCCACAAGCGGCAGAGTTGTAGCTCGAAAGACCCTGCAGATTGAGCTGCTGGGGCTGCCACCTTGGCATGTCCGGACACTGGAAATTGGTGTGCACAATACGCAGCTGCAATTCGGGGTCCGAAGGATTTGACCCCATTGGAATGTCCAGGTAGATAGACCTTAGTCAGAACATTTTGTATCTTTGTTGGATTTGAAACATCTTGACCACGTTAACAGAAAGGAAACTGGGACTGATCCATAGTGGTTCATAGCCATTTCCACTCAAGCCGGCCAGTGGCATTGGCTGTCACTTGTGGTGCGAATTGAGTGGCGCCATGGATCTGTCTTCGACTGTTGATGATGAGATGTCAATGACTTCTTGGGTCACGGATGTGGATACTATGAAGGTTGGTACAACCTACCATGTCTTCCTTACCGATGTTGATTGTCTGGGTATTGCTGGGGATGCTTGGATTTTCACTGGTGTGTTGGATCATCCTCGTTGCCAGCTCTCCATGTGCTGCTTCGCTGGTGAATGTGTGAAGAATTCTCATGGTGAATGTGCTGCCCGGAGTGTCAAAGCCAAGGGTACACGTGTCAATGTGTTGGTGCAATTTCCTAGTTTTGCCGCATGTGAGACAGCCAAGATTCATTCTGCTTGTCTTTTTGCTGGTAAATATGAGGGATTTCGAAGTGAAATTGGTGATGATGCGAATTCCATTGCTCCTACGGAATTGGATGTGAGTGATGTGAGCATGGACATGTCTCGCAACAGCTCTGTAGAAATGATTGAAGTTTTGCCCCATTTTCACCTTTTCAGTGTGAAGAAAGAATGCTCCTTGTTTTTGCCACGATGTACCTGTGATAGTGAAACCTGTTTTTCACATTGAGCTTTTCTCTGGTGCTTTCGCAGGGTGGAGACAAGCCACCATGCTGATGAAAGAACTAGGATTCCAAAACCACGGATCTCTTGCGGTTGAAATTGACAAGGAAGTTGCTGAACTGCTGCAGAGGAATTTCCAGATTCAACATTTTCTTGATGAGGATGACCCGCTCTTCAAAGGTTTTGCTCCGCTTTATGTAGGTGACCACACGCATGATGTTGTTTTCCGGGGTAGTGCTGATAACCCTGGGTGGATGTTGCTCCTACCATGGTGCTCCAAACTCATCGCAACAGTGAGTGCACCATGCCCACCATGGAGTTCGGCCTCTGAAAGAGATGGTTTGCATGACGATGCTGGAATGGTGTTCATTCGTGCCTTGGCTCTCCTGAGGTTTGTGCAGCCTGCTGCAATTGCAATTGAGAATGTTGAACCACTCAGATTCCACCGTCATTTCAGGTTCATTGAAAAGATGCTGGCTTGGATCGGTTACCGAATTGTTTGGGAGAAATGCTCTGACTTGAAGATGGTTGCCCCCACAACTCGTAAGAGGTGGCTTGCTGTGTGCATTCCTGTTGACTCAACCATGAAAGCCACAACCAGTTTTGAGCTTTGCCAGCTTCCTGGCATCTCTCTTCGCTCATTCCGATCATTTGTCGAATTGCCTCCGGAACATGAACATGAACTCACGTTGGATGAAAATGCCATTCGGATTTATGGGAACAAAGCATTTGCTGGTAGCTTCACAAAGGTCACTGTCCCAAGTGAATTCAAGGGACACATGCGGATTGTCAAAGCTCGTTGCAAAGCGGGATTTGAAACACTTGGCACTGTGATGTCTATGTATGGCATGCAACATACCCTCTCCGAGACTACTTTGAAGAACAAAGGCTTGTTCACTGAGCTTTTTTGGGGAAACTTCGGACCTCGTTTTTTCTCACCTGCTGAGCTTGCCATCACGTTGGGGATCTCCTGTAATTTCGCATTCCCTGCCAAAGGTCATCTTGGGCACATGGTGGTTGGAAATTGCATCGCTACCCCACATGCACTTCTTGCACTGGCAGTGTTGAGAGCATACGTTGATTCAACAATCCAAGTGCATCCAGTCGAAGTTGTCAATCAAGCCATGAAACTCCGACTCCATTCAGAGAACGTTGAGATTCGGATGAAAGATGATATGATCTGGATTGTGAAGAAAGGCTCTTCTGTGCCTGATGATGCAAATGATCAGAAACCAAATGGTGATGGTAGTGACATCCCCCCGACCATCCCTTTCCGTGCTGAGTATTCCTTGCAGATCAGTGGGGCTTTTGGTGTGCACTCCTTCTTTCATGATGGCACTTCTTTGCTTCTGAACATACTGGAATCCAATGGTATTGATGTTGACACTGAAATGTGTGCCTGCACTCGTGATGGTGATTTGGTCAGATGGAATAGACTGGTTGACGAGGACCTTTCGCTTTTCATTGACTACTTTGATCCTCATGTTGCCAGATTGTTGGAGAATGGAACCTCGTGGCTACTTGCATTGCCTGTTTGGTCTGCCCGACAGTTGCTTGAGGCTCTTCCTGAGTTCAGTCGCTTCCAAAACCTACTGTGCCTTGACATAGTCGCAAATGAAGTCGATCTGGATGTTGAGATGGAAAAGAACGAAATGGTGTTATTCCTCCCTCAAGTACCCAATTTCTCTACCGGTTGGAAGATTGAAGTTGCGTCCGATCTTGAAAACAACGCCTTTGATTTGCAATTGAAGCTGCATTTGCCAGAGGTACGCCGATGTGCTTCCTTTCTGCAGTGTCGGATTTTTGGACCTGGTTCCTCAACCACCACCTTGCCTTCCCTCAAAGCTATCCTGAGCATTCTGCAACCTGTTTTGAGTGCATGCAGATGGAATTGGGAACCGTGTGATGATGATAACTTGATCCTCGGCCACATTCGGCCAAATGATGATGATGCTGCACCCTCGTTGAACATTTGCTTCCCACTGTTACGTGCTGCTATTACTGGTTTCCTCGACAACCTTCGTGATGAGGCTGGAATTCCTATGAGAGTCAAGTATGATGATGTGCTACTATGGGAAGGTCATGTGAAACACAATGCCAATGCTGAACGATTGGTAAGAGCTTTGCAAGTCATTTTGACTCACCTGGGTTGGGGCCCCTCTTTCTGGGTCTGCTCTGGAAAGATGTTTGACTTCAAGGTCACGGTTGCTGAGTTACCACTTGGTACTGATGATGTGATCAGGCTCTTCGGCATGCCCAAGCGATCTGGTGGGGGAGGACAAATTGATGTATGGAAAGAATGCAAGAGCTTGCTTGGAAAAGAGTTGATCCAAAAGGGGTGGCAGCTATCCTCTTTAGATGATGTGACTACACAGTGGCTGCAAGCCATTGGGACCAATAAAGTTTTTGCAATCATGAAACAGCAGCTTTCTGCCGATCAGCGTTGGAGGTCATTGACCGAAGCTGCCAAATGGCAAGGTCTCCCTACAACTCCAGGGGACCCAGTGAAGTTGAGAGCAGCACGAACAATTCAGAAAGCCGTCAGACGTACTCGGAAAGTTCAGCTGGTTGAAAATGAATTCAAGATTAGTCCTGGATTCTTCACACGTGAGAATGATGGTGATTTGCCTATCCTGTCCACAATGGGAGTCAACCAATCTGGTATTTGCCTTGTTACATGGGAGGAAGCCCAGCAGTGGATTGGTCGCACGCTGCCTCTGATTCCTGAAGAGCTGGCCATCATTTCCTTTGTCCGTGATGACGTGCCCAAGGATGTGATTAATTTTCAGGAAGTCACTTTTCCTGCCCTGGACCGTTTTGGACGACGCGTCTTGTTGAAAGGGATGCTCTGGCAATTGGGAGCGAAGTGTGTGAAGATGGTTTCCAACAATCATACCATTGTTGCTCCGCCAACCTTGGTTGTTGCTGTGACTGTTTGGAAAGATGAGTGCACCCCTTCACAATGGGAGTCCATTTGTGTCAATCCTGTGAAGACGGTGATGAACATGTTCGATGAGGATGACCCTTCGCTTCAACCTGCAACAAAGGTGCTTCAAGTGTGGGGACGTTCATTTCGTGATGAGCGTGTCAAAGTTGAGCCTGCTGCAGCATTGTCGGTGCAATTCCATATGCGCATATTCATGTCCAAAGCAGAGAGCTTCCTTAAATTGAGTGGAAAACATGCTGCATACCTTACGCCTAAGGATGATCAGCAGAAGTCTCATGCTAGTTGGGGGCTCATATGGCTTGGAGACAAAGTTGATGCAGACATAGCAGCTGGAAAAGCCACTGAGCACAGTGGCCTTGCACGTGCACGCAACAAATTTGCCCTGAGAGTGCGAGCACCAATCATGGAGCAGATTGTGAAAGAGGTTCGGCCCAAAACACAGAAGGTGTTTTTCCGACTGCCTTCTTGTTCAAGCTTGAGCCGATTCCTGTTGGCATCATTTCCTCTCAGTTGGTTGCGTGGGCTGACCAGTTGAAATGGAAGATCAAAGTGTTGAAGCGACTTGGGCAAACGAGCTACCTGATTGGCTCACCAACACAGCCACCCAGTGAGTTTCTCAGCCTCAATGGACGACCGCTCTTGATTAAACCTGTGGAATCTTCCAAGACGCATGACCCA
>VSDK01027181.1:130983-171804 GCA_009767595.1 Symbiodinium kawagutii | reverse complement strand
CCTCGTGTCCCTTTGAAGGATCCGGCTGAAGACATTGAAGACTCTTGGGCTGCCTATCGAATGATGAAAGGATTGCCCACGGGTCCGCAGACTGTTGCTGCACCTGCCCCGAGCTCTGGTTCGAAAGCATTGGATGGACCAGTTCAAGCTAAATTTGCTGAACTTGAACAGAAGTTGCTCACTGTTGAAGCCACTGTGCAGCAGGTCGCCACAGATTCTGCCCAGGTCACCAAGCATGTGGAGAGTACCAATCAACGGCTTACCCATGTTGAGAAGCAAATTGGTGCCATGCCCCAAGATCTGATGAAAGCCGTTGAGAATGCCATGTCCAGGGGGATGAAAGCCCAAGAATCCAGGCTGGATTGCAAATTCCAGTCAATCCTTGACATGTTGAACAGTGGACCGGCTCCAAAACGAGGACTTGAGCACAACAAGACTGACAATGATGGTGATCAACCAATGGAGAGTCCTGTGAAAGAGCCTGTGCTGAAGAAGTGATCCTGGCCCCAGTTTTGTTTCAGACATGCTGAGGGTTGCGGTCTGCAATCCCACCAGCATGAATAATCATGCGGAGACTTTCTCCAAGATGCCTTTCGATGTTGCCCTTGTTTCAGAAACAAGTGCTACGGCCATGATGCAAAGGGGACTAACCTCTAGCTATGCCAAAGTTGGAATTCGTACTCTTTGGGGTCATCCCGTTCCGCCTCAGAGAGTTTGCATTGGGGGTGCAGAATCCAAGAGAGGTAATGCGCTTGGGGTGGGTTTGTTGGCGAGAGACTCCATTTGTTTGAGGCCCTCTCGTGATGCTATTCCTATCCATTGGGATAGTACTTGTCGAGTCATGATTAGCTTTGTGCACTTGCCCAACTTGTTACTTCGTGTCATTGTTGTTTACGGGGTTCAGCACTCCGCACCACAAGCTCTTCAGAAGAACTTGTCCCTCTGGCACTTTTTGCTCGAGCAGGTTGCAGCTACTGATGTTCCGACAGTGGTTGGAGGTGACTTCAATCTCCGACCCCAATCCTTGGAGATCTGGAATGATTTCCGTGCACTTGGGTACAGTGAGGTGTTTGAAACATTTTATGAAAGATTTGGTACTGAGCTCCCGCCAACCTGTGCAGGAGCCACTCGCAATGATACTTTGATCTTTAGTCGCCATTTGTTGCGCACATTTTCTTCTGCTTGTGTTCTGCAAGATGGATTCTTTCATCTCCATGATCCTTTAGTTGTGTCCTTTCAACTTGATACTTTTCAACATGTTCGTCGAGCTTTTGCAATGCCATCGCCTTTGCGGTCCGATGTCCTTAGTTCCGGCCTCTTTCAGCATTCACAAGATACACTCTGGGATGATGCGGCCTTCCATCCCGGGGGTACGATGCTTAGTGCTAACGATATAGTTGATCATGATTGTGCTACCAAATGTTTTTCCAACATTGCAAAAATTTTCGAATGTGCTTATGATAAAACGATTCGTGATATTTCTGAACATTTGTGTGATCCTGTTGCTCTTGAAAGTCGGGGGAAAAAACATGTTCCGAGAATGAAACCACGAAAGCCACAGAAGCTCCAGCCTAAACAAGCCCCTTGCCGTGCCAGACAGGGTGACTATGAACCACCTTGCGAAACTTTTAATGTTGCCCAAACCCAAATGGTGAAGCAGATGCGTAGAATCCAAGCTTTGACCCGTCGTATGCAGAAGTGGGAATACCAGTTTACCCCACAACATGTGGAAAGCCAGAACTGGGTCGAATGGTTTGCCATTTTGTTTGCTGATGCATTCAAACCATCATTTCCGATGTGGTGTCTGCGTTGGAATTTGGTTGATACTTGGTACCATGATTTGCCTCCAGTTTGGTGGCTTCGGGATCTTTGTGATGCTCTCCGCCTAGCCATAGATAGTATCATTCGAAGGGATGCAGATTTTCGTAGGCGACACTTTCGGTTCAAAGTTGATGTTGACCAACTCCATTTTGGTGGTGCTATTGTGGCGGCAGTTGTCAAGCATGGACACAAACCTCGACCTGTTGCTTTCCAGGTTGAAACTAAGTGCCAAGCCACTTTGGCTCGTTCTGAAGGGAAGTGCAAACCCACGGTGACCATTCCTCAATGCACTTTAGATGTAACAAAGCCTGCGCAACTTCATGGTTCTGAGGTGAAGCTGTCACCATTGTGTGAACCTGATACTTTCTCTTTGAGTAACTTGCCTTCTGGTGTGGGTGCCCAATTTGAGATTTCCCAAAAAACCATGTCCAACTCTCCCGATAGAGTGGCTGCTGCAGTCTTCGAGTTTTGGGCACCATTCTGGCTGAGGGATGATGAACATGCTGTTTCCTCTGTTGAGCCTTGGGAGGAATTCCTTGGGCTTGTCCGAACCACGCCTCGGCTTGAAGTAGAGTGTGATGATAGCCCTCATACGTTGGCTGAATGGACCTTCGCCATAGGTAAAACAAAACCTGAGACCTCGCGAGGTAGTTGTGGCCTTTCGCAACCAGAGTTCAAGGCTATGCATCCTCGTTTGCTAACTGCACTCATCGAAGTAATCAACAAGCTGGGTGAACTGGGTTTCCCAGAATGGTTGATGATGGCCTTTGTCTATTTGGTCCCTAAGACAACACAGGCTGTTGAAATTGCATCTATGAGACCGATTACTGTCTTCAGTCTCACCTTTCGACTATGGTCTAAGGTGGTTGTGAGACGGTTGATGCTCCAATGGAAGAGATCTTTACCTGCTGCTATTGTTGGAGGGGTACCTGGCCGCTCTTGTTCCCAGCTGTCCATGAGTAATTCTCTGAAGGTGGAGAGAAAGCTACAAGTTGGTTGTGAGGCAGGTGGCTTCTCGCTCGATATCGAAAAGTGCTTTAACGGCTTTGGTCGGGTACCGCTGGTGGAGCTTTTACGGTATCATGGCATGGGTGATATTGCTTCTACTGCTTGGCTGCATTCGCTTAAAAAGATGTCCCGCTGTGCTGTTTTGCTTGATTCTGTGAGTGAAGCCCAGCCTGCATCAACAGGACTGGCTGAGGGTGACCCGCTTTCTGTTTGCGGTATGATAGCTGTTGGCCTCACTTGGTACCATTTGGTGGTGATACACGCTGATGCAGACCCTACTGTTTTCGCCGACGATTGGAATTGGTCTGCCTCTCAACCTAGTCAGCATGTACGTGCTTTGAAGGTCACCATTCAGTTTCTGCAGTCATTGCGCCTAAATCTGGATCCAAAGAAGAGTTGGTCTTGGGGCACTTCGCCCGCAGCGAGAAAGGCATGGTTGGCCATCAATTCCGAGGTTGTTGGGTCACCTGTGTATTTTCGCATTGCACAGGCAGAGAAGGTTTTGGGGGTCTTTATGCATTTTGCTAAGATTACCCATCATGGATGTATGGGGGTTCGGTTGGATGAAGGAATCAAACGACTGGAGCGATTGTCACGGTTGGCACTACCTTTGAAACAAGCTGCTAGGGCAATACAATCCACAATCTGGCCGATGACACTGTTCGGCTGTGACATTGTTTATATTGGCAAGAGGCATTTTTCGCGACTACGCTCCATTGCAGCTGGTGTTTTGTTGAAGAAGACTGGTAACACCAATGTACATCTGGCATTCACAGCTTTGACCACGCATGTTGATGATCCCTTTATGTATGCGCTCTTGAAAACGCTCTGCATTTGGCGTAGACTTTTGACTACTGATGCAACTCAACGTGATATTTATTTGAACGCGCTGGTTGCAAGCTCAGACAACCCCAACCATGCCCATGGCCCTGCTGGTGCATTGAAGTGTTACCTTGCTTGTGTTGGATGGAGTGTCGACGAACATGGTGATCTTATTGACCATTTGAACCGCTGCTTTTCATTGATCTCTACTCCCACTGGGGTTCTTCTCTCTCGAATCCGTGATGCTTGGGACAAGGTGGTTACTGAAACCATCCGAACCAGACATGGCTATGAGAACTGGCCGGAGTTTGATCTTAAAGCTTCTGCAAATTTGAAATTGCCGGAGGATAACCGTCAAGCTGCAAATATAGCAAACCTTCGTTGTGTTGGTGCACTTTTTGGCAATCAACGTGAACAGTGGCAAGACAGTGATGTGTGGGATTTTCGAAAATGCCCTCTGTGTGGCGAGTGTGATTCCCGTGCTCATTTTCCTTATAATTGTTCTGCTATTGCTGACCTCAGAGCAACCTTTGATCGAACACTTCAGCTGGCTGTTTTGGAATTTCCACATTGCTGCCTTATCCCTGTGGTACATAAGCACCCAAAGTTGCAAGTTGTGACGTATTTGCATTCTCAACGTGAAATGCCTTCTCCATTTGTACTTTCTGAATTTGGTGATTTTAGTGAGTGCACACCACACTTTTTCACTGATGGCTCTGCTGCGTTTCCACAGATGGGTGGCCATCTTGCTGGATGGAGCATTGTGCTTGATACGTTGCATGATGACACGGAGCGAGCTGCAGCGGTTCAGGCTTTGCAGTCACTTGATGAGGACCCTACATGCTTGATGCCTATCCAAGTTTCTTTGGTGGCTGGTGTGCAAACAATAAATCGTGCTGAGATTCAGGCTATTTATCAGATTTTTCGATCTTGCAACAGAGCAGTTATTCACACGGATTCCCAATGGTCAATGGACCGTGTTTTGGAAATTCAGGAAAATCCGGACCCAGCTTGCTACTTATCATGTGAACATTCTGACATTTTGGTGGCTATTTGCAATCTTGCTTTGGTTAAACCTCTTTCTGAATTTCGGTTGATCAAGATTAAGTCCCATCAAAACATTGCTCAAATGGATTCGTGGAGGGATATTTATGCTGCAATGGGTAATCGCTTTGCAGACAAACTGGCGAAGCGAGCTGTGAGCAGAGATGCCTCGCCTTTGCATACATTGTGTTGGCAGATTGCTGAGTGGTACTCCCAACAAACTGCAATTTTGCGTGATTTGCAAATTTTTCTTGCGCTTGCTGAAGCCAAGCGCTTGGATGCTTTCGAACATGGCACAAATGCACCACGGTTTGAACGTGAGGGTCGCTTCTCAGTTGAACATGCTATTATTTGGGATCCTCCTTTGGTCTTGGCTCCGTCTCCTGCTGATGTTCCCGATTTTTTGCTGGAATGTTTTACTCCCTCACCTGGTACGCTCAAATTATTTCTGGAATGGGCTGCCTTGCTGCGATGGCCTACTGCTGACGATTTCTCTGGGGGAATTAGTTGGTATGAGCTCTTAGTGAATTTCGTTTACACAACTGGTTGCCGGGTTCCGGCTATTTTGGAAAGAGGACAATCCCTACCTGCTTATCGGGATCATGCGGTCCATTTTGATGCTTGTTTACAACACCAAACTGTGTGGGACCACGTGAGATTTCTGGAAGCTTGCGTAAATTTTGTGAAGCGCTTCACTGGCATTGAGATTTTTCCCTTGGAAGGTGTTGGGAAGAAGAGGTGGTATTTGGGCATGTATGGATATCAGAGTAAGATTAGTGGGGTTGGTCGTCGCCCTGCCTTACCCTGTCAGCTGGAACATGTGGCCTACTTGAAGACACTGGTTTCTCCTTCGGAACTTGCAATTCCTACTGCTTGTATTGATTCCCCAGTTGCATCTCGCTGTGTGCTGGATGTTGATTTGCTCCCACATCAAGTTCGTTGTCGGAAATATCGTGCTCTGCTGTATCGTGTTCGCGCTCGAGGCCTTGTAGACATCAGCTAATTGTTTAACGTGACAGTGTTTTCCGGTCGCCCCACTGTTACTTGTTTTCTTTGTTTTGGTTGTGGGCCCGCTTACGAGCCAGCCTACTGCCTGCAGACTCTTGGAGTGTCCGCTGCGAGGGAGGATCCATAGTGGTTCATAATGTACAATTATTGTTCAAGGGTAATTGATACTTACTGTAATACTTGATTAATGGTACTTACGTTGTTTTATCCGGCTTATACTTCATCTTACTTGGTAATGATTCATTATGATCAAGAACGGTCAGTTGGGGTTGAGTGCAGGGGTTGATAATCACAAAGAACCCACATAAGTATTTGGGGTTGTCCGGCCATGTCATACACCCAAAATTATTGCGGTGAAACCCAGCCAAAGTTCTTGTTTTCTTGGATGATTAGCAGTTACCCCAGTTGACGGACACGTCCAAACATATCCTAGAAATATCCAAATCAGCAAAGACAGTACATTTGACATACAGCACCAGGGGAGCAACAAAGAAATCCTTGAATGCACGGCATATGAATCATACGAACTGATATTTATTGGTGCATTCCGGTATGATTTGGTTTATTTCATTTGGGTACCCCCGGATCAAGTTTATTAACCATTCGTAAAAAGAAACCATCCATTTTTGGGGTCCCCTATTTTGAGAAACCACCATTTGGACATAGGATTGGTACATCTGGCCTTGTCCACCGGTGGTACCCCCTTTGTCACGGCTCGGTGATGGTTCACTGCCACCAAACGAAAATCCCAGGTGCACTGCCACGCGCTGGCACACTCGGTTGGGGTGACCCAGGGAGTCGGCACTGTTGTCACAGTCACGGGGTTGTTGCCATAGTGGTACGAGCATCATCGAGCCGTTCATGATCTATTCACAAGGGAAACCACAGACTGTGACTTGGGGGTATTGGCCTGGAGAAATCCGTATCTCCTTCGGAGTCTGACGCTCTCTATGTGCATCCAAGCTATATATGAATCGTAAATACACAGATACGATCGGTACATGCACATGATCCGTGCTTCACAAAGCGTAGTAGCAATGATCCTGGTGAGTTCCAGTTCTATGAACAAACCAGGGGTGGTTTTTCAGGAGGAAATTTGTGATACCAGAAGGTATGATTTGGGGGTCGATTGCTTTAGCAGCCTTTTTCCGGACACGGACACACATGCAGAAAGAGATGTGAGGTGTGTATGTATTTTCAAATTACATATATACACATATTATCATTATATACATACACAAACGGTCCCCCCCTGAATGTTGATGTTTTTTGGTGCTTTCCACTACCAGACTTTTCCTTGCTGGACACAGATATTTGGCTGGACATGGACTGAAATCATTCACTGGCCGATTGAATGGCTTCAAATTGATAGTTTGATAGTCACTGACCGACAGAAACACTCGTGGTGCTCGACACAGTTGGCACATGACCTCTGTAAGAAATGTGGTACTTAACTGTTGGCAGAGCCAGGGTCAAAACAGTGCAAAGTTGCGTCGAATTGATTGATCTTAATGGGAATCTGCCATCAGTGGCCAATCAGTCCTTGACAGATGGTTAGGCGCAAAAAATGGACTTGTTCATCAAGGGGGCTCAAGAAATTGATAGCTTGCTGACACCGTGGTTGGAGTATCCCTGCTTGGATGTACAGCAAAGTCTATGACCTGCAGATGAGCAATCTTTGCAGGTTCGCGAGCATGGTTAGCAACAAGTTTCTAGGCAAATCCAGGTGATAGAATCAGAAAAGTTCTGAAAGTGTTCGACCCACGGATTTTGATCTTTCAAGGTTACCGCTGCACATCTGAGGATCAAGGCATGATTGGAGCTGAAATCGTTTCAGGCATCGGGGGGGCAGAACTGGGTGATCAATGTTGGTGACCCCGTCGTGTGATGATGTGATGGCTGTGAAAAGTGAGAAGGTCGATATCACACTGAATCAGTGGAGAGACTTTTTACAACCAACCAGTGTCAAGATACCAAGTTGAAATGGGCAGGCACACATGCCCACAGAGGCCTTCAAATCTGCTTGGGGGAGATTTGGACCCATGCCCATGATCCCATCTTCCGCACAGGTGGTGGGCAGCTGCTTACTTGCTATACCAAGATCTCACAGCTGGTGTGTTACGAAGCGATTTGCCTCCACCTTGAAATAGCTGGTTCTGGTCTCCCTGGTTGTCCAGCAGTTACTACCAATGACACTGTTAGCCATCAATAGCCATCATGCCATTTACCATGATATAACCATGATTCACCAGTCATTGATGATGAGTTACCCATCACTTCATCATTCACTAACCAGAGTCACTCAAACATTCACCACTATGGTTGGTGATCGTCCCCTATTAATCACACACCGCCATAATCAACAACTGACCACCACAAACCATAATCATGAATTCATCTCCCATTATTATGAAACAACCATCACATAAACAATCATATAACCATTCATTACACAACCATTATGCGACCATTATATAACTTATATAACCATTATATGACCATCATATAACTAACCATCACAAAACAATCATATAACCATGATATGACCATTATACAAACCATCAGATATAAAACATTATATAAAAGCATTACATAAAACCATTTTAAAACACCATTCTTTGAGCATTTTTTGACCATGATACAACCATTTTATAACCATATAAGTCTTAGTGTGATATAAACCATATATATGTACATATATATATATACATATTTATACCATTATATCCCCATTAGAATTTGATAAACATTGAACCATCATTCATCATCAATTCACCATCCTTAGCCATCAATATAACCACATAAGTCACCCTGATATCACCATTATACAACCATTACATAACCATTATATAATCATGAAACAACCGGTATATATACCATTAGATGACCATTTGATAACCACATAAGTCACCCTGATATCACCATTCTTAGTCAACCATATCACCCGCACAGCCAGGTCGTGGGCCGCAAGCTTGTGCGTGCGACCTGCTGGGAGAGGCCAGCTGCGCTGGGCCGGTGGGTGGACGCAAGCCCACAGCGGGCGCAAGCGGCTGGTTGGCTGGTCTGATATGTAGATATTTTGGTTATTGAGATATATGTAAAGATAGATGTTAAAATAGATGTTAAGATAGATGTTAAGATAGATGTTAAGATAGATGTTAAGATATAGAGATATCGATATATAGATAAAGTATATGATTGCATGCATATATGTATATATCCCACGCATGCATGTGGTGTTTGGGCAAAAAAGATAGACCACATTTTGCACAGGCATCATCACTGCATGCCAAGCTTCGAGCTAGCCAATCCACGGAACAAAAACAGAAAGCACCCTGCCAAATCGAAGGTTTTTTGCATTGGCGATACCAGCCTTTGGCCACACACAGAGATACTTCGATATATATATACACATATTTATATTCATACTAAATAAAAAAAGATATATATATATATATACATAAATGAATAAATAAATGAATAAATAAATAAATGAATAAATGAATAAGTAATAAATAAATAAATAAATTGATAAATAAATAAATACATATAAATAAATAAATAAATAAATAAATAAATAAATAAATAAATAAATATATATATATATGTATCTAAATAAATATATATCAATATATACACTCTCATCATGATTGCATGTCATCATTGCTTGATCATGCATGATAGATCGGCTCGGAAATTTTCTCTTCTGTTTCTGCTGTCTTTGTTGGCTCCTGTATCCGTTGGGGATGCTCCAAATTCTACTGATCAGGGAAATCTTCCCAAAGTGGCGTGGCGTAGTGGCGTGGCGTCATACAAGCACGTCCGCGGACAGGGAAACCACCGTCTTCGGGGTACAACATCTTCGCCATATCACCACACCTTGGATGGTTGGCAGTCGTTGCCAGTCCAGCTCCCCCGAGGAGAAAGTCGTGGACTTCTTCGCTGGGGACCAACGCAGCAGCTGAGCTGCAGAGGGAGTGACGTCGGAACACTGATCAAAAGCCGTGCTAATGCTGGTGCTGTTGTTGTTCTTGTTGTTCTTCTCGCCGTGGTTGTGGTGGTTGTGGTAGTTTGTGGTGGTTGTGGTGGTTGTGGTTGTTGTTGTTGTTGTTGTTGTTGTTGTTGTTGTTGTTGTTCCTGTCCCGGCCCAGTTTTTGGAACACACATGGGGACCATGATCTATGTTTCGGCTAGTTGGCAATGATCAAATCCTGCGGTGATCAACTAACATTTTCAACTCATCCATCTGTCCAGGAATGTAGCGTAGACTCCAAGACCCCAACAAAGGCAGCCAGTGGATTCTTGAGTGCGCATAATTGGTGACCCTTCGAGCTTCACAGGATTAATCTGACCTTGTTGTAGCTGTTATTCATGGTGTCACGAATTGATTACTGGTGTTAACAGGATTACTAGGATTCACCATATCATAAATAGCATCGATAGGAACAGCCGTTAGGTCATTTTGAAACGAGTGGCTGATCCATGTTTGGCTATTCATATTTGGATTCATATCTATTATTTTGGCTGGTCCAATGCCAGTGATAACAATTATGATTTTGTCATTGTTCTTATCAGCCAGTAGTCATTAGGTTACCATGATTATTTTTGCCATGGTAATCTTTGCCATGGTTATTATCAATCCTATTTTGTTACGAATCCATAGTCATTGATTGGAGATCACCACCGAGAACCGCCGCAACGGTGCGCAACGGCTTCCGAGGCCAGAGTTTGATGCTGGTTGGGAGCTGAGTTTGATTTCAAAACCAGGAGCTGAGAGTAGATCGAGGAGCTGGGTTAGATAGGGATTTTTAAGGGGATTTATGGGGATTTATAGGGGTTTGTAGAGATTTTTATAGTGGTTATAGAGTTGTTTTCCAGTTTTTTTTGGTTTATGTTTTTTTTTAAGGGTTTTATCGGGATTTTATAGGAGTTATGTAGGGGTTATATAGGTGTTATAGCCATGAAACAGGGCTACGAATAGTGGAAAATATAAGCAACAAAAATGGTTGAACAACTACCAGTTGGTGGTTTTAAGCCTTTGAATTTTTGTCAATATTTAGGACGGTTGGTTGATTGACTTGACCAAGTGGACCTTTGAATTTTCTGTCTAGCTCACATGTTTTGATTTTGTGGCGTAGCCAAAGACCATCCAGTCCGCAGATGGGGGACTGGGTGCGGAACAGCAGCGTCCCGAGGGGGAGGAATGATTGACTAATATCTTCTGATTCAAAAGAGACAAGGCCATGGTGCTGGTTGTGAGTGCCGGCTCATGGGGGTGGAAACCACCACCCAGATAAGCTTTTGAAGTTGATATCCGTGCTACCTAGGGGATAATACCATGGTTGCAGTATCGGGGATCACACCCAGGGTAAAGCAATGAAATGAAAATGTGGATCAGGTCGATCTGAAAGAAAGGATGAACTTACAGCAATTAGTTTTCAATTTGTGATCATGAATGATGATCATGATAAGGAATCAGTTCATAGCGGTTGGATGGGTCAGATTTGTAGGGCAGGGACATCAAATTGGCGTCGCTGGGGGCTTGACTCGGCAGATTCATCGGTTTTTGTTGATCTAACAGGCTGGCGCATCACGGGATTTTTAGCCGGATGAGTTTAGCCGAAGTTAAGGGCAACATTTTTTCGGCGTCTCTCAGCTTCCCCTACAGCAAATTGCAATCATGGCAGCCATTAATTACGCTGGAGTCCAGGAAGTTGTTTAGTTTCAAGTCTGTGGACACCCTGCATAGACGACTGCTGTTGGTATCAAAATGTTGGTGTCATTTGATTGTCATTTGAATGATTTCACTAGTTTGTTATTGATATTTCTGGGGTACTTTTGAATGTGCTGAGCACACATGCCAGCCAACAAGCGGACAGTATCGTCAAAATTGGGTTGTTGGTTTTCATTCGGTGTTACCACTATTTGCCACCAAGAACCAAATTATAAAAGCCTTTTGCGTCCACTCCAACGAGAGAGCAAACTCACAGTGTTGACGACTCATTTACCACTAGTAAACTAATAGTAAACTAATAGTAAACTAATAGTAAACTAATAGTAAACTAATACTGGTAAATTATCAAACTAGTTCAGTTTATTAAGTAGATACCATTACTAGAAACCAATAGTTTACTAGTTCAGCCACTGTGAAGTTTAGTTGCGGTTGCCCCAGCGGGCCGCTGCCGAGGTCATGAAGATCATGTTCATGGGCATGATGGTCCTGGCAGTGGCAGTCGCCATGCAGGCCGCGGCCGGGAAGGCCGGTGGTTTCTCAACGGTGAGTTGTAAAGTCAGGGGTGCTATCAATGATCTTCACCATTAATGGTGATTAGGTAGTGCCTAAGATCTTCACCATTAATGGTGATTAGGTAGTGCCTAATTGATCATTCTTCACTACTACCAATGATCTTCACCATCATAGCAGTACAAATTCCCATGGTGATTTATCAATGATGTGATTTTAGCGCCAATGATCAATTCTCATTCGCACGCGACTGGGGTGTTTCGAGAAAGTCAGTTTGGGGTGCCCCAATCACATTGAGAGGAATAAACCATCCATTTTGGGGTCTTCAAAGAAGACCTCAAAATTGACAACTCACCAATTTGCGAATTTCAACAGAAACTTTGTTGATTACCTTTGTCAAGCATCATTATGATGGTTATCCATCAATCATGATGAAGTAGTATGTAACGATCATTAACCACTACTATTTGTCAGTAATTGCGCATAAATTATCCATCATTCTTAGCCCTTATGAACCACCAGTAATTCTTAGGAACAGCCATGAATGCTTAGCAAGCAGTGATGATCGAACCGGCTGGTCAACATATTCCCAATGTTCGCACATCTGCGGCATGTGCTACGGGGACCCATTCACCCATGGTTAGAAACTCAGAGTGGTTGAACTGTTATTTGGGTGTTTTTCAAAATAGGGGACCCCAAAAATGCTTGGCCTACTACTATAAATGATAAACATTGGATGATTTAAGGAGAAAGCACCATTTATGAAGCGTACTCGCTGACTCACTTACGATAGAGGGGCACCAGCTCCACTGCCGCTAAACCACCTGGTTGACTCATCAATGAGCTAATCCTTCGTGAAGCGTGGGAGTTAATTTATCGGAAGCTACTTAAGCATCAAGCAATAGTCAATTCATGGTGAACACTCATCACCTTTCCTCCAACCCTTTATCAACCATGAGTAACCATTACTAGCCAGAAACAACAATCAATTAAGCATGAAGGAGGATGAATTAACCATCATTCACCAGCATAAATGAGGATGAATTAGCCATTAGTAACCATGAATTAACCATTCATTCACCACGAATGAGCCACCCACCATTCATCCACGACGACCGCGGGCCACGACCAGTCTCCCAGCCAAGGTGCTCCGGGCCTCCCAGCGCGGAAGCGACTCCAGATACATCACCTTGGCACCAGGAGACAGCGCAGCTGAGCACAAGAAAGCAGCAGCTGAGTCATGGGTACCACCTGGTCGTCATGATGATGATGATGATGATGATGATGATGATGAGGATGATGAGGATGATGATGATGATGATGATGATGATGATGATGATGATGATGGTGATGATGAGCTAGTGGTTGACTAATGGCTAACTATAGGGAATCATATGCCATAGTTCTAAGCATCATAATGGGTATAGTTATACCCCTGGTGTTTACCCCTGGTGTTTATTGGTAACCCACTTTCTCTTGGTTGATGTCGATCCGCAGCAGGACCCTGACGGGCTGAAGTTGCAAGGCACCGGGGCGTGGTCCGGGGGGGGCTGAAGGCTGGATGACTGGTTGATTCAATGGTTAATAGTAGGTGTCATTGTTAACAATTACTAACCATATTATCAACTGGTTCAAACATCTGTCATTCTGTCATTGTTAATCATTATTAGTCGCTATTAATCATTATTGACCACTATTAACCATCATTAAGCATCATTAACCATCTTGCAAAGTCCATTTCTGTATGCAAAGGGCTCATCCAGGAGGTTGGAGGATGAAGCAGGGGAGGATCATCCACTTGGAGCGATCCAGGACCCAGGATCCTCGATGTTGGAATCTGAAGGCCCAGCAACATAGCACGACGCATGGCGACCCACCAGATACCATTCACTTGGCGGGGTGAACCAGCCGAGCCTTTCGGAAGGTAGGGATGGTGGCTGGCACTTTGGTTAGGTCAATGGTGGACAAAAACGCCTGTGGCCTTGAATAGTGGAAACAGCTCCTTGGCATCATCATTTTTAGAACCATAGTCTCTTGGTTCCCGAAATGATTGCCATCAATTTCATTACTTGGCATCATCCCATTTCATATCCCTGGTCGTACGGCCAAACAGTTGGTCTCCAGCAAGAAACAGGGGCCTCAAGGATCGCTGAAGGGGAGTTCTCGAGGATTCCAGAGGTAAACATCTGTGGATATAGGACATAGAAGTGCCTCCTCACCATGGTTCTAATCAACCTCCTTGAAGCTGAACCTTGGCCGCCGGTTCACAAGACAGGTTGCCGCGACTGCGCGAATTTTCGAAGCGTGACCTGCTAGCAGCTTCTCATTGCGTGGTCAAAAGGCTGAGCTACAGTGAAGAATGTACAAGGTCAGCCCGCGTAGATATGGGCGTTTCTCGAAATAGGGGTACCCCAAAAAATGGCTGGTTTATTAAGTTTATTACTAAAAAACGATTGATGATGGATGATTTGAGGGACCCCTGTTTTGAGAAACCACCATATATGTTGTTTAAGATCTGCCCGTCAACAAGTTAGTTGTATTATATCTTACCCTTGTTATGAACCAGCATGGATATTGCGAATCAAAAGGGGACGGTCATTCAACCCGGAACACTCGCACTATTCCAATGGAGATGGGAAACCTACTAGTTTGAATGATATGAAACATGGCTTTCTAGTGACTGCTTCCTTATGAAATGGCAACGGGTTGGAACAAACATGTTGCATGTTCAAATTTGCATGACTTATTTGTCCTTGTGAGCTGTGTATTCCACAAGGGTGAACCCCCAAACTGCTGATCTACCAGGAGTTGTTCATTTGGGGGTACCCCCCTAATTCACGTTTGGCAAACCACTTTAGATGGGGGCTTTCACCCACATGCCTCCCTACCGTACCCACCTCCATGTGTACATGCCTACGCACAGCAACATATGTATGTCCTACACATTGACACATGTGTATACATCTATGTCTATCCAACGTTTGAGCCTTTTGACCAACTGCATTTTGGTGCGTCCAGACAGCTTGAAACATGTTCAGACACCTTGTACAGCTTGCTTTGTCTGGGTGACAAGCGTTGGCCCGCGGATGGTCCAGGGTTTTTTGGGGCTCTTGTGACGAAACACAGGACCTGCTCGCAAGGGTTCAGAACTGAAGAATTGTATCTAACCAGTGTAAGTGGTGCTTTCTCAAAATATGGAACCTCCCAAGTTATGGTTGGTTTGTTGCTATAGATGGTCCATGACTTGGATGATGTCTGGGGGCCCCCTATGGCTTGAGAAGCACGCCAAGCAAGATTAACTTCTCATTAAAAATGATGCATTGCTGAAACCAAAGAGGTTGACATTTTCTAGAGCCTGGACAGGACCGGCCCAGGCGCAATGGCACCCAGTTGTATTTTTCACTACCTATCATTACCTATTTGCCATTCTATCTATGTGCAAAACTAATGATAACCACAAATGGCAGTGGCTAATGGATCAGGATATCATGAGTTTCTTTCCTGGATTTTACGCAACCTCATCACATCCTGATCCACAATGGTACTGATGATGATCTCGAGCTCCGTCTCGATTTTGAGCCATACTGTTTGCTTTCCTTTATTCTTGTGTTTAAGCCATATTAAACCATAAAAATGATGGTCTCGATTTTTGAGCCATACTGATCTACGTGTTTTATTCTTGTGGAAGTTCTCCTGGCGACACTTTCTGGCTGTGACCGCAGCCCAGCACTCTGGACCCCAGTCGCCGCGCTGAGTGCGGCCAACCGATTTTCGCTGCTGCACACGGTCTCGGGACAGAACCAAAAGCAGTCGACCAGTGCTCGATTTTGGAAAGCAACCCTTGTTCTTTCACTGGCAGAAGCATACAGCAGTGTATGTTGGAGTTAGAGCTTATCTGCAAAGTAAAGCCTACAAAAGATCAAAAGAGCGGTCCTGTTTTTCTTGATCAGAATTCCCTTGCAAACCCGTGATGTTTGGGTGCGTGTCAAAGCGAAACACCACTGAGAAGAGAGTTCTGCATCTCATTAGCCCTTGATTATTCTGTGATGGATATTTGGATAGAAAGAAGCTACTAGAGCAATACAAGCACATACGACCACGCAAACACACACACACACAAATATATATATATATATATAGAGTAAGTATTTGATATCATTGACTATCTATGCTTCTGATTTGTTGGTTGGGTGCCCGCTATTTGTTAAGCCGTGATAAGTTTCTCCCGTTACAAACAGATTGTAACCTCCGACGCCCCTATGGATCATCTGGTGGCATAGGCTGGCGCCTTGTATTCAGTTGTGGACTTTGAGGCCGGGCCGCGCCGTTGCCTCGAAGCTTCGAGGTCGGCTTCAAACTGGAAAGGTTGAAGTCCAACTTGAAGAAATCTTGAAAAATCCAAGGAAAAGCTAGAAAAATTGAGGAATACCTTGAAGAAACAAGACAGTTCAGGATGTTCAGGCACATTCTTTTGGCTCACATGGTTGCGTTGATTTACCAGCTCAAAATCTGACCCATGGTCGCGTTGACTAGTGGACAGATGCATTGCTGCATGGGGTTGAACCTTTTGCGGATGGTTCTGTCAGGGCTGGCCTATGATCTCCAGGGTACAGAGTTGAAATAGAGTTAATCAATGAAACCTGGGAATGATCAGGGTGATAGGAAGCAAGGAACGGATCTAGTCTTTCGCAACAACCAGCTGTGGAAAATTCCATATTCAGAACAAGCAGTCATCAAAACCACCTGTCAACAACTAGTTCAGAATATTCTGAAAGTCATTCGACAAAGTATGGTTTCATGACATTATTAGCCATTATGAACGATTAATCACGATTGACACTATATTCAACATTCACCATCATTACTAACACCACTCTTCTCAACCATTATGAACTGTGATTAAGCAACCATTTCTCCGCGATACACAAGCCTAACTCACAATCTATACTGGAACAGTTGCTCACAAGCTCACACCCATTCAACCATGGTTTCCAATCAACCTCAAGCTTGTTCAACAACATAATTTGCTTGTGAAAAAAGGTGCTCGAGTCACTTTTCGCTTATTAAACACCATAAATTGATATAAATCACCTATCAAAGCTATAAATCACCTATTAATAACTCATAAATCACCTACAAGCCCCTATAAATCACCTATAACCCCTATAAGCCACCAAAAATTGCTGGTTGAGCAACCAACCCTTCAACCCTCCAAGCCTGCAAGCCTTCCCACAAGTCGCCGTTGCAGCCGCAGGGTCGCTGCTCCTCGAGCCTTGAATGGCGCAGAAATCCTGGAGGTGCCGGAAAAATGGTGACAGCAGAGGTACAAGTGTTACCGCACAGGAATTTATTTTTTTTATCTCGTGTATGGTGGTATAACATGTATATATTCTATATGGGTATTGCTATATACGAAGGGAATCTCATGGCTTGTGATGGTTAAACTAACCTGGAAGCTAGAAATTGCGTTTTTTTTGAATAGGTACAGGTACAGTAACTATGAATGCTGGAGTTGCCACTTCCAGATTAGTTTGCCAGGGAGTTCATTTGTATTGGTGAGAGACCTGGTTCATCTCCGAAGGGGACAGTTGCTTGCTGTACTTGCTATCCATGATTAGGTCAAACATATACTTAGCCATTTATTGAACCGATAAGTTGGGATTTGGGGCTGTTGTTGATGGACAAAATCATCTGCCTGCAGTGTATATAGTGGCGGAGTCTATCCACAGGACTATCGGCAGATCATTACATTAGTATCGTTTATTAACAGGTCAAACATACATGGTTTCAACAGTTCTTATGGACAAAGGAGTTAAGTCTATGCAGATAGTTCATAGCCGAGTCTAGTTTACCGGTTGGAAGGTCGGGAATTCTGTTGCAAAAGTATCATGTGTTCACTTCTCGATCATATGGTGTTTCAACAGAGCTGGGAAGGCTTCCATGTGAAACGAAGATAAGTACCAGGAGTGACACTTGAAGATCGAAGGGTTTGAGTTCACAAAATTTTGCAGTTGGAACCAGCATGGTGATAGCCACTTGAAAAGAACTGCCTGTATCACACACCATGAAGAATGCAATTCATACTGAGGGAAGCAAATGTTGTGAGGTGAATCTTTATTTTTGGAAGGCAATAATTCTAATTTGAGGGAGAGAATAATCTTGTTCTAATTATACCTGATCATATATGAATCCTTCAGAATTTGAATCCGCATGCCTCAGGGTCTGTGGCGCACGGGGATGTTCTATCTATGCAGAGATGGACAGCTTGATCAGCCGCCAGTGGGATCGACCATCCCATGATTTGTCTCATGAATCATTCCATATCATTCCATATTATCATGAATCTCATGATTGATCCCATCAATTCATATGATCCATATCATCATCCCATCATGAATTCCATATCAGGAATTTATATGAATCTTTCCCCTTCAGAAGTTTCCATTGTGGGATCGCTGACACGGGACTGTCTTTGCTCGTTCCTGCGGCTGTCCGCGACAGTAGGTGACCTTTGCGTGCGCGGCCAGAGCCTCTTCTCCGGGTATCAGGGTCGACCTCGAAGCTCTCGGGAGGCCAGAACGAAGGGATGCCACGACCACTCGCTACCTCAGTGATTGAGGTTGGTAGTGGTTGATGTAGCTAGGTTGGTGGTGGTTGAGGCTGGTAGCATTAATCACTGAGGTGAATCCCGGTGGCGATGGATCCTGGTGGCTGTGAAAGTGGTTAGTGGCAGTTGGTAGTAGTGTGGCCACTAATAGCTAAACCCCAAAGGAACATATACATGTGCGTATACCGTATACACATAGAGAAGGTATGATATTTCCATAAATGATTTATGTAATGAAATGCCATAGACTTCTAAAGGAATCTGCCAAGCAATCATCAACGCCCTTTGTATTTCCAAAAGTTTTCCCTTTGGGCTGCCATATAACTTTCTGATATTTAAGGTCGCCTCAACAGTGGAGATGGTCTAAGTGTGCAGCCTTTACCAACTAGATGGGCCATCGGGCTATAATATTAGAAAAATTTATGATGTTCGCAGTGTGGGTGGGGACCGCGCACTTAGAACATGGCCGCGCTTACAACACCTTGATCTTCGAAGTGCGCGTCGACAAAACAAGACAACCTTTGAAACAATCTGGGGACGTACTATCCGTCCGAAACTATATATACCTGTAAACATATACACATCTAAATGTGTCAATTAAGGAATGTCGCCATGTAGAAACCATTAAGATAGTGTAGTCAATGGATATATCCATACTTCACCACCATTCAGAAACCATTCACCATCTCCAGAAATATGCCATGACGCGCCGCTAGGCTTTTGACGAGGACAGTGCGAATTCCGAATCGCGCGGCTTCAACGGTGGAGCTGACCACCAAGACGCACCAATGACTATGATGAATCAGGGGAATCAAACAATCATGATGACTTATCAGTGAATGAAAAAAATCAAAAAACCAATCTATATGTCTATATGATATGTATGATATATCTATTCATTCATAGTAAGTAAATAGATAAATAAATAAATGTATGTATATATATATATACATTCATCATGATATGTTTATATGTGAATGTACAAATGTAAATCAGTGTTAAGTGTTCAAAAATGCAATCCATCTTCATCTATGACTATAGATCCATAAGGACCGTCACCGAAACATCAAACAAGAATGAGCAGCAGCGGTAAGACCCTATATGCATCTGCAGTTGGATTCACATTTCGCTACATGGGTTCGCTAGATTCTGTTTACACAGGCCGCGTACATCTGGGAATGTTTGCAGTTTTAGGTGGTTTCATTAAATCTGTGATTTTTTGCAATTGGTTCGAGGTGGTTTGACATATTTGGACCGCGAGTCACTGGATTTGACCAGCTGCAATGCCAAGAAACCATTGAGTCACTGGGTATCCTCAAACATGAGCGACGCGAAATAGTCAGCCCCCTATTGACCTACCATCGCCGCAGCCACGTGCCGCGGTGCGTCCAGCAGCGGCGTGCAGGAGGGGTTCTTCCGCACGGGCCACCGTGTCGAAGGGCCGCTCCTCCCTCTGCCCAGCCTGGGAGATCAAGATTTGGATCAGGCCGGGGGTGGTCCAGGGGGGAGACTGCGGGACTTATATAGGTTCGATGTGTGTCTAGGAGTGATGTATATATGAATATATATATATAATTTATAGTGTATATATATATATATATGTTCAGTATGTATATGTATATATAAGATTATCTATAAATGTATACATGTAGATGTGATACATACATATCTGTCAATGTTAATGTGTGCACATTACAAGCCTTTCTGCCAACGATCGAAATGCTGATGTCAGAAGGTCAGAAGTTGCGATAGTCTCCTACTGGATGTTACAGCGAGTGCTGTAGTACCGGCATCCTGTTTGGTCAGTAATGATTACATGCAATGGTTGAGGATGTTTCATAAGGATTGATGATAGTTGATCATGTTCGATAGTGATTGTAAATGGTGGTTAATGGTGTTCAATGATGGTGAATAAGAGTCAGATATGAAATATACTTCGGCATCCACCACTTTCAGTGATTCGGTTGCTGACAAAGCCCACATTGGAAGAGATGCGTGTTCTTTTCCTGTTTTCCTGTTCATTTTTCCACCAAGCATTTCTGGGACAGGAAGCGGAGACGCATCTCAGTCGAACTCCCAATGTTCAGAGGTGCATCCAGCCGCGCTTCCGATGCGGTTTGGTGGTTATCCTTTGGCATCGCCCTACATCCAACTTGCCGAAGTCTGCGGCTTTCTCAGTAGGTTGCCTTTCTTGGTTTATTGTCGTGGGGCATCACGGAAGGCGTGATCACAATCTGCTGTAACCACCACTTGTGCTATTGCAAAATGGAGGGAAGCTAAAGAGTTTTTTGAGAGGTGGGGCAGGGAGGGACTACTACAGGAGTCTTGTAGATAGTACGAAGTTGACAGGTTCAGTGCTTCAAAGTCCGATGTGGGATCTGGAACACAAATGATGGGTCCACACCAAGAATGGATGTGCACGAAAGACCATTCTCTACTTGGGATGCACAGGCTTTTTCTAGCTGGTTAGCTAAGGAGCTACTTGGTGCAACCAAATGGTACTTTTGATTATGTGCCACCCATGGGAGTTGGCGAGCCGACTCCAGCGCTACTTGCGTGGGTGGCACGTGCGTGCACTGCTGCCCTGGTCAGGTACCCGCAGATGAGACCAAGTTGGAAGGTAAAGAAAGTGCCCATGAGGGTCTACAACTACTGGAAGGCGAGAAGCAGCGCTGGTGACCCTTTTCTCAGCTGGCTATTGTTGCAGGTATCATCGTCTTTGCTTTGCATGTCCTTATCTCACTACAATCATTCATTACACCATGAATTTAGATTTTTTGGTTGCTTCCTTATTTTTTAGAACTTCATTGCAATACTGTGAGCAGTTTATACACATACTCATCTATATAAACTTATCGGCTGGACGGTGATGATTTTGCATCCACAGAGTTCCGGAGCTACTTCCTAACAAGCACGACATGATTCAGATCCAGAACAGGCATACTGATTCATCAACATGACGGGATAGGACGGGGGTGTTGTTCATTGCGCATGCATTTGCATAGCCAAAAAACGGGGTTGTCCATAGCCGTGGTGGTGCCTACTAACCATCCAATACTAACCACAAGTGAAAAAGAGAAACCACCAGTAACTTGGGTGCTACACCATGTTTGGATAAGCTCATACAGCATCTGTACCTTGTGCCTGTGGGAAACCGCTCACGCCAGACCAACTGGGGCGGAATCTTGCCGACCAAGAAGCACAACGCTGGAACTCAGGTGTGGAGGGTTGCAATGATTGATGAATGGTTGATAAACTGATAGCGAATTTCTGAATGAATGGTTGATATTGGTTGATGTTGGTTGATATTGGTTGATGTTGGTTGATATTGGTTGATATTGGTCGATATTGGTCGATATTGGTCGATGTTGGTTGATGTTGGTTGATATTGGTTGCAGCTGGAACCCATGATTCACCGGTGGATTCTTCAGTGCGTGGTCAGCGGCTAGAAGGCCACCCCTGGATGCGGTGGATCCAGCATGTTTGGTGTTGAACTTCAGGGCCCTGCTGCAGCAAGGGCGGTGTGTCGCAAACTATGGATGACAACGCTTTGTGGTCTGGCGAAGCATGGGGAAGCATGAAAATTCTGGGTGTAGCACCATGTGTGGATAGCTCGGGTTAGCTGGCTACTATTCATTCATGAGTTGTGATTCTACTGCATGTTGGAAACATCCAATCAGGCTCTGGTTTCAGCATCCCATCTCCTTGAGAATCGCGTTTTGTGAACATCCCAACAGTTAAAATGCTCAGATGTCATGTAGGGTGGATCATCACTTGGGCAAGGGTTTGCCGGGAATCTGATGTGCAAATTAAGGTCAACTATAGCAGAGGTATCCACAAATTGGTGGTTTTCCTAATGAATTGGTGATTTGTTTTTTTTTAAATGAGATGGTTGAGGGGCATCCGCAGTTCTGGTACCCTCATTCATTCGTTATTGACATTGCTACAAGCTCCTACTGCTACCAGACCGTCCATGGGAGTTGTGCATGTTTTGTCTGGTGTTCTCCTCGTTTCACAGTTTGCAGCCGTCCCCGGCAGTTGATTTGCATGGATGCCCTCCATGCCTGGTTTTGGTTGGAGCCCTTGACCACCCTTGCAAGCGCGTGCCAGCTCACAACTAGATGTGCTCATGCCTTGGTTAACCATGGCAGTTTTTTTATCAGCCGATGTTGATGGTTAACGGTGATCAATCAACCAATGCTGATGGTTACAAACGACCAGCCATTCTGACGTTTCTGGTCGTGAAGCCACCAGGTGTACCGTGGCAAATACCGATGACGGGCGCAGCAGCTTGGAACAAAGCTAGAAGCGGTGAGAGGTTCATGCTGATTCCGTGCAAAATCACCAGTGAGAAGAACTGGTGGTGGTTCACTACTGCGGATCAGATTGGATCAGTATCATCCCGATATTGTCATGAATCTGGGAAACAGGGGTAAAGGAAAGCCACACGAATATGGATCTATCTACAGTATCATCTTAGTCTCGATTCCTGGAACTGATCCACTGAGGCTTGGCCTGGGCAGTATCCGCGGCCATCGCGGAGCCTGCTGTGACCATTTGCTGCGTTGCAAAAGTCCGAGCGGACGCCAGGATCCAAGTAGGACGTGCCCCCTGTCAAGTCCTGAGTCCGAAATCGCCTGACCAGGCATCACCTGGGAGTCATCAGTCATGACCAAAATGTTGAAGCACGTGGCAGCAGATGTTACAGCCCTGCTTTGCGAAATGTCATGGTTGAATCCCCTGTTGTACTCAGTATATTCATGCCAGTCTCATCCATCCTTCCGGAATTTCTCTATTCACAGTAGGTCATGCAGGTCACAGTAGGGGACTCCTCATCAGAGAACGATGTGATAACTCTAGAAACCAACATAGTCCTCAGCGTCTCCTTCAAGAGTTGACGTGTTTGTTTTGGTTTTTCGAGCAATGCCACTGATTTCCGTGTGTACACATGTTTGTATGAGCGCGCTTACCTGTTGTCTGATTACGACAAATGCCCCAACATAAATCATTGTTCGCTAGTTTTATGCCTATGATCGAATGGTGGTTTCTCAAGAAATTGGGAACCCCCCAAAAGCGGTTGGTTTATTACTATCCATGATCAATCTACAGCAGGTTTTTGGGGTAGCCCTCTGGCTACCATCACATCAGCCTAGCAGCTGGCTGCGCCGTTGCCGCTCCCATGCCAAGCCTTAGCCGTGACCGGGGGCGTCCGATGAAGTTTCGGGGCCTGGCGAAAAAGATTGCGTGGGACCTCAGCAGTGGACGGTCCCCCTGCCGTTGTACCATTGATGAGTGGTGACTTCAGTGCTGAGCCAGGTGATGTTTTAGGTGCCGAGATGTCAGGGATCCGAAGATTTCATGAGATTTCAGGATCCTACAATTTTGATCTGGGAGTTCCAAGTTATATAATGAAAAGCGATTCGATTCACGCTGCAACCAGGCGTTTCGGTGCAACGAAAAGCCCCATTTGTTTGAAACGATTCTTGGATTTAGCATGGCAGTGGGTCAAAACCCTGTACCCCTGGTTCCCCTATCATTAACCATGGTTTTCCCTGTTATTGTTGGTGGATTGATATTGACCCATAGCCGCATCAGAGATTTGTCCAAGCCGGAAGTAATTCGAGCAGTACCTGGCAAAATCCTTCTTTCTCCATGACCCGCAGGTTGTGGACCCCTGCAGGTACCCCCAGCCATCGTTGCCACAGCCCTGTCGCCACTTAGGCGCCAGAGCAGCCCTGAGCCGGGTGAGAACTGAGAAACTTGGCGGGCTAACAAGCAGCCTATGTCGATCCATGAGCCACTTTAACGGTGCTTCACAGTCACAAGTCTAGCACAACAAGCCTAAGAACAACCAATGGCAACAATCTTCACACACATTTCAGTGCAAGAAAATGACACATCAGAATTTGAAGGGTTTTCGCCAGCAGTTCTTATGAGCCTTGACCTCACCCGGCTCGGTGAGTCACAGCATCCTTGCAGCTGGAAGGTCATGGGCAGCGTCTTTGAAGTCACCACAGAGGGGAATGGTAGATCCATCTTCACAAACGACCCGGAGTCAAGATTAATATTAATGAACCATTAATGATGGGAATCTTGATTATTATTGGTTGATTAATATTGACCCCTACTTAAAGTATCTATCTACCTATCTATCAATCAATCAATCATTCTCACAAACAATACTTTTTCTGGCCCCATCACATTTTATCCACAAATTTTGAAGAATTAGCACGTGGCAAGAACTGAATGCCTTGAACGGGCAATCCTTAAAAAGGTCCTTAAATGTCCGAATTCGGGTTGTTGAAGAATTCAGACCTCGCAATTCTGATTTACGCTCAGGATCTGAAACTCTCCTCGTTTGTATTCCGCAATGCCAAAGCTGAGAAGTGGAATTACTATCTCGGGATTAAGCTACGGTTGGTCAATCTTTTTGGAAACAGAATCCCTACAAGCAGGGTCATTATTGTTTGCGCGGTATTCGCTGCGCACCTGTTTTTGCGAATCACTATTCACCCTTCTGAGCCGTTTGGTTAAATCAGTATTTGACCATTGAGTCAAATCCGAATTCACCTTTGTCAGCAATTTTACTGGCCGTTCAGTCAAACCTTCTGGCAGCAGTGGGCTGCTCAACAGCTAAGTATGTCATACTAAGTCATCAGCATTTGGAAGAACCTTTGGTTTCGTCATGAATCACTATTTGTTTCGATTTTTCATTGGGGTACCCACTGACAGGGAGAGGATTTCCATCGTAATTCTCATGGTTGTGAATCACTCATTATCTCGGTTGTTGCGAATTATCACTATCAAGTTTGTAGGTCAAGCACATCGCGAAATTCAGCGCAACTCTGAACCAATCATGGCGTCCCGATCAACAAATCGTCTAGACGGGCAGCCAGCCTGTTGTTGGTTGTTACTACACAACCAAAGAATGGTCACTGCCATATGGTTGTCACCACTTGCACCTATCAACTAAGAGTTTCAATTGGGTGACCGGATTCAGGAATTCATTGGTTGGCAAAACCAGATCCTTTGCGTATTGTTAGGATCTGTGAACATTGACAACTATCAACAGGCAACCATGGATAGGCATCAAAGACCATCGAAGATGCCATGATTCTGAACCATTCCCAACCAACTATGACTCAAGTTTGGGATTGAACCATCACTCATCATTCAACTGGGTGTTTCCCAAAATGGGGGTTTCCCGGGATCATCATCCATGAATAGTCACTAATCGTAATAAACCAACCATAACTTGGGGGTCCCCTATGGCTTGAGAAACCACCAAATGGTCCACCAATCAGCCATCAATCATGGTTGCCAGGCGCTGTTGCCGCCATGAAGTCCTCCCATCAAAACGTCACCTGGTGGCAGCGGTGGATGGTGGCTGCACATGTCGGAGTTGATGAAGCCTGGTTGCTTGGAAGCTTGGCACATGAAGGAAGCTTCATTGTGCTCAAACATATCCATTGGTTTCTTCCAAATGAGGCTTTCTGAAAATAGGGAACCCCAAAAACTAGCCGGTTTATCACTACAAATGGTTAATATTGGATGATGTAGGAGGCCCCCTATGGCTTGAGAAACCACCAAATGGGACCAACTGGCTTTTTGGGAACCTTTCCAGCTGGCTGTGGGATGATCAAACTTTTCACCCCCGACGAGCCGCGCCGCGCACGGGCCTTCGACGCACCAGGGGCCGACCTCGCAGCGTCCTTGGTCCGCGAGAAGGCGGTCGTGGTGGCCACGGTCAGCAGTGCTTGGTGATGTACCAACTGCGCAGCACCGAAGACGTGGTTACTACACACCATCACAATCCACCATCAACCCATAGGAACCCCTGAGGGGTGTTCCTTCAGCTAGCTGTTCTTGAGATATAGATGTATGTTGAGTGATTTACTTTGATGGTTGATGGTGGTTGATGATGGTGAATCAAACAAGGTTTATGATGATGGTTGATGATGGTTAATGATGGTCACTGATGGTGAATATTATGGACACGAAGACTGTGTTCATAACCAGGAATGACGTTTGCTGTGTGAAGATGATATGGACACGCATCATATTCATACTCATCATTTTTGTTTTGCCTTGCTTTGAGTACTACATCCAACGTCAACCATTTGTCATCCTCATCCTCATCCTCATCATCCCCATCGTTATCCTCATGACTAATGATCATTAATTATGATCATCACTTACCATCATGATGATTATGATTGGCGGAAGCCGTCGTCATCATCATCATCATCATCACTCCACAAGCGCAACGGTCTTGGGCAGCGTCCAGGCCCTCGCAGTCTGAAAGCGAACAACGCATTCCGACTCCTGCCGGGCAACCCATGTTGGTTCACGCGGGGGCGATAGCGTGCAACAGCGTGTGATAGCGCCAGAGCCATGGCTTCGGTGCTGTGGTGGGGTCGGTTGGATGCAACTGGTTTCCATTAGCCTGCCATCAGTGGCCCCCCCCGAAACCGTAACTTGGAATGGTCCTTCGAAAGCTTGCAACGTGGAACCACGACGTTGTGGAAACTGGAACCCTGAACTGCTGGAAATTTCTAGGAAGAAATGGAGCCTTTTCATGTCGCAACTGGAAACTCAAGCTGCTACAGCGCAAGATCCGCTGGGTTTTGGAACCTTGGGACATCTTGCAACACGGAATCATTGGATCATGGAGTTAATGATTGGATAATTGAGTTGATGTGTCTTTGGATGTCAGACGTTGTCAGACATGGAAATGTGAGCCTACCATGTGGACGCGGGATGCTCCAGGCTAACATGCCAACGTGTGCCCTTTCATGGTCGCAGTTTGCCGAGGTGGTTTTCTGGTGGGTAAAGCTGGTTAATATAGAGAACTGCCCTTGCCTGCACCTGTCCTTTGACTTTTTTGCAAAGAAGTTCGCCGTTGGAAGCTAATGTTTTCTGAGGATTATGCTACATGCCGTGTTTGTAAATGCATTTTAGAAGTTTGATCAAAGCCAGTTTTGCAAGTTGTGCGCAGTGCGTTGGTGCTGCTAGTTTTCCGGAGTGTCACATTGCCAAGCGACTCATGCGGCCAACAAAAAACAGTCAATTTCCAGCGCACAAACTCTTTTGAGAATTTGCATGTGTCGGACTCAGATTTCACCCTGTAGCTAAAACGCAGCTTTTTGCGACCACATTGACTCATCGAAACGATTTCAGCAACCTGGAATATCTAGCTGACGAACCCATTTTACAACGAAATTGTAGTGGCCAAACACAATTCCATAAGGCAATTCTTACGACTGAAAATCTTACTGAAATGTACAGCACGGTTTTTTGGAATCGCACCGTAGTGAAGAAACTTGGAGAACCCCCGTTTATGGACACCATCAACGGCAACTTGAAGCCTTCAAATGTTGAAAAACCAAGTGCAGCAGTATCAAACACGACGAGCTGGGAGACGCTAAAGGAGAAACCATGCCACTGGCATGGCATTGGTACCCTGCCGACCAAACTTTTGGCTAATACGGGCTATGTACACGATTTGTAGCCGTATTCGGACGAGAATACCACCTCCTTCGCAAAGACGTGGTGCTGCACGTCGCAAGCAGACGCGCCCATCCCCCGAGGTTACAGCAGCGAAAGAACTCTGGAGTATTTCCGTGACCTTCGAAATGTGAACGCTGTGAATGATGTAACGCCCAGCGTCTAAAAGTCTTTTCCGTCGACAGTTCGAATGACGAACGAAGCACATCACCATATTGCTACGTTGTTCCTACGACAGGAAAGAAAACCCCTACACAAAAGGGTTACCGAGATGTTTGCAATAAACATGATTAACTATCGTGGTTACCTTTTTTTAGTGGATCCAAAGAGGAAGCTCCATGGTTGAGAAAAAAATCGTCATATTTCATCGCTGATACTACTAGACAACCCATTTTGGTGCGCCGGCGAGTGAAACAAGGATGTTTGAGCGCCGGCTACCAGAGACTAGCAAATATTTGCGACTACCACAAGCTGATTGTCAACTTGTTGTCTGAACGGGAAAAAACAAGTACATGATGTGCCCATTGACTCTGTGACACGTAGACGCCGCCGTTGTAAACAACATGTTGTCCAAATAAGAAAGTGCCAGTTGCACTCATTCATTTCCAGACAATCGCTCCAACGAAAAAAACGACCTGCCACAGACCCAACTAATCTCATGCCAACAACAGTACAGAAACGTTTGCAACAGCAATGCCCCACCAGCCCAAATAACTCAGTCACGAATTGCTCCGTGCTCCCTTTAAGGTAAAAAAAAAATGGTGCCCGTATGCGACTTGCAAATAGTCATTACAGAACAATACAGAACATATTCTTGCCAAACATCCCAAACAAGGACTTGAAGTTTGCCTTGTGCATCCAAGATCTTGCTATGCGTGCGTTCAGGCCTTAGGCATGATTATTGTTCGTCGGCGAAGCAAAAACACATCATGCCAATCCTTGAAATGAGGAGGCAAACCATGCATTCAATGTTCTTTTCCCTTGCTCGGGATTTTTCCTTAATCTTTGCGAATTCAAAACGCACACGGTCAGTGAGCATCGCTGATTTTACCTGGGTACCACGCGGAATGCTTACAAACAAACAATCAAGCACATCCGAAAGAAACAAGGTGGAAATTGCATAAACATGCATAAACAATAAGACGCTTGTACGAATGGCTGTGGGATATTGGGGCAACCACTCGAAAATTAACACGTTGCAGGTTGCTTACATGAAACGTGGTGCAATGTGATGAAGACACATTAAACAAATGCCCCTGGATGTTTCAAAAAAAAATCGATTTCGCCCATCAGAACGTCAATTCAACATGCATACACGGTATGTTTCGGGAAATTCATCCATCAATTTGTTTTAGCATTGGCATGTCTTTCTACACAGCGGTCCCCGTCTCGTGTTCTCTTGGGCCGCGGCGATTTGCGAGGGTTCACCCACCTTGGGTTTTGAACTTGGATCTTTTTCGCAGTTTGGCAAGTTTGTTCCATGTAGTTGCCAATCGTCCCGCGCGGTTGGTCTTCATTGATGAACTCTTGGCCTTTTGTGCTCGGAGCCCGTAATTCCAGTGTATAAGTTGTGTCGACTTGCGGAGCCGCAACGACGTGGGTCCTCTGTGACCCTGAGCGGGGTTTCGGGGCTTTGTGCTACTCATTTTTAGGATCGCCGATGGATCAGTCTGTGCTTCAAATGTCGCCGGAACCACGCAAACTGACCTGTTCCACTAGCGATGATCCCGTAGTTTGTTTCAGGGGTTTTTTCGGTGGAGAAGATTTGTTTTAGGGCGTGGAACAAATGTTTTCAACCCCTGAGCAAGGTTTACTTGAGGTGGCTCTTGCGGGAGACAAGGTTTTGAACGCAAAATTCAACTCGCGACCCGAAAGTAATTTGCTTTGGAAACAACATTCATAAGACAGGGTTTAGAAACCGTGAAAAAATATTTTTCCACGTTTCCCTCGAAAATTGCGTGCATTTTTACAAAATGACAGCAACTCTTTTCAGCAAACGTTTTTTCAAAACATTTTTTTTTGCGAAATAACCTGTGATCCATTTTGTAGCCGTGTGGAAGACTTAGGCGGAAAACTGGTGTCTTCCATCGGCACATTCAAGTTTTTGAACATTTGTTCCCCGGTTCGCAAATGTTTGGTGTCTATAGTTCCCGTCCGAATTGTTTGAGCCGTTTTGGCCACTAGACGAACTGAAGAATGCAGTGCAGCAGCTAAACGATGACAAGTGCAGCGATGACATGGGAGTGGTGGCTGAATTAGTGAAGTTTTCGCCGGACGAGTTCTTACTTGAACTGCTGTCTTTGTACAACGAAATGCTGTTAGGTGGGAATGTGCCAGCCTGTTGGTCCGTCACGCGGTTCATCATGTTCCCAAAATCAAAGTTTGCCCGCGGCGCCAGTGATTTCAGGCCAATTGCACGGTTTCGAGGTTTGTATAAAATTTTTGGACACATGATTTTATCCCGCATTCAGGTCCCCTTGGAGGCTTGCCAGCCGGAGGAACAACATGGGCTCCGGCCCCATTACCGTTTGGAAAAACATTTGATCAGATCAGATCAGATCCTGCAAGCCCGGAGGCAGGAAGGTGAAACGAAATAAATTGAACAGAGCCAGCGTCGAGACAAAGAGAAAGTCACAAAGTCATCCAGGTTGTGCATCCATAATGCTTCGTCCTGCGCCACCATCAGCCAATCGCCCAGACCTTTGAATCTACAGAACGCTTCGCTTTGCGATGGCCAATTGAGATGTGGTCGTCCGACGGAAGCAGGCTCACCAGGATTCCAAAGTAAAACACGTTTGGCCCAACGATCTGGGGACAGCTTTGCAATGTGCGTTGCGAGTTTCCAGTGGTGACGTAAACAGACCTGAGACCAGGGCACAACACCAGCTTGTTGCATATGCATGTGCACACGTTCATTCCAAGAGTGGAGGGTTTCATGCCACGGCAACTCCCAGCGTGTCACAGGAGGCCCGACCAGTGTACGCAAAAGTTTCCGCATTGCAACGTCTAATTTGTTCAAATTTTCCTTGTGTATCACACGATGCCCAGCTGCAAAGCAAGCCACGGGCGTAACAATCGCTTGGAAGTAGTTCAAGCGGTCCTTGATGGACACATTTCTGTCACACAAAATGGATTTGGTTGCAAAAAATCGTTTGATTGCATTTTGAACGTGGTATTCCGTGTCTTTGCCCGAATGTTTGGATCCAAATTTGCAAAGCATGCACCCCAACCATTTCTGCATATCCACAATTCGGAGGCGAGCGCCATTTGCAACAACTATATGAGTTGGAGGCTGGGCCTCAGTAGTCAATACGACCGTTTTGTCAACGTTCAGTTTCAAGCCAACACCATCCAACGCCACCACCATTCATTCATTCAATCATTCGGCCCCGCGTCTGGTGACGCATGGGCATGAAAGGACGATACGAGATCATCCAAAACAAAACGTAAAAATTCTTTTGCGCCACACCTTTGGGTGAAGTTGCAAGAGCCCGTGAAAATTATTTACACTACCTGCCACCCTCATAGCAAGTTTGCGCACTTCTGCCGCCCGCGTGGACTTCGGGCGGCCTCTGCCGCGACGGGAAGTGTAAATGGGATGAATTGCTAGGCCATCATCGCCAAAAATCGTTCTCTTCATAATGTCGTCTGCAGGCAAACGCGCGTTTTTTGAGAAAAGGACAAGCTGACGAAAACAAATTTGCGACGAAAGCAAGCGGTAGTTGGATTGACGCAGTACTTCTTCATTGCTGACTCTGCTGATGGAAGGATGAGGACTTCCCAATATGGACCGGAGACATTTGGCCCGAAAAGAATTCAGTTTCTTCAGCTCAACTTTGCTCAGCCACGCAATGTGCAAACAATACAATAATTTCGAAATCACGCAAGCATCAAAAATCCTCAATTTCTTCCATATATCAATGGTGCTGTGTGACCACACACGTCTCAAATTATCAAACTCTCTTGTGGCTGCTCTTAACCGCCTGTTTAACTCCGGGCCCAAATGGCCAGACATCGTGAGTAAACTTCCCAGGTATACCAAAGAATCCCGCGAAGGGATCGAGGCGCCAGAAGGTGTGCAAATATCAGCCTCACATCCCAATGCCAGCAGTTCGACTTTATTCCAATTGAATGAATTGAAGGCCATAGTTTGCACCTGCTTCCCCGATGGCTTTCATATGTTGCTCAGCTGTTGCGGCGTCAGCCGCGATCACAAGAGCGCCGTTTGCATACACCAGTTCGTTCGGAATTGGGCCTCCATTGCTGCCGGGATGAGTTTTCGACGCATCATGGATCAGCACCGTCATCAAAATAGAGAAAAAAATAGAGATAATGGACAACCTTGAGAAATGCGAAACTTTTGTTTGTGTAAAGTCGATTTGTGCCCACCGTCGATCACTGCAAAAATTCCATCCGAATAGATGGAAGAAACCAACCTGCAAACATGAGTTGGGAGGCCGAAACGTTCCAATGCAACAATCAGCGGGCTTGGAGATATGGAATCGAACGCTTTTGCCCAGTCAAGCGCAATAAACACCAAAGATCCAGTTTTCTGTGACCAGGTTTGTTCCACCAAACGTTTTGCGACAAAAATGGCATCCGAACATCCACGGCGAGAGCGAAATCCAAATTGCGTTGGCCAAATCCGGCTTTCAGCACCTGCACTTTTCAACCGTGCTAGAACAATCGAAGCAAAGAGTTTGTACCCCAGGGCAAGCAAAGAGATTGGCCGATAATTCTCACATAACCCTTGGTCACCCTTCTTGAAAACTGCTCGAACATGTGATTCATGCCACTGGGACGGAATGTCAGCACCTGACCAAGCCAAATTGCACAAAGCCATCGCCCATTTGCAAGCCGGGGAATTTGGCCTGCCAACCTTCAGCCTTTGAACCATGGCGTGTTTCCTGTGCTGTGGCCCGTTTGTGATGTCCGCATTGGAATTGTGTTTGCGTGAACATGTTATCACAACTCGTGGCGCAAAGAAGGTAACACATGTTATTTGCGCCGACCATTTATTAATTTTCGCAAAACAAAGGTGTGAATAGTAGGCATGTTGAAAAAGGTAAAACAAAATGTGCAGCAATTGGATTGCATTTGAACATTTGGTAACCAAATATTTTCATGACACATTGGGAGCAAAATTGCACCATGTAGGTGTTGGAATTCCCATTTGCAAACGGCCACCGCACAGATTTTTTCACAACCATGAAATTGCGACTCACAATTCCATCGTTTCGACGTGCTTGTTGAAAACAAAGCCTAACTCTTGGGGGGCCCCGGGGGCCTAAAAAAAGGCAAAATACATTGTCTGGAGTCTTGCCAAACAACTATCCGGGGGGGGGGGGTGATTTATTTAAAATCTTACCTTAGCCACCTGGGCAGAGATTTTGCATTATTCAACCCCCCAACTAATATAAGTTCAACATAGTTTAACTCAATGCACAAAAAATGAAGTCTGGCATTGGAATTTGCCGTTGAAACTAACCCATACTTGTGGTTAGCAACGTGAAAAATGCAAAACTTACATTTTTGAAGTCTTAAATGGCTAAATGGTCAGAAGCAAGTATCTTATGTTGAGTTTAGCAAAATTAAGGTTTCGTGGGATGTGCTGCTTCAGAAAATGTAACTTACATTTTTGACGTCCCGGGGTGTCTACCGACGAACAAACATGCGAACCCCAAACTGAAGTTGAAACTATTTCATGCCGTCACCACTGCAACCTTTACGTTTTTCGTGCGGATGAAAATGCATGATGAAGTGCATGAATGGTTGCCCGTGTTCCCTCTGAAGATTGCCATGGCGCCATGCACCGAATGAAGTTGAAATTCAAAAACGACCGACGCATGTGCACCAAGACGATGGGCAGAAAAACTTTATGTGAGGCACTTTCGAATGGCAGCGGCTTTTGGCACCCAATCAAACAAGTGGACAACTTTTGCATGAAATTTGGAATTTTGTGGACGATTCGCCGTCAAACTTTCCAACAGAACCACCCGTCCATGCCACAGGTGGGACCACCGATTCTCTAATTGGTGAAAATTCTTTATTAGGATCAACATGGCTATGCTTGAACCAGCCGAAAACAATACATGTATGGATGGCCGAGCAGCAGACTCTTGTGGAAACTTGCTTTCGTTGCCAATGATGATGCAATCTTGTTTCCCTTGCGTGGTTCCAGCCCGTTTTTCGCTTGGTTTTTCGCTCTCTTCCTCATTCTCTGCCCTGCCCGGGCGACCCCTCCAGAAGGGCCGCTGTCTCCCACGCCTCCCTTTCTGGGACTTCGCTGCCATTTTCTTTTCTGTTTTGCCGTGGCCTCCATCATGTTTCGTTTTCTTCCGCTTCCTTCGGTTTTTCAAACGGTTGTTCCTTGTTTCGCATCTCGCAGCCAAGAACGCAGGCGTAGATGCTAACATTGTTTTTCAAACCTTTGGTTGTTTTGCGTTTCTGCTGGCTTTGCACCCCGTTCGGGTCACGGTGAAACACCACCTTAGCTACGGTCTTTGAGGACATGGGGGGATGATGCCACAATTGGCGATTAGATTTGATTAAATGTCAATACTTCGCGAATTCTTGGATGAAATTGTTCTGATGAACATGCCAAGAAGATCCATGAACTGCCGCAGTCCACCCGGATTGGTTGTGAGTCACCGTCCGAAAATGTTGCTGACATTTGTCATCCCTTTTTTCACAGCGCGCCCTGGCTTCCTCCCCTGGGACAAATGGAAAAATTGAGGTCCCACAGCTGCAATGGTTTCCAAAGGCGCGGCTTTTGAAGTCCAGAAATGTTGGGTGGTGAATCCGCGGCGGAAAATGTGACACTTGTAGATTGGCGTTTTTTTGCATGGGGCTTGTTGAATGCCAGCAAAACGCATGTGCTGCCTACTCCAGTTGCTTGTTGTGCACGTGGGGATGGGACGGTGCATTCTCAATACTTACAAGCAGTTAATGAGTCTTGAATTTCGGAAATTATTGCGTTCCATTGTTGGCACCGCAGTCCCGTTGTTCCCTGGCGGTTTTCCACATATGCATCGGCACTCACGGCATCGTACGGAAAGACGATGTATTCTGGATTGGGTTCCCGTGTTGCTTCGCTTCTTTTTCCTTCTTTACTTCCGTCCGTCCGTCCGTCCGTCCGTCCGTCTGTCCTTGCTTCCTTCCTTCCTTCCTTCCTTTCTTTCTTCCTTCCTTCTTTCTTTCGTTCCTTCCTTTTTTTTTTCCATGTTTTTTCTTTCTTTTTTTGCCTTTGCCGGTCCGGGTCCATGAGCAAAACTCTTGGAAGAGGGACAACTTTGCAAACTACAACTTGTTTCTATGCCGAATTGCACACTTTGTCGTTGAATATTGGCCAACATGATGACAAAAAACGACTATAAGTGTGTTCGCGCAATTGCACACCATATCATCCCATGTTTGCTGTGAATACCCCGGCGAAGGCATTGAAACAAAATTCCTGTGTGAATTCTGACATGAGAAGATGCAGGACCAAGTAAATTCGCCATGATTGGAAATTAACTAGGTGCCTGGCTCACCAACCTTCAAAATCTTAAAGGCGCTAGGCCCACCAACTCGTAGCCTGGAAACCAAGTTGCCGAAAGAAACTGGGATGTCCTTTTTCTGCACTTGGCAAACGATGCCGTCACTCCATTTTGCGGCACTGGCCAACGCAGCGCCGGACCTTTGAGTTTTGGCGCAGTTGACTTTGTCGAATTCTGCCTTTGATTGCCGCGATGGCTTCACCCAGCCTGACGAGAAAATGCGTGTCGGACATGCGAGTGCAAAGTCGAAGGTGCACGAACAATCGTTGCCCGTGTTTGATTGTACGGGGTACCCCTGGCCCCGGCCGGTATCTGTGGCCGATTCCCCCGCCGCCACCCAAACTCTTTCGGATTGCCCGTGGAGGCCGACCGCTATACAAGCAATCACGCCGGCATGCAAAGTGCAGCTCATGGAGAACAACATTAAAAGAAGTACCGCAAAACATTCAACCGGCGAAGGATAATTTGATAGTAGCTTGTGACATTGCGGACATTTGATTTGTACCTGCTTGTTTTCACAGGGTTTCACTGTCCACGATTGTTTGTTGAAAAAATCAATTACGACGTCCGTCGTTCAAATAGGAAAACTTTGTGACCGCGGAACAGCAACCCGCTGGGAGAGAGTGAAGGACAAGGGGTAGAAATCAACCTGGTAAACCACCCAGTGCAAAATTGCTGAAACGAATGAGGGACAAACACAATTGCAAAAAACATAGCAAGGTGAAACGGAATAAGCAAAACAAGAACACGACGGCAAAAAAAACATTTAAAGGAAAACAAGGAAAACGACAAAAAAAAGGAAACCAAAACGACAGACATGAACCAAAAAACCGACAAATCTTGACGAAAACTGTGCCAAAGAGACTACCAACTATGACATCATCATCATGCATGATCGTCATTCAATCGATCCGGAAATTCAACCGCGAACGTGTGGCCTCCATCCCATGTGATGCAGCACTGATGTTCCCTAAGGGTTTCATTCCATTGCCCACGCTTGTGAATGGTTGTTGCATTGGGGGAACTGTGGTTATGCCAAGTGTCATGGATGATCTCTGATAGCTGGGTAGTTGTATCCGCATCATTCATCCTTGTGGCCTGTCCTTGTGAGGGTCATGGCAGCTATAGCTGCGCCGAGGTCACGAGACCAGGTTCTGCATTGCAGCTTGGATTGGACGATCGGGTTCGCGGTTGGTTTCTCACCATTGCCATTGCCAGTGAACCATTCACAAATGTAGCCATGCCGGAAATAACAGGCCTTGGCAAGGGCCGTTGGCTGTCGATGACAGGGGCTCAGGGCGAACCAACCTTCTCCAAGTTGAAGCGTTTACCAATTGCCATGGATGTTGGACGAGTTCCAGTATCAATATGTTTCACTAATGATCAGGGTGTTTTTGAATTATTCATTTTCATCGCCAACCGGGGTACATGCGCGTTGATATTGTTCACAGTGGCAGTTCATGTTTTTTTCCCTGCTGGACTGCTGAAATTGGTTCGAGCAAAACGATTACTTCCCATTGTTGCCACCACTTTATTTGCATTCGTCGCAATTTTCCACAATAATTTAACCTTTTCACACAAATATATATATATATATATATCTCTCTCTCTCTCTCTCTTTCTGACCCCGGCCGCCAGATCGCCAGATTCATGTCTTGTTAAACTCGCACGGTTGTCCAATTTTGAATCCATAGATGTTTGCGATTGCTTTCCGTTTCGATTTGGCTGTGGGTCAAAACCCCGTACCCCTGGTTCCCCTATCATTAACCATTGTTTCCCTTATGAACTTGTTGGTCATTGTCCCCCATTAGTTGGTTGATTAATGGCTTGACCCACAGCCATTTTGCATATTTTGTTGGTTATTAATTGTTTTCCCTATAGTTTGTTGCTTATTAACTACCATTATTGGTTAATTAATACTGACCCATGGCCATGTAAATTCACCAACGATTCTCATCGGTGATTCCATGGAGTCCACGACAGCCCTCAGGCCTTGGAACAGCACCCCGGATCCGCCCGAAGCTTTCAGCTGGTCCGGGAGGTTGGCTGGTGAAAGATTTTGATATCATTTGATCACTGATTTGTGCCGATGTATATCAATTAAAAAACACACAGATATATATATATATATATTATTATATATATGACTATTTAGATATAAATATAAATATATACAAATAAAAATAAAAATAAATATAAATATAAATATAAATATAAATATAAATATAGAGCTGGGTAAATTTGCAAAATCCCAGGAAGCATCTGGATCACTGATGTTTCCCTTGGATGTGACTAGTTGTCAAACAGTTTAGTCAAACATCCAATAATGGTCGTTGAAAATGTCCAACCAAAATCTACAACATCTACGATAACTGCCTGAATGGCAAATGGCGGTTTGACAACGAATAAGGGTGGTCGATGACAGGTAGTGATGGCTTTACGGATGCCAGCGAACACCACCTAGGTGCATCCACCATGGTAACGGCTACAGTAGCTTTTAATGATCTTTTTGCCCATAGACACACCACTTTTTGGACAAGGGCTGGGGCCCTAGGGATGCCATACAGTTTTTGCTCTCAACCATGCCGAGGTCCACCCCTCGATTGGGCTCACCCTTGCTGCCCTTGGGCCGAAGGATGGGAAGTGGGAGGATTGGCAAATCAATGGGAAGCTTATCATACAAACAAAAGGTTCCATGGGGAACTACGTAAAACATATATGTTTGTTTGGTTTTGTGTGTATGGGAGCGTATGTTTGCGTGTTCATGCGTGTCTGATGTACGTGTCTATTCGTAAATTTCATGTATATGTACATATGTATGTTTACAAAAACATGTTTTCGTGTAAAAATGCGCGCCAGCATGTGTTTGCGCACATTTATGAATGCATTTTTCTGGACGTTGTGAATGGATTTGGTGGTGTGTGTTTGTACAGATGTTTTTCCGCTTATGGGTGCACACATGTATTTTTAGAGTTTTTTGTTACCGTGCATGTGCAACTAAACGTAAGATTAAATGCGCGCCCTCATACACAGATACAACTGCGTGTGCGCAGCTGCGTGCGTATTAGGGGAAGATAAAATGTCTATGTGGCCAGCGTTTTGGTGTCGGATGGAGTTCATGTTCCTGGACCAAAGGAGAGGGATGTCCAAAAAGTATTTCCCCCAATGATGGGTTTTTATTACTGAAAATGGGACTGTTTTGTACGGTTGATGGGGCGGCTTTTGGTCGGTTTCCTCCATGTCATTCGAAGGGGCATTCCTTCATATGTTTTGCGACATGATCCAAGAAAGCAGATTCAACATACTAGAATGACGCTGCAGAATATCTTTGAAATGACGCTGTAGAATTTGCAGCTTTTACATTGGGGAAAGCATCCAACTGCTATGACTTAAAACGAACTGCTCTGACTTAACCCTTGTGAAGCGTTTGAATGCGGAAACCGGCCCCCGGCAATGACTTATACAACACCGGATGCTGTGACTTAACAACGCCATTTATACAAATAAATATGCAAATAAACAAAACTATATAAATATATAAATATATTTTAAAAAATAAATATATAAATCTATATCTCTATATCTGTGTGTGTGGTTGTGGTTGTGGGTTGGTGTGCTGCCGCCTGTACACTATCCTGCAACCGCCGGTGCCTCCCACGGATGCTTCCTTCCTGCTCCCAGGTACGGCACGGTGGGAGTTCAGTCGGGCGTTCCTCCGGACCTGGTGTTGCCGTCCGATGGGCAACAAGTCGGGAGCCGCAGGATATGCCACGAGGGCCGTTGATGACGACCGACCATGTGGTGGTTGGCCTTGTAGGGGAAGACTATGGTTGGTTTATTGCTATGAATGCTTCACTGGATGATGACTGGGGGCACCCCTGTAACTTGAGAAACACCTGTATGGAGAAGCTGCCCAATATATATAGAGGGGATAAGCAAGGTAGACAAGCAGATACAATTGCACAAACTGCCCCGGAAATCGCATTCCACAAGCATCAACGAAAACTTCCTTGCAATTGGCGATTTCCCACGTGAGGGGCTAAGTAAATAGTGGATCTATCATTTTTTGCTTTTGGTCCATATTTCATGGGATTGTTTGGTGTCTTAAAGGTCCATAGCTGCGGTCATTTGAACAAAAACTCAACGAGGAAACAAAGGGCTTCCCACGATGACATTTTCCTCAACCATTAAAACAATCGAACATTGAAGGAATATTTTGACCCAAAGCGTGTAAGCCAGTGTAAGCATTACGTTCGCTATTTGAGATAAGACATCTCTTTGTGCATCCAATTTTTTCGACCTTTTTTTTCTTTTTACCTACTGAGACTATTCTATGTTAAATGTTACTATCGGTCCGTCCGTCTGTAGCATTTCTCTCTCTCTCTCTCTCTCTGTCCCTGCCTCTCCGCGCATGTTCCAAAACATGTGTGTGTGTGTGTGTGTCTGCCATCGCGCCATGCATGTACAGGGATCACATGCACACACACACACATGTACACATATGCACAGTGCATACACACGCGTAGCATGTATTGCACCGATCATTAACAGCATACACAGGCACAACGCACTTGCATCCACAGACCCACACACACACACACAGACATACGCACGTACATGAGCAGACATGCACACATATTCTTATGTTACACCAACAGATCGGCACATGCGCACAGACACATATGCACGGACCAGCCAAGCCACTGTTACAAGGCCCTGGGCGCAGGGGATGTAGGTGGACCCAATTAACACCTGCATCCTGCCAATGTGGCATACCAAGCAATAAACGACCATGATCGCTTTTGGTCATCTGTCAAACTATGATTGCATTCTCATTGGGAGTGATGTGGGGTGCCGATGAGCCCACGATGGTGGCCTCTTTGAGCTCATCCAATTGCGAGGACTTTCAACGGGACTTGATGCTTTTCCCTTGAGCCAAAGCACAGAGCAAATGAACAATTGCCGACCTTATAGCTGACCCACTTCTGGACACATCTCCCTGATTTGCTGCTTATCCCCTAGTTTTTGGTTTAGTTTGGCAGGTTTCACCACCTAGTCGTTTCACCACCTGGATCCACCTGACAGTGGCCAGTGGCCATTGGCACCCCCCGTGACCCCACGAACGCCGTTGCTGAGTCTGGGGCCCAGCGGCTGGCCGGAGGGGTCTTCCGCTGCTTGCGCACGGGAAGCCAAGCTGCTGGAGGGACATGTCAGTTTGCAGA